>JAJOZX010003979.1:100000-418843 GCA_023014485.1 Bathynomus jamesi
TCTCTCTCTCTCTCTCCCGTTGCCATTAGTACCTCCTCGGTATGGTCCGCAAGGCCTTTTGAGGCTCTCTCTCTCTCTCTCTCTCTCTCTCTCTCTCTCTCTCTCTCTCTCTCTCTCTCTCTCTCTCTCTCTCTCTCTCTCACCTGTTAGAGGAAAGCATTAGGAATTGAGAGGTTTTGCATATTCAACAAGTGATTCTGATTTGAAGTTTGCTCCTTTAATATTACATTGAAAATTGCCTGTGGTACCACTCCTTAATATCATTTAATCTTTATTTATTCATCATCGTAAACAGCTTTTTATTCGCTATTAATTTCGTATTACTTTTATCGTTTTTACTTATAATTTTTAGTTCATTCGCTTATTCGGATGTTTCGTGTTACCCAAGTACGTGTCCAGTAAGTGACACAAATACATAAGAATGTCGCAATTGAAAGTAGCTTAGTTTCCTTTCGCTTCTCATCATTATGGTATTGCTTGGTTCCCTTTCGCTTCTCATCATTATAGTATTGCTTGGTTCCCATGCGCTTCTTTTCCTCTTTTACGCTTTAATTAACAAGTGGGCAGCGGGAGTAACTCTCTACTCCCATCCTTCGTCAGGAGCTGCATCAGAGGGCGTGGACGCTATTTGACGTAGCTCCATGAGCGCCCGTGGCTCAAAGGACCTGAGAGGAGCTTTGTCCTTTGCCTCGCCGCAGTCCCATTAGTAAATCGGCTTCGGAGGGACTTAAGCGAGATTTTAATGCGGGTGCGCCAGAGGCCTCGCACGAGGTTCGCTTTAGGAACTCGTATGAAGGCATTAGAGTTACAGACGAGATCCTCCAAATAGCATTAAGGAGGATTTCAACAGCGCCGCCCTAATGTCTTTCGAATATTCTACTATTATAGAAACTTAAAACTTGCCTCCACACCATCCGATGCTTATATACAGGGTGGGCCACGAAAACATGACTTTTTCTTTTGTTGCGGATGAGCTGGTAATTGAAATTGGAGAAATGTGGTTGAAAACAAGAAAGTACTGTCTGGAAATAAAAATAACTCTTCAGGCATGGGTGATAAGAGTCGTTTGATTACAGAGCAAAAAAGAACTGGGTGGTAGTGTATACAGAAGTCAAAAGTGTCACTCGAGTGCAGAGATGTTTTACGGCTCACTTTGGGGCAAGGTGGGCACCGTGCAGGAACACAATTTTAAAATTACACAAACACTTTAAGAAAATAGAACTTTGCTTGAATCAAAAGAGCTTCCCAACCATCAGTACGGACTCCTGACAATGTCTAAGCACTTCATGTTGCAATGACATTTGGGAATTTCCAGGACATCCATTCGCCGAATGCTAAAACTGGACTCGCATTTGTTCTCTTATAAAATTCAAATTGTTCACGCTTTGTCAGAGATAAGTAAGAAGCGTCGAATGCAGTTTGCAGACATTGGAATATTGAAAGACAATCCAGAACTCCTGCATACAGCTGGTTTACGGATGAGGCTCACGTTTACGTCAGTGGTACCGTAAATAAACGGAATTTCCGATTTTCTGGGACAGGAAACCCCCTTGAAACGAGGTAATCACCTCTGCATGGTGAAAGGGTAACGATCTGGTGCGCTCTCTCGAGTCCTGGACTGATCACACTACCACCACTTCTTTTTTCATATTCAGACGACTCTTATCACTCGTTTGTGAAGGGTTAGTGAAACTTTTAATTCCGGACAGTACTCTACTGTCTTGTTTTTTACCATTATATTTTCCAATTTCTAGCTGACCCGCAACAAAAGAAAAAAAGTCTCTCTCTCTCTCTCTCTCTCTCTCTCTCTCTCTCTCTCTCTCTCTCTCTCTCTCTCTCTCTCTCTGTCTCTCTCTGTCTCTCTCTCTCTCTCTCTTAGCTTAGGTTAGGGATGTTCTCCGCTGACTGCAAAAAAAAAAAAGAAAAACTTTTAGTATTGTCTTTTTCTCTACTGTTACGATTAGGACGCTACTGCTATCTCATGCGTGGGAAGAGAGGCTTGGAACCTCTATAAATAACACCATTTAACTTCAGTTGTAGGTAAATATTTAGAGAGGATAATAGCGAGTAGGATTGTTGACCATTTGGATTCCTACAAGCTACTTGGGGACTCCAACATGGGTTTAGACGGCATAGGTCGTGTCTCACCATCATGCTCGAGTTTTTCTACGTCATGTTGAGTGAGTATGATAAGAGTAGGGCGATTGATTAGAAGGCCTTTGATAAGGTACCTCACCGCCGGCTAATGGCCGAAGTGCGCGCGCTGGGTATTGGTGGGGAAGTAGGTAGGTGGATTGGAAACTGGCGAAAAATGCCACAAAGTTAATCCCTTTCGTTAGGCATATGGGCTGCAATCGACGCTTACGTGACGCGGGTTCAAAGATGTCGATTTTAGAAGCATGTTTAGTTCAAATGATAACCCAACTCGCAACAATGATTAGAAGTTGGATTTGAAACGATTTAGGACTAGTATATGTGGGAATTACTTTAACACGTTGATAGTTTAAGATTAAAACATAAGAAAACTCTGCAGGAGTTCGCTTGCACGGTGTGTCTGTGAGCAAGGTAAATATAGAGCTATTTATATATCTCCACTTTCCTGTAAAATTTCCTTGGCTACTTTTCCAGGGTCAAGGTATTTTTCTTCAACCTTTTTCCGTACCTGCCTCTGGCAGGGAGGGAGCGGAGGGTGGGGAGAGAGCCTTCTACTTTTCTATCCAGTTTTCTACTACTGCTAGCATAGTTGAAAGACAAAATTTTCCCTGGCACCCGTTGCCATTGGTACCTCCTCGGTATGGGCCGCAAGGCCTTTTGAGGTACTTCTTTTCCTTGTAACTCCTCCTCCTTGTAACTCTCTCTCTCTCTCTCTCTCTCTCTCTCTCTCTCTCTCTCTCTCTCTCTCTATAGCGAGTAGGATTGTTGACCATTTGGATTCCTACAAGCTACTTGGGGACTCCAACATGGGTTTAGACGGCATAGGTCGTGTCTCACCATCATGCTCGAGTTGTTCTACGTCATGTTGAGTGAGTATGATAAGAGTAGGGCGATTGAGTAGAAGGCCTTTGATAAGGTACCTCACCGCCGGCTAATGGCCGAAGTGCGCGCGCTGGGTATTGGTGGGGAAGTAGGTAGGTGGATTGGAAACTGGCGAAAAATGCTACAAAGTTAATCCCTTTCGTTAGGCATATGGGCTACAATCGACGCTTACGTGACGCGGGTTCAAAGATGTCGATTTTAGAAGCATGTTTAGTTCAAATGATAACCCAACTCGCAACAATGGTTAGAAGTTGGATTTGAAACGATTTAGGACTAGTATATGTGGGAATTACTTTAACACGTTGATAGTTTAAGATTAAAACATAAGAAAACTCTGCAGGAGTTCGCTTGCACGGTGTCTCTGTGAGCAAGCTAAATATAGAGCTATTTATATATTCTCCACTTTCCTGTAAAATTTCCTTGGCTACTTTTCCAGGGTCAAGGTATTTTCTTCAACCTTTTTCCGTACCTGCCTCTGGCAGGGAGGGAGCGGAGGGTGGGGAGAGAGCCTTCTACTTTTCTATCCAGTTTTCTACTACTGCTAGGATAGTTGAAAGAAAAATAAACTTTTACAAAGTTTTCCCTGGCACCCGTTGCCATTGGTACCTCCTCGGTATGGGCCGCAAGGCCTTTTGAGGTGCTTCTTTTCCTTGTAACTCCTTGTAACTCTCTCTCTCTCTCTCTCTCTCTCTCTCTCTCTAATTAGCAGCGACCTTAAGTTTACGAAACAGTGTGTAGAGGTGGAAAAGAAAGCCCAGAAACTATTGGGTTATATCAGGAGGCAATTTCAGTTTCGGAACAAGGAGATTGTGCTCTCACTGTACAATTCCCTTGTTCGGCCGCACCTGGAGTATGCTGTGCAGTTCTGGTCGCCCACCCTCAGGAAAGATATTGAGAGGCTGGAGCGAGTGCAGGCGAGGGCCACAAAGTTAATCCCTTCCGTTAGGCATATGGGCTACAATCGACGGTTACGCGCCCTGAACTTGTTTTCGCTTGAAACTCGGAGGCTGCGCGTTCAACTGATCGAGGTTTTCAAGCTCTTACGCGGGTTCAACGATGTCGATTTTAGAAGTATGTTTAGTTTAAATGATAACCCAACTCGCAACAATGGTTGGAAGTTGGATTTGAAACGGTTTAGGACTAGTGTGTGTGGGAATTACTTTACGTATAAGATCTGTGACACATGGAACAGGTTACCTTCGGAAGTTGTGAACAGTTCCTCTGTGGATCAGTTCAAGAAAAGGGTAGACGAAATCTTGCACACTATTTGAGTGTGTAAAGACATTTAGGACCTCAGTCTGCGGAAATTTCTTTTCCTATAAAATAGTTAATATCTGGAACCAACTTCCCTCAGAGGTTGTTTCCAGTCAAAGTGTAAATCTGTTTAAAAATAGGCTAGACAAAGTACTGAACACACTCATAGTTTAAGATTAAAACCTCAGAAAACTCTGCAGGAGTTCGCTTGCTCGGTGTCTCTGTGAGCAAGCTAAATATAGAGCTATTTATATATTCTCCACTTTCCTGTAAAATTTCCTTGGCTACTTTTCCAGGGTCAAGGTATTTTCTTCAACCTTTTTCCGTACCTGCCTCTGGCAGGGAGGGAGTGGAGGGTGGGGAGAGAGCCTACTTTTCAATCCAGTTTTCTACTACTGCTAGGATAGTTGAAAGAAAAATAAACTTTCACAAAATTTTCCCTGGCACCCGTTGCCATTGGTACCTCCTCGGTATGGGCCGCAAGGCCTTTTGAGGTACTTCTTTTCCTTGTAACTCTCTCTCTCTCTCTCTCTCTCTCTCTCTCCTCTCTCTCTCTCTCTCTCTCTCTCAGGGACACGTTGAGTCCGGTTGACTGCCAGTTCCGGTCGGAACGGGAGCTGCTTGGCGTCGATCTGAACGTGGGAGGGACGAACTATAGGTTAATCTTGGTGTACAGACCTCCGCATCTCCTCCTCGAGGAGGATACAGCCCTGTACACCGAACTCAGTAGCCTGCTAGGGGATAGGGTGTGTGTAGTTTTAGGAGATTTCAACTGTCGCGGCATAAAGTGGGAAAACAGGACTGCCGATGCTGAAGGGAGGAGGCTAGTTGACTTTGCTGATAACTTCCTCACTCAGTGGGTCAACGAGCCTACACGAGGCGAAAGCGTTCTAGACTTAGTATTCACGACCGAAGACAACCTCGTCACTGGCCTCACCGTTGACGAATCATTGGGCGGGAGTGATCACCGTCTTATTAGGTTCCGTGTGTGCGTCCCTCGGGTGAAGCGTAGTAACTCGAGAGGCAGTAAGCTCGATCTCCGGCGGGCGGACTTTGTTAGCCTCAGGGATAGCGTAGGAGATGGGGTTAGAGGTTGGCAGCGATGTTGAGGGAGTGTGGAGTGCATTCCGGGACGAGTTTATGGTGCTGCAGTCTGCTCCCATACCCTCAAAACCGGTCACCCCTGCTTCAACGCAGCCTAGGTGGTTCAATCGTGACATCGCTTCGGCTATCCGAAATAGGAAAGTAGCGTATAGGAGGGCGAAGGCCAATCGTTCCCATGAGAACACTGAAGTGTATGTCCACCTGTGTAGGGAAGTGAAGGCGAAGGTTAGACTAGCGAAACGTAACGAAGAACTACGGGTGGCAAGCCTCTGCAAGGGGAACCCTAAGGAGTTCTTCAGTTATGTTAATAGTAGAAAGCCCATTAGAAGCATGATAGGTCCTTTAAAGGACGGAAGCGGCGTTCTGCGGACCTCCGACGCGGACATCGCCAATGTGCTTAATGAGTACTTTGCGGGAGTGTTCACCAGGGAGGATACCCGCGTCATCCCCGAGCCAGGCGTGAGGCACGAAGGTGCTGGCCTGGATAGTGTTAGATGTACCGCGACAGTCGTTGCCGATAGAATAGACAAACTGAGCGCGTTTAAGGCTCCTGGGCCAGACCAGTTTCTCCCCAGAGTGTTACGAGAAGTGCGCGACCAGGTGGCTCCCCACCTGGCTACAGTCTTCAACAAATCGTTGGAGATGGGCCAGGTGCCTGGTGACTGGAGGGAAGCCAACGTGACCCCTATCTTTAAGAAAGGGGATCACGAAAGTCCAGGGAACTATCGTCCCATTAGTCTCACTTCAGTTGTAGGTAAATTATTAGAAGGGATAATAGCTGATAGGATCGTTGACCATTTGGATTCCTACAAGCTGCTTGGGGACTCCCAACATGGGTTTAGACGACATAGGTCATGTCTCACCAACTTGCTCGAGTTTTTCCACGTCATGTTGAGTGAGTACGATAAGAGTAGGGCGATTGATATACTTTATCTCGACTTTCAGAAAGCCTTTGATAAGGTACCTCACCGCCGGCTAATGGCGAAAGTGCGCGCGCTGGGTATCGGTGGGGAAATAGGTAGGTGGATTGAAAACTGGCTGAGGAATAGGCGGCAGAGGGTGGTAATTAAAGGGGCTAGTTTGGGTTGGGCCTCGGTCACTAGTGGGGTTCCTCAGGGTTCCGTTTTGGGGCCACTGTTGTTTATCATTTACATAAATGATATCGACGGTGACATCGTCAGTCGGATCGCCAAATTCGCTGATGACACCAAGCTTGGGGCCAATGTTGGGACGCCCGAAGCGATCGAGGAACTGCGTGCGGACCTAGGTAGGATAGGAGAGTGGTCCGAAAAATGGCAAATGCCGTTTAACTTGGGTAAATGCAAAGTGATGCACATTGGCTATGCCAATCCCAAGTCGGACTACTCGATGTTGGGTAGTAATATCGAGGTGACTGATTTAGAAAAGGACTTGGGTGTGCTAATTAGCAGCGACCTTAAGTTTACGAAACAGTGTGTAGAGGTGGAAAAGAAAGCCCAGAAACTATTGGGTTATATCAGGAGGCAATTTCAGTTTCGGAACAAGGAGATTGTGCTCTCACTGTACAATTCCCTTGTTCGGCCGCACCTGGAGTATGCTGTGCAGTTCTGGTCGCCCACCCTCAGGAAAGATATTGAGAGGCTGGAGCGATTGCAGGCGAGGGCCACAAAGTTAATCCCTTCCGTTAGGCATATGGGCTACAATCGACGGTTACGCGCCCTGAACTTGTTTTCGCTTGAAACTCGAAGGCTGCGCGGTCAACTGATCGAGGTTTTCAAGCTCCTACGCGGGTTCAACGATGTCGATTTTAGAAGTATGTTTAGTTTAAATGATAACCCAACTCGCAACAATGGTTGGAAGTTGGATTTGAAACGGTTTAGGACTAGTGTGTGTGGGAATTACTTTACGTATAAGATCTGTGACACGTGGTACAGTTTACCTTCAGAAGTTGTGAACAGTTCCTCTGTGGATCAGTTCAAGAAAAGGTTAGACCAAATCTTGCACACTATTTGAGTGTGTAGAAAATTTTCCGTCGCACCCGTTGCCATTGGTACCTCCTCGGTATGGGCCGCAAGGCCTTTTGAGGTACTTCTTTTCCTTGTAACTCTCTCTCTCTCTCTCTCTCTCTCTCTCATATATATATATATAAAATAAAATTTTCGAAGCTGTAATGTATAATTTTTAGTGATTTCTAAATTGATTGTTACGTTTTTCTAAGCTTTTCATGCCACAACTAGTTTAAAATGTGAATCGTTTATCTGAACCGTTAATAGTGGGTATATTATGCAGTCGTAAGAAAAGGAGAAAGGTAACGATAAACTAAAAAGTTTTCATTTCATAGTTTGGTGTAAAAAATTGGTCATTTCAGCGTTGCGTTCGTCTCTAAAACAGTGAAGCCTGAATTGACGTCTCAGGTCTTCGTTAACCTTTTCTTTTTATGCGTATTAAATGCACGCAAGGCCGCACGCACTCCACGGACGAAGCCTTAAATCTTGGTAATTTGGCGTTTTTGCGTTTCTCTCTCTCCTTTTTTCTTAGTACTCATTTAATGAGGGGGGAAAAATACACACACACACACACACACACACACACACACACACACACACATTCAGATGACGTTCTCAGTTTTTTTATGGTGTTCTCAGCGTGTGCGTCTGAATTGAGAAAGGTTGAAGAACTGTAATGAGTACGTTCGAGTCGAACAACGACCGGAAGCGCCGATACACAACTCTTTCACCGTAACCGATGTTTAAAATACACTTCAGGCTTTTACCGCTATTATTATTATTATTATTATTATTATTATTATTATTATTATTTGTTTCGTGGTTTTTGGTAATGCATTATGTTAATTTCTTTATAACTGGTACTGTTTGTAGTTAGACTTTAAAAGTACACCAATTAATGCTTAATAATTTCTGACGCACATCGAATAATAATTTCTGACGCACATCGAATTTCTTTTGCGGGATCTAATCAATCATATCTTATATTTGGGCCTCTCAACTCATTTAAAAAACACACACACACACATATATATATATGTGTGTGTGTGTATATATATATAATATATATATATATATATATATATATATAACTTTGGTTTTGCTTCCGCCCGAATTGTTCATTCTGAACGAAGCTCAAGCTTGTCACTCCACTTTAGACCTACAGTTTAAGGTGGAATCCAAACCACGCCCCACCAGCAGCCCAACGTTTTTAACCATAACCACTAGGCTACCCATTTATCTACCAAACAATGTTTTGTGTGTGAAAGAATGAACAGCTTGGTTTTGCTGCGCACCGTCTGCCGTCACCGTGTCTCGATCCCGTGGTCAATGGATTCGTAATCAAGGACGCTACCACTACACCACCGAGGCGTATATATATATATATATATATATATATATATATATATATATATAATATATATAATATAACTAGGGTGGTAACCTTTGTTGACTAGCTTCTTTGACCTGGAGACGAGGTCATAGGTCGTGGCTTTTTTTTCTTCTTTCCCTCTTCATTCCCACATCCGCCTCACAGAGGTTTTTAACCTTAGAGATTTTCGGGTGTCCTTTCTTAATTTATTAAACAAGTGTGTGTGTGTGTGTGTGTGTGTACACATATACATTTTTGGGCGTACTGTACACCCTTAATATGCTGTTTTAATTAAGAAAAGAACATGGTACTTAACAATTAATTGTTTGCCTAATTAAGGAGAAGGTAAAATGGGCAAGTGCAATTTCTCTCGTTTGCTTAAGAATAATTAATCGTTAATTAAGTCTGGTACTTTTCACTACTCATTAATCCGAAGCAGTAATAATAATAATAATAATAATAATTCAAGTGAAATGATTGTTTCCGGAGGTGAGTAATAATAATAATAATGCGGGTTTAGATATTTTCTGGTTCATTTTTTGCTTTAAAAAAGAATAAAGCTTCATATAGAGGAATACTTGGGTCATTATACTGTTTATTTCTGTTAAAAGCACAAATGAGCTTAGTGCTTTTTTTTTTTCTTTTTTAAAGCAAATTAATAGTTTCGAAATGCCGCTCAAATTTTCGTGAGTACTTAAATTTTATGAAGTAGGGAAACATTCCTTACGTACTTTCATACCTTAGAAACAATATAAAGCCTTTGAAAATAAGTTGTTCCCTCGTTTATTTCTGATTTCTTAGTTTTTACCTACATTTTACCGTAATGAATTAAATGTTGTACATCTTTATTATATACTTTATTCGTTCCTTTTGTCCGCAATTTTTTTTTTCCCCATGTTTATTATTAATTGGCGCGTTTTCTCCGTAAATTCTAGAAGATGACATAGTTTAAAAAGCGCGTTGGATGAGGCAGATGCATTATTAACTTTATTATTTTTCCGCAGGTAAGGAGGGGTGATACCACCACTGGTATGCTTATGGAGCGTAAGGTAAGGAAAAATGGTGCCACTGTCACCGCGTTCGTTCTTCTTCTAGTTGCTGTTATAGCGAATGGTCGAAATGATTGGGTAGTACGTTAAAGGTTGGCGGAGGAGGTCGATCGTTTTAGGAATAGGAAGGGAACGTGGCGTTTATTCGTAGACGAGCCAAGAGGAGAGTCGCGGCCTAATTAAGTAATCGCTCTTTTTAAATGCGGGCAAATACGGGCCAGTTAACGAAAGGGTGCGTACGGGTCGAGGGAGGGAGGGAGGGAGGGAGCTAGCGAGCGAGGTAGGGAGGCGGAAGGCAGCTGAGGGAGGATTGATATAATAGAAGCGTGATGCGGCACGCCCCTCTCCCCTCATTGGCACCGCGCATGCGGCAGGTAGAAAAAGGGAGAGAGGGAAGAAGGGCCCTGCCAGAACTTCCGAGTCCCCTCGCGAGATTTACCCGAGCTTCATCTCCACTATAATTAAATTACTTCCTATAATTATTTAGAAACATCCTCATTTCCTCACCTAACATCTTTTTTTTCCTCCAGTTCGATATTTGAAAATTTTGTCATTACTTTTTCCTTTTTTATTTACTAGGATGTAAGTTCATCTTTTGGTTAATTAAAAGAGAGAAAGAGAGCGGTCTGGAAAGCCATTGCTCAGGTAAGTTAGGCAAAAATTTTGACCCGCAAATCGGCGCACGCACCGAAGATAACTTTGTCGCGTATTCGAATTTGATAATCTTTTATTATAGCGAGTTAAAATGTGTAACGAGTTATATTGTAGAAGGAAATGCGAGTTTTAATGAATGCTTCGGGTGTAAATTCTTTGTTGGATGAATGAGCATCGTCTAGCGGCGTCTGGCAGGACTCGGGGCCGAACCCCGCCTCCCTTTACCTTGAGAGCGGCCGAGGGAGAGGCAGTCGTGAGCACGCCGCCGACTCGTGCTGTGCTCCTGTCTGTGGCTCGCCACTCGCACTACCTCATCACTCGCCAACGTCTCACACTCTCGCCTCTGCTTCGTGTCACCACTACCTACTTCTTTCAAACGATTCTCGCCTACTCCATCTTCCTTTCTTCCTCGCCACTAGCGAACTATTTTTACTCCTTGGCCAACTGCATTCGTGCGATCAGCAGCGGTACCTGATATTACAACCATACATATCAAGCAGCCTTATTCCCCCTATCGTGGAGTGAGTGAGTGAGTGAGTTAGTTAGTTAGTGTATTAAAGAAAGATCTATCGCAAACGTGTACTGTCCATAAGATCAAGGTTAATTAACCGCCCCCGCGTACGTGCCAGCCAACGAAGCCAGCCAAAGGAACCGATTGTCAAAATTAGTTAAGATAAACACTGCAGAAGGCTCTCCGGCCACTAAATTCCATCGTGTCTCGTCCTATAAGCTACCACCAAAATTTTTACGGCGGCCCACCACCCCACACCCATCTTTTCCTATCTACCACCTCCTCCTCATTCTGTCTACCAACCAGCCAATCTGGAAGTCACACATTTCGCAGACGTCATGGTAAGTGCTCGAGTTTATCACTTTATTTTTACTTGAGTCACTCGTTGTTATTGTATGAGAGTTAGGTCTGGCCAAACGACTGTAAAGTAGGTTAAATTAAACTTAAGTTAGTGAAGCCCGTCTGTCGACTGTAAAAGCATTTTTAGATTTAATTTTTTTCTGCCGAGTTAGACAAAAGTTTAGGAATCACGTCCTCTCTCTCTGCAGTGATGCAATGTCTATTTTTGGATAGCATCTTATCTCTTGTTTGACTTTTAACTTGGCACTGAAAGAGCGAGTGGCTCGCGTTTGATTCGAGATCGCGATCTTCGCCGCTCGCGCAAACCCTCATTCATCCGAAAGGCATAATTTATAGCATTTATTTTCATACTCTTTATTTGTCTACATTTATTCGACCGCTGTTGCTATAGCGAACATCTCCGCTCTGATTGGGAGAAAATTGCGCGAAATAAAGGTTGAAATAGGCCTACCCCGTCATTGATCGAAGTAAAAGGCCAACAAAGTATTTTCCCTCGCGAAAGGCATCGTGGCACCCCTTTCTTTTGCCGCACTACACCACGCGACTTGCCGCAGTGCCACGCCTCCACTTACAATTCGTGGCCTACTAATCCCCAGTTCGAAATTGCACTTTACGTCAGTGTCAATTTAACTTTGCCTCATTCTCGCCCTTCCAATTATTATATATCAATCGAGTTCCCTTTGATGTTCGTAGGAAGTCGTTAAAGAAAACGGCCTATAGTTTCAAGTAGGCTCCGGCAAATATCATTTGGCTGTTAATGGGACAGGCCTCTGAGGGAAAGAGAGGAAACTTGCCCCCCCCCCCCCCTTTCACAGTCGAAATTATCCTGCTATTTAAGGTAGTGTTTAATTAAATTATTTATTTGAAAGTGTGACACCCTCCAATATTTTAAGTAGAAGCAATTTATTTAGCTTTGTTACCTTTCGTTTCTTTGATTTATTTTGTCATTAAAAAAAATGCTTAAATTTGTGGTGATGGCCAATAATGAGAGCTTCGATGAATGGAAGGACACACGAGTATACTAACAGAAATTATTCGAGATGATGCAGAAAGGCTGCAAACATGTTTTGTACCCTTAAAGAAAAGATAAAAATTTCGCGGCGAGCATGACGACGAAGACGAAGACAATGATGATGATGATGATGGGGAGGAGGAGGAGGAGGAGGGTTCGTTCGTTGGGAAAGAGCGATGCGGTTGACCGTGCGTAGCGAAGTGAATGAACTTTGGAGGACAACAGGTGTTATGAGTGTTATTGCGAGCTGCTTCATGATTGTTATTATTAAGTATTACGCGTATTCAATGACGATATTTGCATCGTTTAAACTAGTAATTTGTTTTGTATTCTAATGTGTTTACGTACAAATGGATCTACTCATTTGTAGTATACGTTATCTCTCTTAAATTATTGCGAGTATTATTTTCTGTTTTCCTCCATGTTAAAATAGTACATTTATACATAGCGTATTTTGAGTTCGAATTGAAAGGAGCCATGGATATTAAGAACCTGGTAAAGAGAGAGAACTAACGTCCCACTTGAATGAGATTAGGGAGGTCTACGAGAATGATGAAGGGGAGGAAATGGGGGAAAGAGGAATGTGGTAAGACAATCCTCATCTAACGAGTTACGTGCGCACGCTACGATTCTTTGTGCCGCGCGTTTCATCGTCGGGAAAAAGCGGTAATTTTTTATTTTTCTTCTCTTATCAGTATTGGCATAAGAAAGTATTCGTGTATCCCTTCTGCGAACCTCATTAATATAAATAACCTGATCTGGAAACATCACGAACCACCGACTAGACGGACAGGTACTTTTTGCTTATGGGTCAAGTTCAAGGTGAGTCGGCTGCGAGCTTCTTTTTGCGGCCGACGAGACCGCTGCCACTGACCCTGTTTCGCCTTTTCAGGCAGCAAAAAATTGCACACTGAATTCGAAGAGGAATTTGTTCCGCAATCGCAATTCACACTTTTGAATCTTTTTACGAATTCCCTTTTTAAAAAGTCCTTAGTCGAATAAGCTATCGTCCTTATTTTTCATACGATAAGAGAGTTCGTTCGTTCGTATAATTCAATCTTATAATCTTAGGCCTTTACGCGACTTTTCTCTTCCCTTTATTTTGTTCGTTGTAAATTTCGCCAAAATATTTAAGAATGAATTAGATAAATGACGAATCATTTTATACTGCAGCTTCTGTTTCGCGCACAACCATTTAAACTTTTTCTTTTACAAAATATATTCATATTAATATTAGAGTTTAATGTTAAAAAATGAGCAATTAGCACTGATGTGATTTATTTCGGGAAGTTTTATGTTCACATTTTGTTTTTGTATTCATACAACACTAATTAATTGACCGCATAAACACATTCGTTTGAAGATTTTTCTCCACACACACACACACACCACACACACACACCATATATATATATATATATATATTATATATGATATATGTATATATTTATTAATAACGACTTCTTTATACTCATTTTATTACTACAGTTTTTGTTTGTTGAAAGAATTTTCGATGATTCATTTGTGGCTCCATTGAACGGTATCTGCTCATAATTTTGATTTTATTACCTTGTTTGTTCCCCATTACTATTCATTTGAGTGAACCTTTTTACTTTTATGGCAACAATTCCACGAGCCCACCCCTTTCTCTAAATAATGAAGAGGGTCCTTTACTCGAAAAGGTCCTACAGAAACTGAGAGTTGAATGCAATTATTTAAATCTATATGCATCTGCACGATGTTAAGTGGAAGGTGGGAGACCATACGATATACAATATTTCATATAAAAATAAAACTGGAATGTAACTAGTAAATAGACTTTCTTTAGCCGCAAACGTGTTAAGAGAGGCTGGCTGAGGAAGAAACGCACTCCTTTCAAATGTATGTTCAAAGCAAATTACAAAAAAATGTCATCATGGTTTCATTTTTGTTAAAAGTTACTTGTTGCATTTGTTTGAACCAAAAAACAAATATATATATAGGTATATAATATAAAATCGTGCGTGCGTGTATGTATGTACGTTCTTTGAATGCTACTTTATCGCACATGCTTGGGAATTTTATTAATTTCCGTGCGCGAAATTTGCATAGATTGTAATTTGATTTTGGGAGGTCAGTGGAAATGGCGAATAATTTTACAATTTAAGAAAATATTTCGTTGTCTTAAAAGCTACGCTATGTTGCCTTTCGCTTCATGGAGTTCACTTAAAAGTTAAGATAATTCGATTTATGATGAATCTATGCAAAAAATTTATGCTCTCTCAACTCTAATTATTATGATTTTTTATTTTGTACATTACGTGTACATTACTTCCACCGAGCTCTGACTGAACCGATAGAGGAATAATATCTCTTTCTCGCATTCCATTTCCGATAGTAGTTTTAAGTTTCTTAGAACATTTTAAGCTAGAAACTGACCGAGTATCGTCGTAATCCGTGATATTAATTTGCCTAATTTTTAGAGGGTATTCGAATGTGTTTTGCGTTGGCACTTGGCAGTGCCAGTGCCAAAAGGAAGAATCAATAACGCCGCCGGTGCTGGTCTCTCGCTTACCTGGTTGGAAACTCCCAAATCTGCCATTCAGACTTTTTATTTTATTTATTTAAAAAAAAATTTAAAGGCCCGAATTCGTTCTCATTATTCGTTGACGTAAATCGTCCTCACGTTCAAAAAGGAATATGTACCAATTGCTTTTAATTACGAATATTTTTGTTCCACCACCCGTATTTTTAATGAATAATTTACAAAATTAAAAAAGTGTGTGTGGGGGCGCGCGCGCGTGTGCGCTTTTCATTAGCAGATTGCTCTCCGCTGAAACGGATGGCTTAAACCTTCTCTTAAACCGTAAATAGCGAACCCGAATCAAAAGAATTGTAACATTTATCCATAATTTACCCGAAACAATTAATGGGAAGAGAATTGCACAAATATCATACCGTACCACGAAAAGATGAAAGTAATCCACGAGCGTCTCCGCTCTTAATCTCTCTTCGTATTGTCGATTGTTGAATACTTAAAAGGCGGGAGCTGCTGTTGCCATCTGCTGCGATCCTTGAGGCACTACAACTGACTTTAAAAGTGTCACGCAGTTTGTGCTTAAGTAGTGAAATCAATAATGTACACTTCCATAGACATTAAGCACTCGCTTGTATAACAGATTTTAAAAAAGGTTTATATATATAAGAGAGAGAGATAGAACTGAAAGCAATTCCCTCTTCCACCAAATCTCGCAAATGAGACGGGATGCTGCATTATGGAATTTCCTGCATGATCACGGACGATAGCTCCACCAAAAAAAATGGTCCTTGATCATGCATGAAATTCCATGTATGGTACCCCAGTATTATACGAGATAAGAGTTTTAATAAAATGCTACCATTGCCTGGAGTGTAGCGGGATTGGCACCTAAAATACCTCTAGTCGCAAAAGCTGCGTTCTTTGGGTGTTGAAATCCATTCCGGGTTGTGTTAGCTTTTACCCTCTACTCTTTTATTCAAAAAGTCCAGGGTTCGAATCGTGGTAGGGCTAAGACTAGTAATTTCTGACTTCCTGGTGAGTCGTGGTTCGGATTCCACGTTAAGCTGTAGGTCTGAGGTGGACCAACAAGTTTGACCTTTGTTAGAATGGACAGCTTTAGGCTTAGGGTGTCCATAAAGTGACGCATCATAGGAACGTAAGCAATGTCTATTTATTTGTTTCCATCAGGCCAAATATGCGGAGAACATTCAAAGAAACCTGCTTTTTCGTTTACAAACATGTTTTGAGATTGGTGGGAATCATTTCGAACAAATAAATTAAACAAAATAAATGTCTTTTCCTATGATGCGTGACTTTATGGACACCCTGTATATAGATGGTGATCTTTATGACGATGGATATTGAAAGAAAGCGTTCAATATTTGATTGTTAATCCATTGGCACGTTAATATAGTTTTGCGGTGTGTAAAATGGTCGAAGGAGAAGCATTATTGGTAAATAATATCCAGGTAATGCGTTCATTTAATCCAGTTCTTCCTTTCAAGTTTCGTGTTTTTATGACGTTGATAAAATTAATTTCGTTCATGAAATAACCGTGAAAGCCTCGGTCGCAATTTGAAACTGCCTTTTCAAACGATATTTTTGTCGCCTAATTTCTCCCTCGTACTTTCCATGTAAATTAAAATTTCACTCTTGTCGTTTGTGTCCCCTAAACGTCAACACGACCGTCTAAAACGGTAATATTGTAAGTGGGGCCCGAGAAAACCGAGAGACCAGCGGTCACAAACGGTCTGATCCCGCCTTAACTACGTCCGTTCATGGAACCTAAGTTATGCCCATAAAAAGTAGGACACGGGTGGGGGGCGCGGAGGAGGGCGGGTTGTTGCTACTGCAGCAGCAGCAGTAGTAGTTAGAGATTTAGGAAACTGACCCGAAACGACCGAGTTAAGTGTGAAAAGACAAAGAACATGACGTGAAAGTTTTCCCATTACCTTACCCTCGCGCAAAGCGTGAGCACAGACTGAAACGCGCGTGATGAACATGATTTGAAGAAAAATAAATTTTACTGTTGTTTGGAGTCGTTTATATCACTTCTGATTTTTCTTCCTCATTATCAGCAGTTTCATTGAAGAACCAACCACTCATACAGAATGGCCAGTCATACACAATTGTTTAAAATAGTTTCATTTTGTTTTCAAATCATATTTAGATAATTGAAAATGGCCTGTTCTTTATACAAATATGCCCGTGTTGTCACCAAGTTCCTTTAGTGATAGATATATATATATATATATATGCTGCAAATCCACAAGGAAAGAGAAAAAAGATTCCAAGGCCTTTCGTGTATTCAAAGCTACACCTCGTCAGGGAATATATATATATATATATATATATATATATATATATATATATATATCACATACGCGCAGAAACCAATGCGCGTATGTAGAGGAATTACGGCATTTGATTGAGTGAGGCCCGTGGTGTAATGGTTATCATATCTGACCGGCAATCGGAAGATCCCGGGTGGTTACCTCATTTTTTCATTTGTTTCGTTCTCTCGCATATATATATATATATATATATATATATATATATATATATATATATATATATATATAACAAGATAAACCTGGAAATTGTTATCCCGACTTCGATCTTTTTCTCCAAAGAATAGTGTCAGTGAAATAAAATGGTTAATTTGAGAGAGAAAACTTTGTAAAAGTTTTTGTATCCTTTAAAAAGGTGGAACGTTTTTTTTAGTTGTAAGTATCCTTTTGCTTTCTACATTTAACTTTTTTTCAAAATTTGACCCGCGTTTTGTTTTACATATTTTTTTAAGAGTTGAACAATTTAGTAAAATTTACCTGATATAACGTTAGTAAAATAGAACGTGTGTATAATTTATCATGGTTGTGTAATAGGGGTTTATCTATATTTCGTACCCTTGGTATAATTTACCATGGTTATGAAATTAGGGTTTATACTAGAGTAAAATCCGTAAAAATTTGTATTACTAAGAACAGATTTTTTTACATCGTATTATTAATTAAAATAATTTGGTGATTGCGCGTAGAACGAGAAACATTTTTTTTCCGCGTTTCATTTGAAGGAAAAGGGAGAGTTGTACAACGACGGATTTTAAATTTTTTAAGGAATGTCTATGAAAATTTTGTTCGTTTTGATCGTCTCTTTTAGTTTTAGACGAAATTTAACCCTTTAACGCCGGAATTGTTTGTAGGGTTAAGTTATGAATACGTGTATTTGAAAGGTTACCAATATGTAGCGGTCGTCCTTTTAGGGTTAAATTGTATTTGGTAATGAAGTTTGGCGCATCTGTTCTATGTTACGCGTATTAAGGTTCGCATTATTCGTACCATATAAATTGTTTACTTTTTCGTTTTTTGTCGACAGCGTGGCTCGGATGAGCTTCTCGCCCAGACCGGGGCCGTAAGCAATGGGGCTGTGATGAGCCCGGCACAGAATCATGTTGACAATAACAATGATGCCAAAAAGGTAAGTTTCCATTTTTTTCTAGTTTTGTCATGTAGTGGCGATGATTTGAAATTCTAATCAAAATTTTTCGATATGTTAAACTTTACTTTTGGAAGCGCGGTTCATGGTTTTTTATTTTGTTGTTTTTTTGTGAACCCGTTCTCCGTCACTTAATAACCCTATACACCGTCTTCCGTTCAAAGATTTAAATTTCTTCTTATGAAGGAGGAGGAGGTTCATTTTCATTAAAAGAAATGTAGGTAAAGTATGTTTCTTTTATTTCACTTAATTGTTTCTGTACGAAGTTAGAGAAAATCTGTATTTAACGTTGATTATTTAAAGTATTGAACCACGTTAAAGGAAACTGAAAGTTTCACTAAACCTTCTTAAAAGAGCTTTACTTTAAGGTCCTTTAATCACGCAATACTTGTACTCTTCTTGTATCCTCTCAGTGCACTTTTTCTCATTCTAAACGAGAAATAGAAAAACTGAAAATACGGCAAGCGTTTTCATTCTTGGAGATGACGTGTGTGTGTGTATATATATATATATATATATATATATATATATTATATATATATATATATATATATATTTATATATTTAATTTTATATTAACATTAGTGCGGTCGAAATAAAATGAGGTACAAACTAACCTAACGTAAAATGACCTTGTCAAGCGTAACCGTATCACGATTTAAATTTTTCAAAGGCTAAAAATGTTTCGAGATTTGTTCCGTAAAATCTTTAATCTGTGAAATACAGTCGATTGAAAAGGTCCCTTCTTGTAACTCAATGTTTACCAATAAATAGTCGGAAGAAATCGTTTCACATCACTTTTTTACACGACACTACCAAAAGCGTTAACCCCCAAAAATCACAATTATATCCGAGAATCGTTTCACACTACTTCATTCGTGTTCGCTTTAAGGCACACACACACCACACACACACACACACACACACACACACACCACACACACACACACACACAAAAGCGAGGTACCAACTTTATCATTATTAATTAATTAAATTTCTATATCTAAGAAGCTAATTATAATTAAGGAAATGTTACTGCCATCAAACCGAGGAGGGCGTGATAAGGGAGGGCTTCTGTCGCATTTGAGGACTGGAAGGGTTGTGTCAGTTAAGTCGTTAAATGGGTACTCTCTAATCTAGACTAACCTAGTGTAACCAAACCTAATCAGGACCAACATATGTTTTTTCCGACAGTAAATTTTTTCAATATTTGATATAAGTTTTTAATGTCTCGAGGTACTAAAAGTGTTACTTCAAAAAATACCTCACTACATCTGTGAATTATCACTCACTCGCGCGCGCGCATATACTTGTGTTCCATACTCCGTCTTCCCTGTCCGCATTTTTGTCTTGTATCGGCCTCTTTCTCGTGGCCTCGAGGTAACATCGTCGAACGCAGTCTTGAAAGACATTTTACCTTTTGAAACTTGCAAATAAAAAGTATTAAAAGGAAGGGTTCATTCTGAAGACCTTTTCACAGGAAAATCTCGGCTCCATCTTAGGACCAAATTATCATTTAGGAATGGCCGTTAATTATAAATTGTCATTTTTTATTCGTGTTTTAATTTCTTCAGTTAAGCGAACCAATACACGTTTATTTCCATCTCATAAACTTTAATTTGGTGTTAGCAAATGGAAGTAATTTTTTAATAATTTTTGGTGAGCTTAGTTTTAATCTGTTTTTAGCTACTTGTTCGCGAAAGAAAAGCCCCAAAACAGAAATAAACTCGAGACTTAAAGCGGATGATGGTCTTTTAAATTTTTGCAGTACCGGTGATGAGGCTTTTATTTCCACGGGCGGTTGGTTACGACTGAGAACATTCCAACTCTTCAATCCCCCTTAACCCCGTGGTTTAAAGAGGTTTTAGCCGCGTGGAGCTTCCCTCGCTCCATTGCTAGATGCAGTTAGCTAAGATTCCGTGACTAATGTTTTTTCACGATCGTAAACAGCGCGTTACTAAAACATAGGATTTTCCTTTTATTAAGTTTTTCTCTCACGAGAAAATAGTTTGAGAAGTTTGATTTGTCGTCATTGGTTCCACGACCGAATTGTAGTCTCCAGTCGAGATGGCACAAAGTCACTGAATGAATGAATGGGATAATCGTTAAGGAAGATGCAATCGAGTTTATATTCAGCAACTGGCGTTATTATTAGGCAGTGTATCTTCGTTTTCATCATTAACGGTGAATGTAGTAGCGTAAAATAAGTAAAGAAGCGAACTTAAGTTCAAAGTAGATGGAAAACAATCCTCGCCAACGCTTCCTGAAGAGAAGTTGAAGTAAACTGGAAACGAGTGGCGAGGTTTCCTTTGTTTCCTTTTAAAATTAAAGTAATGCAATATTTCAGTTTTGAAGAGCAGTAATAAAGTAGTGTAATTGAACATTTTGAATGCTGGGAAGTATTACGATGATGCTTTTCTTTCTACCACGATTATTACAACTTTATCTTCATAAGTTTAGGCCAACAACACTCCAGATGTAATGCCACCCTCTCTATCTCATATATATTTATATATTTATTATATTTATTATATTTATTATCAGGTGAAACTGGAGACGAAAAATCCCGGTGCTCCTTCGCGAGTAATTCACATACGTAATATCCCGAATGAAGTCACAGAAGCGGAGATAGTTCATCTGGGGATTCCCTTCGGAAAGGTCACAAATGTTTTGGTACTCAAAGGAAAGAATCAGGTTGGTATCGTGTTCATTTAATGACATTAAATCGTTCAAGAATCGAAAGTAGGTGAGCGAATCATGAGTTTGAAATTTGTTCCTTTTAGGAGGGATCCATGCGGACTGAGCTTTTTTCGGTTGGGTCAGTCTTAACCAGAAGAGGCTTAGAACTGATTAACGGCAGTTTTTACGGGTGTGGACCGTAATTATCAGTATTATTTTAAGTTAATATGACGTATATTTTTTGCTCAGGCTTTTCTCGAAATGTCTGACGAGGCGTGCGCGAGTGCGATGGTGAATTATTTTACAAACTGCGCCGCGCAACTTCGCGGACGAGCCGTTTACGTACAGTTTTCCAATCACAAAGAACTGAAAACGGATCAGACTCATTCTAACGCTGTAAGTGGAGTTGTGTTGCTATTCTTTTTTTCTTCTCTTCTTTATTTATTACATCTCGTATTTGAAATGTTCATTTGTCGCCAATGACGTTTTATCTATTAAATAAAAGCTTTTAACGCCTTATTTCTCTATCCATTTATTAAGCAGACTGTTTTTTTTTTAGGAAATTATCGTAACTAACTTCTATTATTATATAGATGTAACCGTAATGTCAGTCCTTTGTATATTTTAGGATGATAATTTGAAAGGTTTCAAACTTAATTTTGGTATTGGATTGTGAAAATTTGTTTTATTGTGTAATGGAATAGCGAAAGAAGTGTTCCGTAACTCGCAATGGTAACTCGATCGATCGTATGTTCACGTATGTTAAATAATAATAAGAGAGGCTCGACTGCCAAACTGGGTAAGGGTGGTGGTTGTGGCGGCGTCCTCTCGTATCGTCCCTCTTTTCATAAAGCAAAATAAAGCATACTGAATTTTTCTAAATCTGTTGCTGGAGAACCCGAGCGCGCAGGCGGCCCTGCAAGCGGCGCAGGCGCTGGTCAACCAATCAGACACTCAAGGAGGACCCAATACTGTTCTTAGAGTTATTGTTGAACACATGATCTATCCAGTCACACTCGATGTCTTGTATCAGGTGAGGTTTCATTGTACACTCTATAATTATGAATTTTAAATGAAATAATTATTGGTAGCTTCTTAACAGGATTTATTGCCAAAGTAAGGTTACAGTGTGCTCGTAGGCCCTTTTGGGAATCACTTCACTTACAGTATATCCACATCGTAATTGGAACCTGCCAAGTATTGAAGGTATTTTGCAAAATCTGCTCTTTCACTCTATGTTCGTTTACAAATTCCTTTTCTTTCGCAGATTTTCTCTAGAGTCGGCAAAGTTTTGAAAATTGTAACATTTACAAAAAATAGTGAGTATTTAAACAATACATAAATATAGTATGCAAGTTTTTGAGTTAAAGAAAATCACAGATGGCCAGGATGTTTATGGTGGCTATTTTTAGAACTTGTTTACGAGTACTACATGATTCTTTTCACATTACCAGCTTCCTTCCTTTAAGTTAAGTAATAAAAAATAAATAGCGTGTAACTTAATATTTAAAGTAAATCATACGTTCAATAACACAAAATAAAGATTATGTCGATGTTCTTTAATTGGTTTGTTTCAAAATAGTACATCATTTGCCCATTTTGTAATATAATATTTATTTTTTGTAGATACATTCCAAGCACTCATTCAGTACCCTGATGTTGTCGCTGCACAAGCCGCTAAAATGGTACTGTTCAGTTATTAGTTTTAGAACTGTTTACTGTTGATACACCAAAATGAAAAATATACATCGTTAAATACGTTTGTTTAACGATTTTTTCCTCCTCAAGACACTGGATGGGCAGAACATCTACAATGCATGCTGTACTCTCAGAATTGAATACAGTAAATTGAGCAACTTGAATGTCAAGTATAACAATGACAAATCCCGGGACTACACAAACCCTAACCTTCCTACTGGAGATCCAGCCCTCGACTCCGCATTAGCAATTGGGGGTAAGTAGAGCCTGCCTCAAATGGGAAGTGGAGGAGGGTTTTTTCCCTCTCGCCGCAAGGACTACTGCCTCGTTCATGTCGGTAGTTCTGCTTGTCCGGCTTAGCTCATGCTTCGAATGGATTCATTATTATTATTATATTTTCTGAAACTGAATTAGAGACGAAATAAATCGCAAAGAAAATCGGATCCGAGGTTTCAGTCAGCTACTTAGTCGCTGTTGGAGTCCTTAACAAACATGAGCTAATTATGATTATTAACATAGTCTCTCCTCTAGATTCCTTTTCTTCCCTTCTTGTCCTGCCTGTCCACCTCTTCTCACCTGTGACGCTTTGACTCTTTATCCGCTCTCACTTCATAGTGGCTTCATATGATTTTTGCTTAAAAGCATATTCACCTCCATTTACATTTTCATACTCGAAAACGGAACAATTTTTTGTGAATAGATTTATTTTGTCTTTTTTTTTGTTGTTGTTGTTGTTGTCGTGGATTATTATACAGTTATGTTTTTAATTTTACGGTAAATTATTTAGCTTAAAATAATCTAACGCATTTTTTTATATCCTAGTTATGAGAGAGAAAATACCAAGGAAATCCCCATTTAAATCACTCACCTTGATCAACTTTGTCAAAAAAAAAAATAAAAAAAAAAATAACATCTCATTTTTACTCGAAACCGTGAACGGATTACTTAATAAACAAGCATAGAAGCACCATCATCCCCAGCTAAACAAAAGCCCTGTGCACTTTTTAATTTATTTATGAGAATGACACACCACTCACTGCCCTAAACCTGCCGCTTCTTTGTTGTACTAATTCCTTATTTTGTATCCCAGCTCCTGTCCTCGTGATCCGTCTTGTAATTTTTTTTTATTTATTTTTTATTTTTTTAACCTCCGCACTTTCTCTTAATACTCGTGGTGACCTAAGCTTACTACCTCCTGATCTCACACTAAGACTCAGGTGGGTGTTTGTGGGCATGTGTAAGTAGTGTGTTGTCATTGCTCAAAGAGTCCCATCATGTTTTGGAGTAGTTATTAGTTATATTAAACCTAAGTTTGTTTTTGAGCTCGATGCTGATGAGTCATTTGTAACGTTTATTTAATGAATTAATTACGTTCGTTAAGAGGAAAGACCAAACTTGATGGTGTTAAAAGAGGTTAGTGACAGAGGCTGTTTGCTCGGGAACTGGTTGGTGCTTGTGAGTGAATTGAGCCTGAGGGTGTGCTATTGATATATTGTAGGTGTCCCTGGTGTGTTAGCCTCCCCGTTCCCTGGAATGCATGGACTATCGTCGCCGCTAACTGCTGCCTATGGGGGTTCACCCATGGGAGGAGGTATGGTATTGCACCATTAACACCATTTGCCATTCTGCTCACCTCCATCTACTCCTTTAGCTCGTATTCTGTACAAACCAATAACGCAATTATTCAAAGTTCACAAAATCATCTCTCGAAGATCTGTTATGAGAGAGAGAGAGAGAGAGAGAGAGAGAGTCGCTTACGGAAACTTCGGAGGTTTGCAAAATGAGCTCCTTTATCTAAACTAACTAGTGAAATAACATGGCAATATATAATTAAACTTATTCAGGATTGTAATTTGGCATAAGTTCTCGCTGTGCTCATTTTGTCGTATTTTCCTTTTGATTTTATTCTTTTTTCACTCACAATTTTAGTTT
This sequence comes from Bathynomus jamesi, assembly GCA_023014485.1. Taxonomy (NCBI): domain Eukaryota; kingdom Metazoa; phylum Arthropoda; class Malacostraca; order Isopoda; family Cirolanidae; genus Bathynomus; species Bathynomus jamesi. The sequence goes on from JAJOZX010003979.1 coordinate 124,660, forward strand.
TGCCTTTTCATTTATAGAACTTCTATTAAGTACCGTAGTAATAGTTTGAACTTTGCCAAACAACGTAATAAAAATAATATTATAATAATTAATTATAATTTTTTGGGTCGCATTTAGGGGGTAAAATGAACGTTGTAATTATTTTACTTTGATTTCTGCAGTAAATCCATCCGTGGGAATTGTTGTTTCTAGAGAATTATACGAAGAGCGGATTACATCATCGTTTCATTAGGATTTTATTTCACGAGATTCATTACAGAAATAAGTCAATGTGAGGGATGAAAGGGTTAAATTCTCTCTCTCATACTTTCTCGCCTTTTAATCTTTCACGAATCTTTGTATTTTATGTTTGTTCTCATCCTCCATGTAAAAAAAAAAATTTAAACCATTTTTTTAAACTCCTTTCTTCTTCTTATTGCACACTTTGTATTTATATAGCTATCCCTTTTCACTCTTAATTTAAGATTTCTGCTTACAGCTTCTTAGGATCTCTCCATCCTTGTTATTATTATTACTACTACTACTACCCCTACTACTACTACTTTAGCCTTGTGCTTTCTCAAAAAGATATTCGTGTCACCCTTCTTTATTACATCCGCTTTACTTTTTTAAGTTTTTACTAAAGCCCTTATCATCTTGACCACACGGAGAATAACAGTCAGTGCCTGTTGTTGGCATGTCCCCAATTACCTTATGAATTAGGCTCTTACTGTATACTATCTCTCTGTTTCAGTATCTTCTCTTTCAGCCCCTAATCTGAATTTACCGAACCGACCCGGAGATCTCTCTGGACACTCAGGTAGGTGGTGTGGCTTCTCACGTCCTCCCTCTTTCTTTCGGTTGTGAAAATATCAGGATTGGCCTCAGTCATTTCATTTTAAGTAATTTCATTGCTCGATTCGGCTTTGTCTCGTCGTTTCACCGATTTCTATTAAATGCGACTTTTAAATTGCTTCAAAAAGATTTGTCATTCCTAAAAGATGAAATGTAAAGATGTAAATAATAGTTAATAAAGATGCGCCTGATGATTCCATAGCCTTTGGTTCCCTGGCACACTAGGATTTTCTTTTCCACACTTTTTCTTTACCTTTTTAAAAATTTGGATGAGTTTTGTTGATAGCACGTAAGAAAAGGTTTGTAAATCTTTTAAACCGAAGTTAAGCGTAGCGGTAAATGAATGAAGATTTTATTAAAATTAATTCATTCATTGTCATACTTAGCTCGGATACCCCGCTGATTCTTTCCTTTTTTGTTCCTTTTGCAGGCATGCCCTTCACAGGTATGCCTCTCGCCGGCGTTAACCCGACAGCGGCGGCCCTCGGAGCTGCCGGTCTACGCATGCCTGGACAGCCTTCGCTGAACTGCGTCCTGCTGGTGTCCAATCTGAACGAAGAGGTCTGTGCGAGAGGTTTCGAGGTGTTTTCCTTACGCTTTACCATTATCATGACGAGGTTGTTTCGTGTAGCAGCGAACCATTTACCAGCAATCAACGTGTTGTTTCACTTAACCCTATTCTTCTTTTATTTTTCATCATCATAAGTTTGTATTTGAGTTTGTGTAGGGTTTTCTTTCGTTCCGTGAATCGTGTGTATCGGAAAATGTAAGAGAATTTTAAGTTTAAGCTTGGTCACTAACTGCCCGTTCATTCTATTTGCAGCAAAAATGCATGATTAAATCAAATAATCTTACAGTACACGTACAAATATTTTCTACTTTAATAAAACATTCAGTGTAATTACTAATTCTCTGCCAGAGTCGTTCTATTCCGGTGATCTTTATTATTAATTGATAATGTAAATTTTCTTTAATCTGATTTCGTTATGTGATAATTGTGGTCCATATAAAGCCCCTCTCTACTTTAGAAGTCGAAAATTGATTGATCTTCTCTCTTAGGAAGTACCTTGAGCGTAATAACTACATGTGCTTATACTTAAAAGTGTCGTAGTGAATACAGGAGCAGTCTGTTTATTACCCAGAAACTGCTCAAATGCATGACTCGCTTAGACAAAATGTTAACAGTTAACTGTGTGAATATTTCTTGCAGTTCGAAGAATCTTTTCTGCATTATAAAAGCATGAGGCATCGTTCCGAAAAAGGCGTAGCTTAACGAGTGTTTATTTACTTTCTTTATTAACAAGGGTTTGCCTAGTTTTATTTTTTATTAGAGCAGTTAATGCATTCATTATAAAGTGAGACTTCCTCCAGTATATGAACTTCCGTCCAGTGTTCAAATAACTTTTTCATTGCAGTTCTTTACCTCCTTTTTACAGTATTATTTACTTCTAGGATTAGATATTAAGATTTTTTTCATCTTTTTTTTCTTCTTTTTCATTTTCATTCGTCTCCACCTCTTTTCTCTATTTTCTCTATTTTCTCTATTTTCTCTATTTTCTCTATTTTCTCTATTTTCTCTTTTCTCTCCTCTCTCTCCTCTCTCCTCTCTCTCCTCTCTCTCCTCTCTCCTCTCTCTCCTCTCTCTCTCTCTCTCTTTTCTCTCTTTTCTCTGAAGCGCCAGTACCCCTAAACCTTATGTCAGATAAAATCTACCTTTTTTGCGGACTATTTCACAGGGGCGGAAAGACATGGAAAAAAACCTTGGTTGTTTTTTATTTCATTTTGCCACACCAAAATATTGTTGAATTAATATATATTAATATATATATATATATATATATATATATATATATATATATATATATATATATATATATATATAGTGTGTGTGTGTGTGTGTGTGTCCCAAAAGTCCCAATATAATTCGTGTAAGAAGTGAACAAGAAATAGATTGGAATTTTTGGGACACTTATAATAAAAAGGTAGTGTACATTACTTTGAATTGTGCCTATGGTGGTGGTGATGGAATAACAAAGAACATTTGTTGTCTGTTGTTGATGTATTGTTTTTATTCCAAATAAGAACCGATGAAATCCGTGAATTTCTTTTCCCATTCATAAACCTAAAAAGAAAAATTATGGAAGCAAAGACGATGCCCAATTATTAAATCACTACAACTCCAAATCGTTCACTTTCTACTTTAACTATACTACTACTACTACTACTATTATTATTACTACTACTGCTACTACTATTATTCACAAGTCCAAAGCAATGGCCAGACCTTGGGGTCATGTCTAATGTGATGTGTTTTTATGTTCTCTTGCTGTGGTGCCCGCCCTGGACTCCATCTTTCTTGCTGGACTGGCCTCCTCTGCGAACTCTTCTCTACTGTAGATGGTCACGCCTGACGCTCTATTTACCCTCTTCGGTACGTCACTTATGCACGTGCAGCACTTGTGTGTTGTACACCCGTTTCCATTCAGTCTTAGAGAAAAATGACTACAGTATTTGTCATCTTCACGTCCTTATTCCATTCAAATACTATTTATGAGATTATTTATAATCATTTATTTCTGTATGGAATTTTTAATATAACGTGTGTGTATATATATTATCATTTATTTTTCGCATTTCTCGCAAATCTTGCTTCAAAATAATTGATTTCCATACTTCATTATTTAAAATCACTTATTTTCAGTTATCGAACCATCTTCCCTTAAGTTATTAAATGCATGTTTCTAGTCTATTTATATATATATATATATATATATATAATTATTTATTTTTGAAGTTGGATTTTAAGTGTAAATAATTGTCACCATTTCACTAATTCATTTCACATTTTCTCTCGTTAGAGTTTATCTCTCTTCAGTGTTTCACAAAATGATTCGAGATTTTAACCTCCTTTTTGTCTCTAGTTGAAGAAGATAAAACAACAATTATTTTATTTTTTAATATTTCACTTATCTTTTAGTATTTTATAGTTAAAAAAAAAAGCGAGTTTTCTTTTACAGGTGTTTACGGTGATGTGCAGAGAGTTAAGATTTTGTACAACAAAAAGGACAATGCCCTTGTCCAGATGTCCGAAGCCCACCAAACACAGTTGGGTAAGCATCATTAGTCGGGGCTAGTTTATGCCATACTGAAAGAAGTAATTAATTATATACCACGATATTGCGTGAAACATTTAAAACTGGATTTAAATCCCGAGTTACTTTATTATTATGATCACTTTGCAGCCCTTTCCCACTTGGATAAACTAAAGCTTTGGAGTAAGCAAATTCGTGTGACATTGAGCAAGCACCAAACAGTTCAATTGCCAAAGGAAGGACAGCCAGACGCTGGTCTCACCAAAGATTACAGCAACTCGCCCCTCCACAGATTCAAGAAACCAGGTTCTAAGAACTATCAGGTGAAAATCCTAGTTTAACACGCTGAATGGGTGTACTACATACATATATATATATAGATTCGAATTACTGCGGGCGTTCTTTTTGATTATGTCCACCCACCCTTGTTAAATTTTACTCGCAAAATTACTTAATACAGATTTTACTTTTGATGCATTCTTTAGTTCCGTGTAAAGAGTAGTTTAATATTCGTCTGAAATTTCTCAAAATTGAAATTAATTTCGAATGGTTCCTCCTACAGAACATTTACCCTCCCAGCTCCACTCTTCATTTGTCCAATATTCCTCCAACAGTGGATGAAGAACAAATTAGAGAAGCGTTCGAGAAGTCTGGGTGTTCCGTAAAAGCATTCAAGTTTTTCCCGTGAGTATTCAAATATAACTGAATCAACATCTCGTGCGTGATTCGAGGTTTTTTACGATAACACATTTTAGCCCAAGAAGGGCTTATTATTACCTAATGAAATTTTATCATAATCTACCGAACTGTTAAAATCAGTTTAGTTTTACTTAATGTCAGACTCTTTCATTATATGATTACCTAAACGAAATTCATAATTTTAGTGCATAGGTTATTAATATTGAATAATTTCAATTAATAAGTGTTGGTCTTTTATTTAATAGGAAAGACCGCAAGATGGCACTCATACAACTCGAATCAAATGAAGAAGCAGTGTTGGCTCTCATTGTAAGTTTGACTTTTTTTATCAGTTTGGCGGGTGTTTGAATGAGGCAGAAAATTGTTAACGAATTTGCGAACTGTTGCCGACCACTGTCGTATTTATTGCGAAAAAGATCGCTCCTAAATTACGAATGGTACGTATCAATGGTGACCATTTTATTTCAGAAAATGCACAATTACCAGCTGGCCGACTCTTCCCATCTGCGAGTGAGCTTCAGTAAGAGTACCATCTAAACGTCTCAGTTCCCTACCTCAGTCGGAGGAAGATGGCCAGCCATTTGAAAAAGAAGAGAAGGAAAGGATGATTTATGAACTGCTGGTCGTGCGATGCTGTTCGAGTGTCGCATATTTTCTGTATTTAATTATTTAGCTTAACCAAATGAGTACTTTATAAGGAGGCAGGAACCCGCGAGTTTAAAACAAATGTTTCAATAGGTTATTCTAATTTAAGTTCATTAAATGTAATGTAAAGTTTTTATTTGGGGAAAAAAAAAAGAATAAATTTGAATTGAGTGGTGGTGGGGTGGGTGGGGGGGAATTGTTTTAAAATTAACAATTTATGAATTGGATGATAAGTTAACCCCGAAGGAATAAATTCAGAACTTTGAATTCAGTATTATTATTAAGGGCTATAAGTTGAACTTTTGAATTGGATTTTAAGAGATGCTAACCTTAAACATAGAAAGTTCCTCATGCTCTCTGAGAATATTAATGTTATTAGTACTGAACACAATAATTGTAACTGCTCAGCTAGCATGAGCGTGGTCTTGTTTTTTATTACGGTAGCTCTTCATATTTTAAGTGTTTTTTCTTTTCTTTGAAAGTGATACGTGTTAGGAGTAGAATGTTGTAGTAATAATAACTGTAGGGAGAAAAGAGAGAAGAGAAGGAGACGTAATAATAATAATTAATCACAAAAATAACATCATATTTTAATAATAATAATTATAACAAATTGATAATGGAAGTAAAGGTATTTATTTTAAACGTGTCAAGTGTAACTATAAAGTATATATTTTTACATTTTTTGAAACTTTTAAATTATAAACTTATATAAGTACTTTAAAAATCTTAATCATTCCAACTTCAAAATCTTTTGACCACTTGCATTAATATTCCAGTGTCTGGGATAGGCAGATAGGGGATTTGGATTGATAGGGCCCTCATATTTGGTTGAGTTAAAATGAAATTCAGGCAAGCGGGCAAAGTCACCAACCGTAGGAAGAGTCACCAAGGAATATTATAATAATTCTTCATACAAGTACTTAGACAAAGAAGGTTCCGGACGAGCCGTTCACAGACTCGCGAATCTAAAGCCACGGACAAAATCGTTGAATTCATTCCCCGAGTATGTGTTGTTGTCGAGTCCTTCGAAGGAGGTTTTTGGATTGGGGAACCTCTAAGGAGGTTCTGACTTCATCGTACCTGAGTGGGTTCCTCTCCCTCGCCCCTTTCTGCCGCCTGGTCTTTTAATGAGCTTGGATGCGCTTTTGAGACGCGAACTGTCGGTCTTTCCTGAAACGTGCACGTAAATTCTTTGATCGGAAAGCGGAGGCTGAATTGTTGCTTCGAGCTTCGATTCAGTTCTTTTCGGCACGCAGTCTCGTATCCACGTCTCCCAAGGGCATTCTTATATTGTTCATTGTGTACGTAGATTTAGATGATTGGACTAGTTTCTGACATTTAAAAAGTATTATTTAATATTAAAGCCAAAAAAAAAAGCATAGAAAAAAAAAAGAGAAGCACAAAGGAAATGCGCCCAGGAAGTTGCAGTGCATTCTTGGCTGTCAGAAAGAGGGCAACTGTGAAGTAAACACAAGTTTTTTGTTCAGAGATTCTGAACAAAGTTTCTTAAAAGTTTTTAGTAACTGACAGTATTTGATGAAGCTTTAAAGTAGATTGTTATTAAGTTGCCTTTCTGACACCCTCTAAACAACTTTGCGGTTTTAGCCACGCATTGCGGTGAGACAATCTGATTACTAAAATTAGCCCTAGTGAAGTATAAGCGAGGTAAACATCACTATTTCGGAGTTCTTTTATTATTTTCTTGAAAAGTAATTTTAAATCTAATATGACCAATAATATATTGAAAATAGATCTGATTAATAATAATAATTATTTGGAAATTCTTATTAAAGTAAAAAGTAATTAAAAAAATTGCACATATCAGTTCAGATACTATTTTTGTACAACTGTGGTGCCTTTCTATGTGATATTCACAGTGTGGCACAAGATGGCATATGAACAGAAATCATACTTATTCTTGTTCATTTATATAACTTCAATTCTAGCATTCCTTTTTCAAAGCCAACTACAACTTCCTCGGTGCAGAAGAGCACTATTTTCATCTATATGTTATATTGCCATTATTAGTAATATGTGGTCCTATGTTTTCAGTAGGATGAAGAAAATTAAGTATGTTTAAAAATTTTTGTATCTTTTTTATGGTCTTTTCTCAAGTCTACATCGGGTCCATGTTATTGGCTCCGTAAGGTACTGAGTCCGGCATGTGTTTTTCTTTTGTAAATCGATTGGACCGTGTGCCCTTATAGGTAATTTGTGTTACCCTTCTGCCCCGCAATCTCTTAGAAACACTTGAGAATAAAGGCCTCTTATTTCTGTGCCTCAAACTCGAATTTGGAGGGAGCAAAGTAGCGTTTACGATTACTACTACTACTTGTGAACAATTATCTTAGGTCTTTTTTTTATATACATATATATTTAATAATGGATATATCGCTGTTCATGTTGATTTTAAATTATTTTTAAATTTCTTTATATTTGAAGGGTTTTTAAGGTATATTTGGCATTGATATGCTAGTTTGAAAGCGATCATACTTAACTTATTCTCATTATTCCTTTTTAATAGCATGAATTCTGGGAGCACGTAATAGTGATTGAGAGGTGAGCTGTGCCTTGATCAGCTTGCATTATCTGTCACATTTTCTTTCATTGTGAGCGTATTTGGGCAACGCCTGGTCCTTGCTCTCCTTTCACCATTCAGTGTCATTGAAAGAACGGTTCAGTCATTGCCAGTGGAGCGTTCGGATCAGGTGCCGCCACACCGTCTCACTTATTAAGCGCTGCACTTCTATTTCATTATTATATGAACCCTTCAAATTGCATTCTTAAAATTTCTTAATTCATATTTTTATCAGTAATTGTTTTTCATTGTAAATGTAAAAATTAATGTTTACAATTTTAATTCTTATACATGCCATAAAACCATATACTGTATTTTGTGTCGGCATCCCTAGACCATTTTAGAAGCCTTTTTCTAGTAGTGAACTAACAATCTCTTATTGTCGATGTGGGTCGATCTTAGCATTGCCCTTTTTTCTTTTTAGGCCAAAATAAGAAAAATATATATATATGAAAAAAAGGTACTGTGTTTAAACATTATCATTTTGTAATAAATATGTATTTCGATAGTTGTGCATATCAATGTGTCCTGGATTTTGTTTTAGGAAGTTCGCAACAGAATTCTGCCCTCTTCAATTTATATAAAGGCTAGAAATAATAGTTTCAATATTAAAGTCGCTTTATTACGAATTTAATTAAGTCTTATTCCTGTAATAGATGCTTATGTAATTTGCTTCAGACTTTTCACATGATTATATGGAATACCGACTTAAGCATTCTTGACTGTGTTGTCCATTTAAGCGTTACATTCATATCTGGGAAAATCTGTTTAGAGCCGCCAGCACCTTCCCTTGATCTGCTACCTAAGACTATCTCTCTTTCTCTCTCCCTCTTCTCTCTACAATAATATATTTCTGTAACTTCTTATCTTCAGTGTTTATGTATTTCCCTTATAAAGTTCTTCACTTTTTATATAATAAGCTTATGTAGAGACATTTTCATTAAATTTTTTGTGAATTTTATTTATTTTTTATATTATTTCCATTTAATTTTTAACATAGAATAATTTTTCTTTTTTATTTCCTTTTTCCAAGAGCTAAATGAAAACTGTACACTTTTCCTATTATAGTGGGTGCCTACTATTATAAGCACTCTTTCATTTCGCTCCCTTAAGCGTAGTCTACAACTTAAATTATTATTAATCTATAGAATAAGTACATCTTAAGTGTAATGCTGTGACGTCCTTACAGCCTTCTCTTTTCCTGCCTCCTCAAATGTTTTCTATAATCCGCATTTATTATTTCTGTGGATTGTATCACTCGTGAAGTTTACTACTCCCGCTATTATTAGGCGTATTAGTTGTCACTGATTCTTCTTTTAACTACTATACTAGACTGTGTTTGTATTTCATTGTAGAGGTGCTTGGTTGCCAACATAAAGTCTACATATCCACTCTCTTCTTTTTCTTTCCTAGCCTCTTAACATGTCTAAGTTTCCTACGCCTTAATTTTTTTTTTATTTTTTCAGGTTCCCACCATTTGCTACTGTATTTCTTGTATAGATAATCCTATGTAATTCATTTTTATCTTGTTTAACCTATGCTCTACAATATAAAGCTTAGATTAACAATCTCTACTTAAAATGAAAGTTTGACTTGTATTTCCAGGCAGTAGAAAGTGTGCGAGTAAGTTTTAATGAGTATAGTTTTATTTTGTACTTTAGTTTTAATAAGAGTGAAAAGTATTAAAACACATTTCATATTTTTAAATAAATTAAGATTAAGTTTTGATTGAATTGAAATCCTAATAACTTAAATTTTAGGAATTGTTTTCGTCAGAAATGTTGCGGAAGAACTGCTGTACCAGTAGTGAAAAAGAGTAAGATTTCACCATTTTCAGACAGGATTGAAAAATCTTCAAATTGATTTGGAATGCCAAACAGGAGATTATTTATTGAAAGAGCTCGCGATCTTCATAAATTTTAAGTGAGTGGAGGTTAAGCAAAGGAAGTTTTGCACTTATATTTTAATGAATGAAAGGATGTGCGTTTAACATGTATATTCTAAAAAAACGAGTCATTTCTGCTTACCACTGAAGTTGTGGTTCCCGTAATGGAGTCCGCGTAAAGTTGCAGGAAAAACTGGTTAGCACGGACAAGGTGCGAGTGTTTCTGAACTATATGGAGGATTTTTTTCCGGAGCCTTTTAGGTCTACGATTCACCATAGTTTTTCAACAATTTTTAGAACTGATTATAAACTTTATTATTTAGGCTCGAGGACTCTGGGGGGCTTTTTCGGATACATCTGCTGGAAACCACTGGTATGATAAATTATGGGCTCTAAAGAATATATAATTGTCGCCTATTCTGAAACCCTGAAAAATAAAATTTAATTTTTACATATTGCCTCCACGTAAGACTAATTTGGAACACAAAAGTAAAAGGGTCAGAAAATTTCGGTACCGAAGGGAAATTTCGCCTGTAAAAGCTCGGGAATCACTGTTTCATACCGAGTAAAGTTGGACATGGAAACGATAGAAACGATTTTACTTATCCTGTCGTAAGGAGCCCATACTACTTGTTAAATTAATGTACACCGTCCCGAAGAAATTATCCACAAGGAACCCCGGTCATTATCGTCAAGCCCTAACTGAGTGAGGAGGCCACTGCAATGAAAATAAAACTAGACACAATTAATTGACAAAGGGCCTATCTAGTCTAATTCAGCGCATAACTGAGCTTTTCCCCAAGAGTAAATAACCGACCGACTTCACTTGTATGAAGGACAACCAAGTTGACTGAAATAGGATCCTGGACTTGCTCCTGAATGCAAAACGTCCGATTGTTTCCATCATGTGACGAAAAAAAAAAAAAATCTCGCTGAAATGGTAATCAATATTACGAAATAACCTGCGAAATGGTCAAATGGTAGGTAGGTAGGTAGGTAGGTGCTTATTTCGGTTCTGATCTTACTAAATTGTTTTATCACGCTTCAAATTTACTCATAAAAGGCGTGCAAGTTGGATCGGTTAAATGGAGAGGGGATCCAGACTGCGAAGGGCACGGATTCAACTATCAGCACCGCCGCACCAATTGGGAGTTGGGCCGGCTACCTGCTTGGTGATTGCTCTCGCTCTGGTGATTGGGAGTTCATACCCTACCTTTCGCTCCTCATTTTCCAAGACTTTACCTTTCGCTTCAAGCAACATTAAAGCCAAAAGATTAAGGGACAAATTGTGGTAAAACTGCAGAGAGCACGAAGACTTATTTTTCAAGTATTTAGTAGTGATCCGTTGAGTGTCACATACGCCGCAAAAGTGGCCTACTGTAGCGTATATGTTATGGAAAATTGGTGGTTCAGATCCAAACTTGAATGATAACTATAGATGGTACTCAAATTACGAGGTGACGTAATAAACACTTTTTCAATAAGAGTAAAAGTACTTTATTAGAGAACAGTTTATTAATATTAACAGGACAAGTTTAAGTACTTCACTTATCTTTGTAATGCAAATATTAATAAGAAGTGTTTTCACTTGTACTCAAATTAATATGAAACCAGCAATATTTTGTCAACAAAAGTTAATTATAGAAATGAAAAGAAAGTGTCTGAATGAAGGACCAAAGTTGTCTTCCAGGTTTTTATTTATTTTTCTTACTATTATGTTTTAAATGTTTCTAAATTTGACTTTGTCGCGAAACATTTTGCAGTACTTACTTTCCTTCGTAATTAGTTGATATCTTTGTTTTCTTGTATCAAACTAATTCCTATGTCAAGTTTTCGTAACTTATTCTTTTAAGCAAAATTAGTCCTGTATTTGCTAGTAGTGCCAAAGACCAGTGTTGACAATTTTATTTCCAACAGATTGCGAAATTGTATTAGGTTATTATATAATCTTATATTTCGCTAAAACTAAAAACAAAATTTAGTTTCTTGAAACGAAATTAAGGAAATATTAACTGCCAACAAAAAAAGTTGACTTTTGCTACCGAATTTTGGTGATAACACATCTTTACCTCAGTCTCGGTTTAGCTTTCATACTAATTTGTATTTTCTTGTGATTGCAGTGTTCATAATTTAAAGTTTTTCAGCTTTCTTCAAATTTCTTTGATTTTCAGTTTTTGCGCGTTTATAACTTTATAATTATAATAAATAGATCTAATGCAGAGACTAATTTTAAGTTGCACAACTTGGTTCATTGCATTGCATTGTATTTAAGAATTTTGTTTGCTTAAGATAGTTTGTCCAGTTACTGTACTTTGATACATCAGCCACTCGTTCGTTACCTTGGTGTTTTTCATCTACTTTGGAGAAAAATACGTATCAATGCGATTGTCTCATGGACACTGAAGTAGATAGAGGTTTAATAGTTTCTTTAGTGTTAATACGATCGTACAATATAATGCAACTGTCTATCGTCACCCACTTTAATTTAATGCATTCCTAGGATTCATACACGTTTATGGATTTGTCGCTGATTACCTACTTCGCGGTTCGTTTGGTATGGAAAATTAATGTGAACCAGTTTCGACAGATATATATATATATACATACATATATATATATATATATATATATAATATATATATTATATATATATTATATATATACATACATATATATATATATACATACATACGGTTTGACCCAGGAAACGTGAAAGGCCAGAAGCGAGGAAAATGTGTTCAATTTGAACGTTTACCAGTCAAACAGCGAGCATGAGGGAATGTGGTGCAGCCGTGTTGTGCATATAATTATTAGATGAATAAGATCAACCAAATGTTATGTATTTAGACTGCGAAGGCGTTGGACACTGTTCCGCGTAAGAGAGTAATTGAAAAACTAAGGTGCATAGTATAAAGGGGTACCGTATTTAAGTTGATTAAGAACTGGCTGACAGACGGAAAGCAGATTCGTAATAAATGGATCGGAGTGGGCAATGGTAGCTAGATATACGAGTAAATGCTGTAATTAGTTTCCCTGATGCCTAATATAGCAAATAATTTCACCAAATCTTGAAAAGTGTTACTAAATTCAGTATCAGTACTCAAAATAAGTACAGTAATGCTATATATGATTTCTGTTACTATCATTTTAAAAAAAATTTGGGGGGTTTCAACTCTTGGCTATATATATATATATTTTTTTTTTTTTTTTAGTTCAGGAAGAACCGATTCGCCTCTATTTAAAGGGCATATCTCAGCGGAAAAACAAAGAAAAAGTGAGAGGAAAGACAGAGGAAAAAGAAAGGGTGGAGGGGACAGTCGAAGTGGAAAAAGACCAAGGACTGCAGGGTCGAGCCCCATCATCCTTGGGTGCTAGGGCCGGGAGGGCGCACGTGAAACCTCCAGGAACAAGCACGTACAAACGAGCACAAAGAGCACTCAAGAGCACGAGCTTAGAACCCCCTTGCGGGGTGGCTATATATATATATATATATATATATGGGTTAGACAAAATAATATGAACACCCGCCGATTTCACCGGTTATCTTTACGGACTGCTCAGACACAAAGTAAACGGTCAAATGACTGGCAAACCTATTTAAATGCGTAACAGAGATGTATACGTCATGTTATAACCCTCACGTTGTTTTTACAGATCTGAGTGAATTATGAATTAGCAGTTATGAAAGACCTGTCAGACTTCCAAAGAGGGCAAATTGTCGGAGCGCGGATGGCTGGTGCGTCGGTGACGAAAACCGCTCAGATGTTCAATGTATCCAGAGGAACTCTCTATGGTCATGTCTGCATACCAAAACCATGGAAAGACAAGCACCGACAAATGCAATAGTGGACGCAAGAAGAAGCTGTGTGATCGAGACCGCCGGGTGCTAAAGCGCATTGTGACAAAGAACCATAAGACCACAGCTCCAAAAGTGACTGCAGAGCTTAACCAGCATCTTGCAAGCCCGGTATCGACCAGAACTGTACGTCGCGAGCTCCATGGAGCTGGATACCATGGGAGGGCTGCAATTGCCAAACCCTTCCTTTCGCACATCAACATTGAGCGGCGCAGAAAATGGTGTAATGACCATAAGAATTGGTCAATGGACCGGTGGAAGAATGTAGTCTACTCCGACGAATCCTCCTTTACGCTATTTCCATGTTCCGGTCGAGTTTACGTCTGGAGACAGCCTAAAGATGCTTATGACCCCGACTGCCTGACCCCAACCGTTAAGCATGGAGGCGGATCTGTGATGGTTTGGGCAGCAATATCGTGGAATACTCTTGGCCCAGCTGTAGTAATGCATGGTAGGGTTAACGCCCAGGTCTATCTGTCAATATTGGCTGACCAGGTCCATCCCATGGTCCAAACGCTGTTTCCCAATGGCGGCGCCGTCTTCCAGGATGATGATGCACCAATCCACACTGCTGGGGTCGTTAAAAACTGTCCAAAAGCTGTATGAATCAATTCCCCAACGCATTGCAGCTGTTATTGCCGCTAAAGGAGGACCAATTCCATATTAAGAATAAAAACCGCCATTTATCAAGGTGTTCATATTATTTTGTCCAACCCCTGTGTGTGTATATATATATATATATATATATATATAAATATATAATATATATATATATATATAAGCACACCGGACAAAAAATTAGTCACCCCTCTCAGAATGTACCTAATAACGTGTGACGGCGCCTCTGGCCTTGATAACCGCACGAATCCGGCGAGGCAGAGACTCTACGAGGTTGTGCATGTACTGAACATCGATTTGCTGCCACTCGTTCATCAGCCGGTCCCGAAGTTCCGCCAGAGTCCGTGGGTGTCTATTCCTGCGCTTCACTTTCTGTTTCCAGCCTGAACACCACCTTCGACGCATTCAGGATTAAAGGCTTCATTGGACCTGCGATGTACTCGTCGCCTCCCATCATTGGAGAACAAACAAAAACGGGACTCATCGGACCAAATTACACGTTTCCAATCTGCCGCAGTCCAGTTTTTGTGCCTCTGAGCCCATTTATAACGTGCCAATTTGTGACTTGCTGTTAACAGCGGCCTCTTCCGTGGTACCCTGCTCCAGATGTCCATCGCATGCAGTTCTCGTCGCAATGTCCTTTCGGAAATTGGTCGCTGGAGAACCTCATTGGTTTCTTGGAGCAATTGTTCTCTGGTTTGAAAACGATTTGCAGTTACTAGACGAGAAACATGGCGGCGGCCCCTATTGTCGAGAATTGTTTTCCGGCCACAGTTACGCCGTCGATTGTCAGTTGATTGCGAACTACACCACTCTTTGTAAACTCGCTGGATAGTACGCGTTGACACACCAACAAATTGGGCTACTTCAGACATTTTGTGTCCGTGGGTTCTGCCAAACACGATGGCTCCTTTTTGCCACTAAGTAACGTCTGCCTCACGACCCATTTTGCAGACTATATCCAACACACACTTTGTTCTTCACCACCTCACGAAACAGATCTGATCCTGTGTGCTACGTCACCGCTACTTGTCACTTACCAATGCTACATCAGCGCCCTCTGTGTGACCTTGAACTTCCTGCTATCGGTGCTATTACGGGTGACTAATTTTTTGTCCGGTGTGCTTATATATATATATATATATATATATATATATATATATATAATGTTAAGTGACCTCCCTCCGACTCAGCTTTGACCTGATGGATGTACTTGTGTTGCCTGGGGATATTTGGAGGGTAATGTTACAAAATTCTTAATTTTATTATACAGGGTGTTTATAAAGTCCCTATCTATTTCAGTGAAAACGTAGCAAAAGGGGTAAAATTCAATAACAATATAATAGAAGGCATACATTTAATGAATACTTAAGCATATGATTCTATATGAGCACCATCAGTATCTCTACAGAGTTCGAATCTGTCAGCAACATTGCGGAACACATTTTGGAGCATGACGGGGGTTATTTTTGTAACTGCTATTACGATACGAGCACGTAAATGTCCCAGCTTCATTCAGATGACATTTTAAATACTGTCGTCTTTCAACAAGATGGGACACCTTGTCATTACACAAGCATTGTTCGGGAGTACCTAAATGAACTCTTTCCAAATCGGTGGATCGGACGTGGAGGCAACAGGCCCTGGGGCGGCTCGATCTCCTGACCTAACACCCTTGGATTTCTTTGCATGGGGCTTCATCAAATCAAACGTCTGTCAAACGAGGGTTACAGATCTGCAAGATTTACGTGCTCGTATCGTAACAGCAGTGACAAAAATAACCCCCGTCATGCTCCAAAATGTGTTCCGCAATGCTGCTGACAGATTCGAACTCTGTAGAGATACTGATTGTGCTCATGTAGAATCATATGCTTAAGTATTCATTAAACGTATGCCTTCAATTTGACCCCTTTTGCTACGTTTTCACTGAAATAGTTAGGGACTTTATAAACACCCTGTATACTGATAATAAAAACCCACTCTAATAGACAGAGTTTATTTCCACAACAGTTTCCACAACAGTGGGCATCGAAACTGTTGTGGAAATAAACTCTGTCTATTAGAGTGGGTTTTTATTATATTTTGACCTTCACGTAGAAAAGTTAAGTTTTTTGCATTTACCCTGTATACTAGCCGAGAACCCGCTCTTCGTGCAGGTAGCAAAAATATCTAGCGTTTTAACGAAAATATCACGACAACCTAACCAATCGTCAAGGGTGTACAGTTGACCTAACCGGGTATTCAATAATTTTACCATAGGTTTCTATATATATATATATATATATATATAATATATATATATATATATTATAATAATAAAAAGACGCGTGTGTGTTTGTCTGTGTGTTCCAGTCCTAATTAAAATTACTGGGCCCGAAGGCCCCAGCACCGCGATAAAACTACAGAAAAGAACGCAGCCGTGAAAATCTTGAGCTTCACACCCACATCATAAGGCAACGTAACAACCTCAAACATAACACACAAGCCATAAAACAGCAGATACAACAGCTCAACACAGAATTAAAGAACAAACTTAAAGAAAAACAAAGAGAAACATTTAGGGAATTCGTAACAACACTAAACCACTCCACAGATACATCCAGGCTATATAAGACTATAAACAGCATTAACTACTGTAACAGCGGCATTCACACCTCACACGCGGATATCTGTCGCAGCCAAAATAATATCCCAACATATACACAACAAGCTAACATTCTAGTTAATCACTGCGCAAAGATAAGTCACTTAAACAGAGAGAACAACCAGAAACACGCAGACAGACAAACAGCCAGACACAAGAAAACCTACAGACTCGACACGACCATTACACCCTTCAATACAGATCAGACCACCAAGATCATCAAAAACATTAAGAATTCGAAGGCTACTGGACCAGACAATATATCTAATATACACCTTAAACATTTGGGCCCACAGGGAATACTAGCTCTCACAAACATCAGCACATATTTATACCAACACCGAGGTTGTACACCTGGGTGTTAATAAATTAAATAATTAAAATTACTTGGCCCGAAGTGATTTAGCCAGACTTGCGGTGCTGGGGCCTTCGGCCTAAGTAATTGGGAAGTCAATTATTCGGTCAATGAAACTATAAAAAAGGACGCAGCCATGAAAATCTTTCACAAATTTTCATACAATGTGTTCGGATGTGAAGCTTAATTCTATAGAATTATTCAGAAATAAGCTATTTAATTGTGAAGGACACTGTTAAATTGGACCCATGTACCTAAATAAGCACCTTCAGCAGAACCAGTGTTGTAATTGAAATACTTCAGTAAATATAAGCAATTGAAATTAGAGCATATTTGTTTGATGGCCTGTGTGTGTCCCCCCCCCCCCATAAGTTTGGTATCATAGGAAAAATTCATATTTTTTCTATTTCTACAAACCATAATTCATATGCTCGGGATGCCAATTTCCCGTCCACCATTCTGTACAGTGACGAGGCTGTTTTTTATGGAAATGGTGAGGTAAATCGACAGAACACCCGCTACTGGTCTCGAAACAACCCTCACTGGTATACCTCTTCAAAGGAACAAGGTGCATCTTGGGTGATGGTATGGTATGGTGTGGCATTTGGAAGGATCGCATCATAGGCCCCCTCTTTTTCGATGAACATGTCACGAGGCACCTACCTACGTATGCTCAAGGAAGAAGCATTTCCCAGTGTCTTGAATGAAGAAGGAAATTTCCCAACATGGTTCCAGCAAGACGGCGCTCCTGCACATTACAGCACCCAAGTAAGGGAATACCTGTACCAACAATTCCCTGGTCATTGGATACGGATAGGACGTAGAGGGCCTGTGGAATGGCCAGCTAGAAGCCCGGATCTCACCCCACTAGATTTTTATCTGTGGGGCCACTTGAAAGCGCTGGTATACGCAGAGAAAATTAGGAGTGTTGAACATTTGCGGCAGCGCATTATTGGGGTATGTAACACCATTACTCCTGACATTATTCACCGTGTGCTTGCTGACTGGGTATCACGTCTGAATTTGTGTATTGAAAATAATGGTGGGCATATTGAGCACGTTTTGTAAATAAAAGCTCTTGTTTTGCCTTTTTTTAATTATTTTTCCTATGATGCCGGACTTATGGGACACCCTGTGTGTGTGTGTATATATATATATATATATATATATATATATATATATATTATATATATATATATATATATATATATATATATAACACTTACTTACTTACTTACTTACTTACTTACTTACTTACTTCGTAGCCCCCGGGTTCTCTTATGCGAACCCGGCGGCACTCAGGTATCCCGCGACCACCGTGGGACGGGTCCATAGGTCTCGTAGAGGTAATGTTGGAGTTGTGTCTTTGTTGAGAGAGAGTGTGGCAGTGTAAGAGTAGGTGTTCTGTGTCCTCAGGGTGGAGGTGTCAGCTAGGTGGAGTCTGTGTCTGTATTGTTGGAGGGAGGGGTGGTGGTGGCCTGAACGGAGCCTGGCCAGAGTAACACTTGTTTTCCTTGGGAGGGTTTGTTCGCTCTGATGG
Source organism: Bathynomus jamesi (assembly GCA_023014485.1). Classification (NCBI taxonomy): domain Eukaryota; kingdom Metazoa; phylum Arthropoda; class Malacostraca; order Isopoda; family Cirolanidae; genus Bathynomus; species Bathynomus jamesi. The sequence continues at coordinate 143,409 of JAJOZX010003979.1, forward strand.
ACTACAGGGGGAGTATCGTGAAGGACAGTGTTGTGTGGTTGGTCGAGTAGGTATTTCCGGGTAAATTCTGTGTGGAGATGTTTAATGGGGTTGATGTTCAGTAGCTGCGAATAGTGAGCAGCAGGAGTACGTTTTTTGTTGCGGGGTGGGGGATTGTGTAATGTGAGATGGTGACAGGGGTGGTCTGGGGCCAGTGCTCTGGAGAAGAATTGAGTCCCTGTCATGTTCATGTGGTGTTCGATGGGGAGTATTTTCGTATCTGCATGTAGATGTGGGATGGGTGTGGTTCGGAGACCTCTGTTTTGTGTGGTCTGTATCTTTTTCTGGTTTGTGTGGGAGATGGACGGGGACCAGGCGGGGGCAGCGTAAGTTAGGGTAGTACGTACAAACTGTTTGTATAGGATACTAAGGGATTCCTTCTGCTGACCGAATGTTGTGGAGGTGAGTGTTCTGAGAGCGTTGAGTTTTTTGTTGCTTTGCAGCAAATGTTTGATATGTGAGGGGAAAAGGACGTGTGTGTGTCTAGGGTGAGGCCAAGGATTGTTGGGGTTTTGTTTAGAGGTAGGGGATGTCCCATGAGGGTGACTCTCGGGTGTGCTTGGGATTCGTGGCGGTCTGAGGTTAGGAGGGTGATGGAGGATTTTTGAGGGGATGTTGACATCCTATTGTTAGTCAGCCAGAGTTCCAGATTGGTAATGTACTGCTGGACCAGGCGTGTGGCGGTGTTACGGTTATGGTGTTGTGCTGTTATGGTCAGGTCATCTGCATAGGAGGAGACGTGGACATGGGGGGGGAGAGGTTGTGGGAGGTCGTGCATGAAGAGGATTGGAGAGAGTATGGAGCCCTGTGGGACGCCATTGTATATATATATATATATATATATAATATATACGAGGCGTCAGCCTGCTCCGCGAGACCTCCGTTTTCTCGGCAGAACTCTGCGATTCGGGAGGCCCTCGACATTGTGCGCACTCACTCTGCCAGCTCCTTCGTCATTTATTCAGATTCCCAAAGCGCACTTCTCTCCCGAGAGAGATTTAACCCACCCCCACCCCCACCCCAATCCGCTCGTCTGTACCATCCAGCAAATCTCCCATTTTCTAACAGCCTTCTGCTGGATCCCGGCACATGTCGGCATCCAGGGTAACGAGGAGGCGGACCGCACGGCAAAGTCAGCCTGCTTACTATCGCCCCCCCCCCCCCCCCCCCCCCCCCCCCCCCCCCCCTCCCGGCCCCTCCCTTTCACCGACTTCTTCCCGACTCTCCGCTCCCACTTCCTTTCCATCTGGCAACGGGAATGGGACCAGGCCACACAAAACAAACTTCACAAGATCAAACCGCAAGTAGGATACTGGGCCTCCTCCTTCCACCAGTCCCGGCATAAATAAGTGATTATAGCCCGTCTCCGCATAGGACACACACGCATTACTCATGGTCACCTTATGGCTAAATCGCCAGCCCCGCTATGCCCTACCTGCCCTATATATATATATATATATATATATATATATATATATATATATATATATATTTGTTAACCCCTTCTATGGCCCTGATTCGGTTCGGATTCGACGGGGGGGTTCTGGTTAGGAGGCTGCAACGGATATTTCTTCTGATACTTTTCTTCTATAATTTTCTAATTCTTTCTCTGATACTTTATAACTTATCGACTTTACTAAGTTCCTCTGACGATAGCCCAACTCGAGGGGGAAAATAAAAAGTTTCTCTTACTGTAAATTTACTTCTTAAAAATTTACAGTTATTGCTCTGAATTTACAGGGGTAGAGGTTCGACCTCTTTCGACCATAGCTCACGCCGGAATCTAAAAATATTAAGGAGGCAAGGGGCCTCTCCCCCCTCCCCGCAGCGAGGCTGCTAACTAGGGAGTCTCGTAGCAGTGACCAAGCAGAGTCTCGTAATGAAGTGTCCTTCATTTTACAAATACATGTATAAAATATGCCTGAATTTTGGGGGATGGCAGTTGGAGGTTAAGTTTCCCCCCTTTTAAACACGATCAGGTGTTTGAAAGTTTCCAAATAAAAATTTAAAAAAATAAAAATAAAAACATTTTTTTTTTTTGCCACGTCTTCATTTCTGAAGGCGATATTATTTCACGACTGAGTACATTTTTGTTTGGGTTTATTACAATTATGATTTCGATTATGGATTACTTCCCATTCGCTTATGATTGTCCCTTACAGTTCTATTAAAGTACATTCTTACATTATATATAAAGTCATTACATTCAATTATAGTTTCATTGAAGTACATTACAAGTTATTATTAATTAAAGTATTAGTTAATTACAATTAAACAGTTACTATAGCTTTGTTTTGTTTTTACAGTGTTTCATATTAATAGACAATTAAGATGTTAGAAATATAATACAAAGTACATGGCACACATGATAGATTTATATACATATAATATGTTTAACATGTTATAAATTTGGATCAGAGCGAAAGGGGATGTTTATCTTAGAAACGTTCGGTTCTGCTGATTCGCGAATTTAAAAAAAAAAAAAATATATATATATATGTGGACGTATTTTACATGTACATAATCCAATAGGTCAGTGGCGGATTTAAGGTGCGTGGGGCCCTAGGCCGGTTGGAGTGCGGGGCCCCAAACTACGCAAAGCTAGCTTAATTAACTGAAATGAAGATTTACACCCCCATCCCCCAGTGGTGACCTTACGGGGCCCTCAAATCAATGGGCGAGCGAAGCGTTAAAATAAATTTACTTTTTAAACAATATTCAATTTATTGATAATTAATTAGCCAAATGACCATTTCATAGTTGAACATTACACATTTGTTTTTTTGAAGCTTAACAATAAAAAATAACTATAATAATACACCATTAACAAAAAATAACTAATAATACACCATTAACTAAAGAGAATACCACTTGACTGACATGCAAATGATGCAATGAGTGGGTTTTGTTTATTGCAGGCAATTTGTACGGTACACAACTATTTCTCAGTCAAAAAAGATTTTTTTCTAGCCTTCTTACTTGCAAACTGTTTGATGACATCAGTAAAATCAAGCACCCTTAATTTCTCATGCTCGATGCTCAACAGGGTGAGTGAAGACAAACGGTCCTGCCCCATGGTGTTTCTTAGATAATTCTTGACTAGTTTCATCTTGGAGAATGATCGCTCCCCAGTGCAGTTTGTGACAAACATGCAGAGATAGAGTCGTAATACAATTTCAACATTAGCAAATGTTTCTACCATGTCATGTCTGTGAATTATCTCATACATTTCTAGTTCAGGACTTTTTGCAGCCTTTGCACCACCTGATGAAGGAGCACTTTCAGGTGAATCTCTTGGAATGGATTTCATAAGGTGTGCAAACTGCAAAAGCTCCGACTCCAATCCAGCCTCCAAGTCCTTAGGATATGAAGACACAAGCTTTTCAGCAGATGCTTTAAGCTGTGTTCGTTTTGTTTGAGATTTCTGATAAAAACCCAAATTTCTCTCGAAGGTCGCTGTAAGCAGCAATGCGTTGTTGTAGGGCAGCACAGAGCTTGTCAATGATGGGCAAGAATGCAGTCACTCTAAACTTGTCTCTCCCTGTCAGCATAACATCCTCCGCGGAGTCTAGTTCATCGTGGTGACGCTTGCGCTTCCTAATACGCTGCGTGTCGGCGTAGTATGCATCATTACTCGTCACATCACAGGGATCACACTTAGCCATAGCTTTTGCTTCAAAGTCATCGAACTGGGATCTCAGGTCTTTAGCAAATTGTAAAAGAGACTCTAGCAGTGTGACAGCTGTGTTGAGGGAGAGCCCAGATTTTTGCAGCTGGATACTGCTACTCTGAAACCTTTCCAATACTGTATCCCAAACTTCAAGAAGAATCACTGTTTCAAGTTTTTTCAAACCTTTGAGAAGACCACTTGCTTCAGCTCTTGTTTCAGCTGGCTGATTCTGATCTGAGAATAACTCTTCCAGAACAATGATGTTTTCTTTGTGTGCTCTACTGAGAGCAGCTACAGCATCTGCTCGTGCTGACCAACGAGTGTGAAAGTATTTTATCAACTTTCAACTTCTTATCTTTATTAGTCTCTAGTACCTCACGGTGTCTCCTCCAACGATAAGTAGATGCAACAAGAAAGGAGTACATATTTTGTACCAGAGCAAACAATGACACTGCAGCAGGACAGCTTTCTGCAGCACACTTAGCCACCAAGTTTAAGGAATGAGCCATACATGGTATGTACTCAGCTTCACTACACTCATTCTTGATTATCTGTTGGGTCCCCAGATATTTACCAGACATGTTGCTGGCATTGTCATAGGACTGTCCTCGGCAGTCGATAACTGGAATGTTTTCTCTTTAAGAAAATCAAGAACAGTTGTAGCAATATCTCTGCCAGTGTGGCTTAGCATGGGAATAAACTGCAAAAACCTTTCAACTGGACCTGTAGTAGGCAGTACATAGCGGATTGTAAAAGTAAGTTGATCCATGTGTGAAATATCAGGTGTGGAGTCAACAGAAATTGAGAAGTACTTTGCTGTTTTTACTTCATCTGTTATTGAGGACATAACCTTTTCTGCCATTATTCCAATGACTTCCTCAGAAATGACATGGGACAAGTAGGAAGTATGACCACTACCTTTGTTTGCGTGTTTCTTGATATGTGCTGCCAAGAAACTGTCGTATGCGCTCAGCAGCTCTAGAATCCCAAGATAGTTTCCATTGTGTACTGATCCAATTACTTCATCTTTACCTCGAATGGCTAGCCCGCGTTCGCAAAGTAGCTTTAAAACATCTACACACCACCTCAATACTGCTTGCCAGTACTCGCATTCACTTTCATATTGTTGTACTAGATTAGAGTCAATACGGGCACCCGCAGTCTTTCGATATATCATTTCGACCATACTTTTCCTGTGCTGATCTGACCTACTGTGAGGTTCTATGACATACCTAGCGTTCTTCCAACCATTGAAGCCAGTTGTGAATGAGCTTTCCACCTTTGACATAAGCTTGCAAGCAAAACAATACACTTTACCAGTTGTTTTAGAGTAACAGAGCCATTTAAGATTAATTTCTTGGCCAGATAATGAATGAGTTCGAGTGAATAATGTCTTGTACAATGACGGGTTCTGTTTAGTTCTTTCACAGCTGACTCTTTGAAGTCACCATCACAGTGTCGACATTCTGCGCTTCCCTTTTTCAACCAATAGTCACACACATTTTCAGTAATTATTTTAGGCCATAATCCAAGATCCGTTTCAAATCCTTGTTCAGTACCGGTATTCATAACTTTCACTTCCTCTTGTGTCTCCTCACTGTCACTGTGTTCAGGTTCAATTGCGCTAACTACACTAGGTTCAGTACTAGTTGTGGCTTCTCCAGTTGTTTCAGGCGTAATTGGTGTGTCTACTGATTCAGATTCAGTTTGACGGATTCAGTTTGAGTTTGTGATTTTGCAGATTCAGATACTGTTGGATATGTCAACCATTGAGTTATTTTTGGTAGTTTTTTTACTCTTTGGTTTACGTCTGCCTTTTCTTGTCGTTTAACAGAGCCAGCTTTATACTTCCTCCCTTGATCACGATCACGACTTGTTGATTTCTCCATTGTGCCTCAGTGCAGCCTCACTGCCTTATCCTGAAACATAAAAACATAAAAAACAAACTATTTACACTTGACCCTCGGTTTAGTATTAATTAATACAGTTTAATTAATTAATTAAATACAGACACTAAACAGTTGTTCGGGTGAAAAAGTCGCTTTATGGGAAAAGTCGCCAGCCCCCACCAGTGGCGACTTTTTCCTTAAATATGTATAAAATGTATTATTATGAAATCTAAGCAAACTGACCTAACCTAGCCTAAGTACGTTTCATATAAAAAAATTAATTACATTAATTTAACATTTTTCAACTTATTTATGTTATTATAAAGCTGACTAAAACTCCCCCATCCCCATTTATTGACTGGCGACTTTTTCGAGATACGACTTTTACCATTACTTACCACTAAACACACACACATGTGCACTCCACAGCGGCCTGAATAGAACTAAACTCCCGCCAGCAAAGAGAGTGATACCATAATTATCACTAATCATTAATCAATTGTATTATTTATAGTGGAATCCAACATTATAATTATGTGAGGGCGCGGGGCCCTCACAGGCGCGGGGCCGTAGGCCATGGCCTACTCGGCCCCCCCTAAATCCGCCACTGCAATAGGTTGTGTGCGTAATATAGAGACGCGTAAAATATGGACTGATAGGTTGATAGGTATCAGTAGACAATAGGGAGGAAACAACATAACTAATGATGTATAGAGAATGAAGTTTCTTTTTATTATTATTATTATTATTATTATTATTATTATTAAGGAATTTACCATACATTCAATACGGAAAATGTCCAAATACTAAACACGTGATTCAGTGTTCAAGGTATGGAAAACGAAGAGAATTAAGTTACTTTATGACGTCATAGTTATTCACATTGTCATACGTGCAGTATAACTGTAAGTCATTATTTGGGAGGACCTAAAAGAAACGAATTAAAGACAGAATGGGTATCAAGGACTAAGAAGCACAACTACGGGTTCCAGTCCTCTTATATGCAATGTGTATGTATAATCTAGGGTCGAGGGTGAGATGCAAGACAATCATAATTAATTATAATAACTTCTATAACAAATGGAAAATGGATACGACTAAACCATAGATATGGTAGATCGTAGGGTTGTGACACGAACAAAAAAAATAGGAAGCTACAAGTAAAATTATTATCCAAACTCGCGTTAAGCGATTTTGGTTCTTATGTAAAAATGAATATTGATTATATTCATTTCATTTTTACATTGCTCTCCCCTTTTTAAAAAAAAAAACCCGATATTTATACAATAATCTAATAGGATACCATTAATACAATACAAATGAGAAAATAACATCCTAACTACTTCAAGTTAGATGACGAATTTTTTCTTTACATTACAAATTTTTATACAGAACAAGTGAGTTATTATATAATATAAAAAATTCAAAGATTAATACTTTAATTTATGCAAACAGAATAAAAGGATTAATACATTAATTTGGACAAACAATTAAGTTAGGCAAAGAATGGTATTGTTAATTAAAAAAAAATTTCTGTGGGGAAAATTACATACATACTGAATAGTAGGTAAAAGGGAAAAATATAAATTATTTTCCAAAGTTACCCTGATCGTGCAGTCTATAACTAATTTTATTGACTATTGTAGGTAAAAATCGAATTACGTAATGGATGATGTATAGACCTGTGGTCTAGTGTGTGTGTATTAGATACAAAGTGTGTATCTTATAAATTTGAGGGATAGATTAGCGGAGAGGATTCTTAAATTAACTGAATAAATGCCTGAGCAAAAATTTATATATAGTAAGCAAAAAGGCTTAGGACTATATAAATAGCAGAGTTAGCACCTACACGCTATGAAATAGTTTGTGATATCGAATGATTTTAGAATAAGGTTTGTGTATATATAGTATATATAGTGTGCATACATGCGTGTGTATATGTAGAGATTTGGAAGGTTTTTGAATTAACAAAGTTTAAAAATAATGTATAATAATTTAAGATGGGTTTAGGGTTATAAAATCTTTTGAGTCAATTATTATTGTTGTTATTATTATTATTATTATCATAAAATCCTTTAAGTTCAAGGTAGTATTTAAGTATTTAGTTAAATCAGTTACACGTATTAAGGTAATAAAAAGAAATGTACTTACAGGACTTACAATTGATGAAAGTAAATCTCACGGTTTAAAAATTGAATTTTTGAAGATGGAATTAAATTCGACTAGTAACATTCCTAGCTATATATGAACTATATAACCATTAACATTAACCAGAAGTATCGGTACGATAGTTGAATTAAGAAAATTAAGAATACAAATTAAAAATATGAATCAATTTATGCATTTTAATGAGCTAAACATAATTTTATAATATTCTTAAAAATAAAAGTAAATCGAACCTTAGATGAGTTTCGGCCAAGAATAAAAAAGTTATTGAAATGGAAGGAAAGCATTTCGAACAATCTTTTCTTTTAATAATTTCAGGTAAATTTTACATTAAAAATTATTTTTATATACTAAAAAAAATATTAAAAAGGTTAATAATTTTTGCATGTTAAGTAGAAAAATTATAATCTTTCGTTAAATGTTGATAGACTGAATTATTTGATATTTTAGTCTGAAAACTTGTTTGCATATGATAAATACATATGTTTTATTGTGTAGAAGTTTTATTAAAATTAAATGACAAAAAAGAATAAACACAACTGAAATTTAGGGTATGTGCGGTCCTACGGGTAAATTTCCCGACCATACAGAGCAAGATAAATTAGGTACATGATCGATTAATTATTACACTATTTCTGTCATCATATAATCGCAATAATTATAAAACTCGTTACCAACATTTGTAAAAACGGTTTTGGTTGCCAACAATAAAATATGTCATTTTACCTATATATTTTTATACGCAACAATGGCATGAAAAAGAAGACAAATCGGTCCATTTCCTTCTTACAACAAAACAAAGAAAGGTTAACTAAAGACGCAACCCGGTCAATTCAGGTTGAATTAAATTCTGTTTTACAACACAAAAAAAAAGGTTGAATTAAATTCTTAAATTACATTTTCTTAAATTAAATTCTCTTAACTTACAAAGAAAAAGTTGAATTCAATTGACTGCATTGAAATGACTTGGGACTTAAAAACTGACTTCTTCAAAACTGACTTCTTCAAAACTGACTTCTTCAAAACTGACTTCTTCAAAACTGACTTCTTCAAAACTGACTTCTTCAAAACTGACTTCTTCAAAACTGACTTCTTCAAAACTGACTTCTTCAAAACTGACTTCTTCAAAACTGACTTCTTCAAAACTGACTTCTTCAAAACTGACTTCTTCAAAACTGACTTCTTCAAAACTGACTTCTTCAAAACTGACTTCTTCAAAACTGACTTCTTCAAAACTGACTTCTTCAAAACTGACTTCTTCAAAACTGACTTCTTCAAAACTGACTTCTTCAAAACTGACTTCTTCAAAACTGACTTCTTCAAAACTGACTTCTTCAAAACTGACTTCTTCAAAACTGACTTCTTCAAAACTGACTTCTTCAAAACTGACTTCTTCAAAACTGACTTCTTCAAAACTGACTTCTTCAAAACTGACTTCTTCAAAACTGACTTCTTCAAAACTGACTTCTTCAAAACTGACTTCTTCAAAACTGACTTCTTCAAAACTGACTTCTTCAAAACTGACTTCTTCAAAACTGACTTCTTCAAAACTGACTTCTTCAAAACTGACTTCTTCAAAACTGACTTCTTCAAAACTGACTTCTTCAAAACTGACTTCTTCAAAACTGACTTCTTCAAAACTGACTTCTTCAAAACTGACTTCTTCAAAACTGACTTCTTCAAAACTGACTTCTTCAAAACTGACTTCTTCAAAACTGACTTCTTCAAAACTGACTTCTTCAAAACTGACTTCTTCAAAACTGACTTCTTCAAAACTGACTTCTTCAAAACTGACTTCTTCAAAACTGACTTCTTCAAAACTGACTTCTTCAAAACTGACTTCTTCAAAACTGACTTCTTCAAAACTGACTTCTTCAAAACTGACTTCTTCAAAACTGACTTCTTCAAAACTGACTTCTTCAAAACTGACTTCTTCAAAACTGACTTCTTCAAAACTGACTTCTTCAAAACTGACTTCTTCAAAACTGACTTCTTCAAAACTGGCTTCTGTAATCTCGGGCGGTTGGCCCTCTTGGATGCAACCTATTGACTTGACCTCTTGTCAAGTATTTCTGTGTCTCTGGGGGCGGTTGTCCATCTTGGCGCAACCTTCTGACTTGACCGATTGTCAAGTATTTCTATGTCTCTGGGGGCGGTTGTCCATCTTGGCGCAACCTTCTGACTTGACCTCTTATCAAGTATTCTGAAACTATCTGACTTGAACGCTTGTCAAGTATTCTGAACTGTAACTTGAACTCTTATCAAGTATTCTTGAAACTTAACTGTCTAACTTGAACGCTTGTCAAGTATTCTGAAACTTAAACTATCTAACTTGAACGCTTGTCAAGTATCTTTATAAATCTCTGGGGTTTGGTTATCCCTTTTGGATGCAACCAACTGAAAACTGATTTGCAACTTATTTGCAAATAAAACTGACTCGAAACTACTTCGAGTATCTTTATAAATCTCTGGGGTTTGGTTGTCCCTTTTGGATGCAACCAATTGAAAACTGATTTGCAACTTATTTGCAAATAAAACTGACTCGAAACTACTTCGAGTATCTTTATAAATCTCTGGGGTTTGGTTATCCCTTTTGGATGCAACCAACTGAAAACTGATTTGCAACTTATTTGCAACGAAAACTGACTTGCAACTTATTTGCAACGAAAACACTTCAAAACTGACTTGCAACGAAAACTGACTTCAAAACTGACTTGCAACTTATTTGCAACTAAAACTGACTTGCAACTTATTTGCAACTAAAACTGACTTGCAACTTATTTGCAACTAAAACTGACTTGCAACTTATTTGCAACTAAAACTGACTTGCAACTTATTTGCAACTAAAACTGACTTGCAACTTATTTGCAACTAAAACTGACTTGCAACTTATTTGCAACTAAAACTGACTTGCAACTTATTTGCAACTAAAACTGACTTGCAACTTATTTGCAACTAAAACTGACTTGCAACTTATTTGCAACTAAAACTGACTTGCAACTTATTTGCAACTAAAACTGACTTGCAACTTATTTGCAACTAAAACTGACTTGCAACTTATTTGCAACTAAAACTGACTTGCAACTTATTTGCAACTAAAACTGACTTGCAACTTATTTGCAACTAAAACTGACTTGCAACTTATTTGCAACTAAAACTGACTTGCAACTTATTTGCAACTAAAACTGACTTGCAACTTATTTGCAACTAAAACTGACTTGCAACTTATTTGCAACTAAAACTGACTTGCAACTTATTTGCAACTAAAACTGACTTGCAACTTATTTGCAACTAAAACTGACTTGCAACTTATTTGCAACTAAAACTGACTTGCAACTTATTGCAACTAAAACTGACTTGCAACTTGTTTGCAACTAAAACTGACTTGCAACTTGTTTGCAACTAAAACTGACTTGCAACTTGTTTGCAACTAAAACTGACTTGCAACTTGTTTGCAACTAAAACTGACTTGCAACTTGTTTGCAACTAAAACTGACTTGCAACTTGTTTGCAACTAAAACTGACTTGCAACTTGTTTGCAACTAAAACTGACTTGCAACTTATTTGCAACTAAAACTGACTTGCAACTTATTTGCAACTAAAACTGACTTGCAACTTATTTGCAACTAAAACTGACTTGCAACTTATTTGCAACTAAAACTGACTTGCAACTTATTTGCAACTAAAACTGACTTGCAACTTATTTGCAACTAAAACTGACTTGCAACTTATTTGCAACTAAAACTGACTTGCAACTTATTTGCAACTAAAACTGACTTGCAACTTATTTGCAACTAAAACTGACTTGCAACTTATTTGCAACTAAAACTGACTTGCAACTTATTTGCAACTAAAACTGACTTGCAACTTATTTGCAACTAAATCTATAAACTCTCTATAAACACACACTCTTAATTTGCAAGTCAATTCAATTCAATAAATTGAAAAAAATTGTAAACAAAAATAAAAAATGTAAACAACATTTCACTCTAATGTACAGGAAGGTACGATACTATTATGTTTGATACATAAAATAAAATTATTCTATACTGAATATAACAGTGAAAATAACTCTCTGTTACACTAAGGAAAATGTATCACTAGTGTCTGAAGTGTTCACTGTGTTTCTTGTAAATTCTGACTTAATACTCATTATTAACTGTTAATAATACTGACTTTTCAAGTGTTTATAAATTACTTAAGAAAACAAAATGTACTTAACAAAATTTTCTATGGGGAAATCCTTAGAGACGTGTCCTGAAGACGTGTCTTGCTGGCCACTTGTTCTTGGATGAAAACTAGGCGTGGAGAACTTGGAGTCGTGACACACCGGTCAAGGGTGGATGTTACGAACTAGAAGTCGTGACACGCCGGTCAAATGGTTTTATCCTGATGCAGGGTAATTTCTATCTTGGCCAAAGAGTGGCCTCTTCTAAAAATCTTCTTAAAGTAATCTTCTAATCCTGATGCAGGGTAATTTCTATTCTTGGCCAAAGAGTGGCCTCTTCTTAAAATAATCTTCTTCTTAAAATAATCTTCTTATCCTGGTAAAGGGGTCGCCAGCTCGTTAACCCCTCCTTCTATGGCCCTGATTCGGTTCGGATTCGACGGGGGGGTTCTGGTTAGGAGGCTGCAACGGATATTTCTTCTGATACTTTTCTTCTATAATTTTCTAATTCTTTCTCTGATACTTTATAACTTATCGACTTTACTAAGTTCCTCTGACGATAGCCCAACTCGAGGGGGAAAATAAAAAGTTTCTTACTGTAAATTTACTTCTTAAAAATTTACAGTTATTGCTCTGAATTTACAGGGGTAGAGGTTCGACCTCTTTCGACCATAGCTCAGGCCGGAATCTAAAAATATTAAGGATGCAAGGGGCCTCTGCCCCCCCTCCCCGCAGCGAGGCTGCTAACTAGGGGAGTCTCTTAGCAGTGACCAAGGCAGAGTCTCGTAATGAAGTGTCCTTCATTTTACAAATACATGTATAAAAATATGCCTGAATGTTGGGGGATGGCAGTTGGAGGTTAAGTTAACCCCCTTTTAAACACGATCAGGTGTTTGAAAGTTTCCAAATAAAAATTTTAAAAAAATAAAAATAAAAACTAATCTTATTTTTTTTTGCCACGTCTTCATTTCTGAAGGCGATATTATTTCACGACTGAGTACATTTTTGTTTGGGTTTATTACAATTATGATTTCGATTATGGATTACTTCCCATTCGCTTATGATTGTCCCTTACAGTTCAATTAAAGTACATTCTTACATTATATATAAAGTCATTACATTCAATTATAGTTTCATTGAAGTACATTACAAGTTATTATTAATTAAAGTATTAGTTAATTACAATTAAACAGTTACTATAGCTTTGTTTTGTTTTTACAGTGTTTCATATTAATAGACAATTAAGATGTTAGAAATATAATACAAAGTACATGGTACACATGATATAGATTTATATACATAATATGTTATAATGTTTAACATGTTATAAATTTGGATCAGAGCGAAAGGGGATGTTTATCTTAGAAACGTTCGGTTCTGCTGATTCGCGAATTTGAGCATTTAACTACTGTAAGCCTAATGAATGCCTTGTGAGGGTTGAACGCACTTAAAAAAAAATAATAATAAAAAAATATATGTGGACGTATTTTACATGTACATAATCCAATAGGTTGTGTGCGTAAAATATGGACTGATAGGTTGATAGGTATCAGTAGACAATAGGTAGGAAACAACATAACTAATGATGTATAGAGAATGAAGTTTCTTTTTCTTTTTATTATTATTATTATTATTATTATTATTATTATTATTATTATTAAGGAATTTACCATACATTCAATACGGAAGATGTCCAAATACTAAACACGTGATTCAGTGTTCAAGGTATGGAAAACGTGAAGAGAATTAAGTTACTTTATGACGTCATAGTTATTCACATTATGTCATATGTGCAGTATAACTGCAAGTCATTATTTGGGAGGACCTAAAAGAAACGAATTAAAGACAGAATGGGTATCAAGGACTAAGAAGCACAACTACGGGTTCCAGTCCTCTTATATGCAATGTGTATGTATAATCTAGGGTCGAGGGTGAGATGCAAGACAATCATAACACTGGCCAACAAAATGAAACTTTTTTTTCTCATCACAAACATGATCACACGTTTCTTAATGCATGTTTCGCGCTGATTCCGAATCTGGTTTTATTGTTTTTCTAGCACGTATAGTTATATAGATACACTGGTTTTGATATTTTTAAGTTTTTGATATTGCTATAAGAAAATTTATGGATGTAAGATCACACTTAGGAATGCTAAACAACAAATACATCATATACCTTATTCAATGTACTTATAAATAAAGAATATATACATTATTTTATTAAAAGCGCTGTGAGTGTGATTTCTTTTTGTAAATTTGGCCTGGATTGTCACGATACAGCATCCAACAATGGTCCGCCATCATGCTTTCATTCCAATATCCTTGGTAGCGCTTCTCCATCATCTGAATATCTTGATGGAAGCGCTCTCCTTGCTCGTCACTCACTGCACCAAGGTTTTCAGGAAAGAAATCTAAGTGGGAATGCAGGAAGTGAATTTTTAATGACATTCGACACTCCATTTCTTTGAAGGCATCAAGGAGGTTCTTGACTCGATCCTTATACGCAGATGACTTGTTGCTTCCAAGAAAGTTTTCACATATCCATTTGAACGCCAGCCAAGCCTTCAATTCCAGCGGACTTAGGACTTTTTCAAATTCAGTGTCATTCAAAACCTCCCTTATTTGTGGCCCAACAAAAATTCCTTCCTTCAATTTTGCTGCAGTAACCTTCGGAAATTTCCTTGAAAGGTATTGGAACCCTTCAGAATTGACTTTACCCATTGCTTTAACAAAATTCTTCATTAAACCAAGTTTAATGTGAAGAGGTGGCAGATAGATCTTTTGGGGATCCACTAAAGGACAGACTGGACATTGCTTATCCCTGGGACATATGTATACCTAAGTGGCCAGTCACTTTTGGTGTAATGTTCTATAGTGGCGCGACTGTCCCACAGGCAAAGGAAACAACAAAATTTTGTGAATCCTGACTGCATACCCATAAGCATTCCTATACTTTTAGATCTCCACAAACATTCCATTGATGACTGTCGTATTTGATTGCCTTAAGTAGTATATCCATATTGTCATATGTCTCTTTTAGATGGACGGAATGGGCAATGGGGATGGATGGCATTATATTACCATTATGCAAAAGAACTGCTTTCAGGCTTCTCTGCGACGAATCAATAAAGAGGCGCCACTCAGATGCCACATACGTCTGAGATATGGCTGTAAATAGTCCATTGATGTCATGGCAATAACAGAGAGGACCGTCTACTGAAAAGAATGCTGTTAATTCAAAATTCCACTTTCGGTAGTAACTAATCGACATTGTTCTCAAGTAAATTGTTCTCCTTTAGTCTTGAGCGAGAAGCTCTGATTTCTCTTTAGACAGCGATAAGTCTCTAACAAGATCATTCAACTGTCCTTGGGTTTACTTTTTAGGCTCTAAATGTCTACCTTCAAAAGTGTACTCTGGTTCTGTAGATGGTCCGGAAACGCCAGTTGCACCTTCATCACTTTCCATGTCATCTATGATAGAATCTAGCCTATCACTTGGGGGAATTGGAATGGGCAATGTTTCATCATGTTTTACTGGTCTACGTGCTGAATCCAAGTTTGGATATACAATCTGGTGTTTGTTCTTGGCAGAAAACCCCATTAAGTTCACACTACAAAAATAACAGTCTTCATGATGATCTCTCGGCTCCCTCCATATCATGGGTATGGCAAATGGCATTGAAGCTTTCTTTTTGTTAAGCCAATCACGTAATCCATTTGAACAGCCAGAACAGATTTGATGTGGCGCCCATGGTTTATCTTGGTCACCTAGATGGCAACCAAAGTATAGCTTGTATATTTTCTTAATGTCGGTTGTAATACTTCGTCGCTGTGTTTTAGTTGTCAACTGGCCGCATAAATAAGATGAATAAACTAAAAAAACAATAAAATAAACACAATCAAATGTTGAAATATTAGTATTTTGCCTATTTAAAATGGTTAAATCTGTGTAGTTATATATATGCCTTCATCTTGAAAACTATACGTGCTAGAAAAAATCTGAATGCAGTTTTGGAATCAGCGTGAAAAATGCTATCCAGCCACCACAAATTCTACTCTGATGAAAAATCTTTGTTGACCAGTGTAATTAATTATAATAACTTCTATAACAAATGGAAAATGGATACGACTAAACCATAGATATGGTAGATCGTAGGGTTGTGACACGAACAAAAAAATAGGAAGCTACAAGTAAAATTATTATCCAAACTCGCGTTAAGTGATTTTGGTTCTTATGTAAAAATGAATATTGATTATTCATTTCATTTTTACACACACACACATATATATATATATATATATATATATATATATATATATATATATATATATATATATATATGCACACCTTACCTTACACACATATATATATATATATATATATATATATATATATATATATATATATAGTTACCAATGTATTGCGTAAATCGGTACTATAATTAAAGTGATGTTAATGATTATTGATTGTTAATGATAAATGCTTCGGCCGAGGTCACCAGATCTTTGCAGATCAAATTATGTTATTGATTAAGTTATTAATTAGGTTATTGATAGAATGACTTTTCTTTCTTTAGTAAACAAAACAAATGATTTATGAGAGAGACAGAATACGTTGATTGTTTACAGTCGAAACAGTGTATCCTTGAATTATGATTTCAGTATAATAATGACTTGATATTAAAAACGCACGAAGTAATGATTAGTCTTCATATAAAGTTAAGTGAATGACACCAGGCCCAAATGGGGCCTGCACAAAAGATGTTTACATGGTGGTAGCTCTGGGGTCACTGACGGTGTTCGAAGAGAGAGATGCAGCCGTGTCCAGAAGTCCTTGTGACGAAATTGAGGTATGATGCCTTGAAAATATTCCCGCGCTGTGACGTCATCTTTGTCGTGCTTGTGTGACGTCATCTTGGTCGTGTTTGTATTGATGGAACATTGCTAAGGTATTTAAAAGCGTCTCTGCCACTTCAGTAGTCACTACTACATATACATATATATAAGCAACGAAACCGGCACCACCTTTGGAAAACGAATCGGAACTAAATATATGTAAAAACGAGAGCGAAAAAATAAAAATAATCCTAGCCAACATTCAGGGCCTTAAATCAAACCATTCCCCGGATAAAGTCTTATACCTGAAAGGACTCGTGCAAGAAACCGGAGTAAATTTTGCATGGCTCAGTTGCCTTACGGAAACCCATCTAAAGGACTGCCAGGCGAACTGTGAAAACTTGAACTGTGAACTGAGAGTTTTGTGTTGACAAAAAGGAAATACAAATCGACAACTATAATACAGGATGTTTCTAAAGTAACCATCTATTTTGGTGAAATGGGGGGATTTTAAACAGTTGTTATATTGGCATAATGGCATGTGCATTTTTATACAAAATTCATGTATTTATAATATTTCAATTGCTTTACACGATTTTTTGTTAATTATTTTATTTTCAGACCCATATCATTGATGATGAATGTGCAAGAACGGGTTTATGTAGTAACATGCAGGATAAAAGGCATGAAGTGCAATGAAATTAGAGAAAAGTTTGAGAGAAGGTTTTGTAAAACAGGCACTAGAGACCAGGCTATTCGCGAATTAGTAAACATAATTTATGAGGACTGGATCTGTGCATGACGAGCGTAGATCTGGACGGCCAAGATGATCTCACGAAAGAATCGAATCTGTTCAAGAAGCATTCGAAGATGATCCACAATTATCGATTCGGAGGGCATCCCACAGATTAGAAATTCCACAAACAACGGTTTACAGAATTCTACGTTATGATTTAAAGAAAAAGCCATACCACATTCAAGTGTTCCACAACTTACAAGAAGAAGATTATCCACGAAGAGCAACAATGTGTGCCGAGCTTACAAATATACATATATATTTTCATGTTTTAAAGGTGTTTTTTTTATAATTCATATTATTTCGCAAAATAGATGGTTACTTTAGAAACACCCTGTATATTACCAGCCGACAGAACAGTGAGACGTAAAGGAAGATACGCTATTTAGAAAGACATATGGCAGAAATGACTATAAGTACTGTACTTCAAACAGCTACGTAGAATGTGTAGCAGCAAATGCTGAAAAAATTAAATATGCTACTAATTGTAATGTACAGACCCCGAACACGCCGACTTCAAAATTCTCAGATTCCATTACAGAGGTAAGAAACTGGGTAAAAGATCTTCATTCTCCAACCCCAAATATTTTTCTCTGTGGTGATTTTAATTTTCCATTCCTGAAATATAAAAGGATTTGAAAAAATATATGTATATATATCAGGACAAGGGGGGCACACGGGAAGACCAGGCGCAGGCAAAAATGCTCCTAGCTCTAGCCGATGAATTTGTTAACACAAGAAATAACAAAAAACACTAACACAAGAAGAAAAAACTGCCTAGAATCACAGACAGCAACCTAATTGATAACAGAGAAATAGCCCCAAGTGACCCAACTATAATATCTGATCACAACATTATTAAAATAACAACCAGTATAAAAGCAACAGGAAAGGAAAGAACACGCACTATAGAAAGAAGTAAATTTGAAATTTTTAATTTTCACTCCAAAGCTATAAACTGGGAAGGTGTTGCATCCAGCATGGAACCAATAGATTGGAAAACCATCTTCGAGGCAAGACAACGGAAGAGATGCTAAGACCTTAGACGAGAAGACGCTGGAAATTGTGGAAAGACATGTCCAAAATGCAACAAAGAGAAAAGAGAAGCAGGGTCGAGAGACAAAAGAGGTCAATGTTCCGAAAGAGAAAAAGACTGACTGCAAAATTAAAGTAACTACAAAGA
This sequence comes from Bathynomus jamesi, assembly GCA_023014485.1. Taxonomy (NCBI): domain Eukaryota; kingdom Metazoa; phylum Arthropoda; class Malacostraca; order Isopoda; family Cirolanidae; genus Bathynomus; species Bathynomus jamesi. Next base: position 162,158 of record JAJOZX010003979.1, read on the forward strand.
CGACAACATCAGAAAAATATTAAATGATCAACTGCAGAGTATAGATTGCATCATAGGACCTAATTGAGAAGCATAAAGAAAACGATGACGACGACGCTATAGAAGCGATAAAGGTTAAATCAAAGTATTTCTATAATTTTGCAAAAAGGAAGTCGAAAAATCACACGACTATCGGACCTTTGAAAAATAAAGACAATGCTTTATCTGATGATTTACCAGAAATATCTGAAATATTAAGAGCTTAGTACGAATCATCTTTCAGTATCCCAAAAACTGACAGATTGATATGCGATAGAAACGCGTTCTGTGAAGAAGAACTACAAAGGGAAAATATAACAGACTTCGACTTTACGGCAGATGATATTATACAAGCTATAGGGAAACTAAAAGCACACTCGCCGGCAGGACCGAACAAATGGAATGCCACACTGATCAAAAACTGCAACAATGCAATCGCTGAACCCCTATATTGGATATGGAGACGATCACTAGACACGGGGGAAATACCGGGCATCATGAAGAGAGCGAGCATAGCTCCAATATATAAAGGAAGAGATCGATCCGAGGCCAAAAACTATAGGCCAGTGTCGCTTACATCTCGTCTCACCAAAATATTTGAAAGAATAGTTACAGAAAAAATCTATGGCTTTTTGGAAACTCAGAAAAAATTAAATGATAACCAACATGGATTTCGGTTAGGCAGATCATGCCTATCACAACAAATGGAACACGACAACAACATTATTGATGCACCTGAAAGTAATGAAAATTATGATGTAGTATACACAGACTTTGCCAAAACATTTGACAAGTGTGACCATGGAATCATAGTACATAAACTAAAATATATGGGAATAACAGGAAAAGTAGGGAAACGGATATATAATTTTCTCAGTGAGCGGCGGCAAATCATTACAGTTCAAGGAATATCTTCAGAATCAGGTGTCCTCAGGTCAGTACCACAAGGAACAGTATTAGCTTCATTACTCTTCATAATCACGCTAACTGACATAGGTGAGGACGTTACCAGAGACAGCACAGCAACATCCTTTGCCGATGACACAAAGATCAGTAGAAAAATAAGAAACCCAGAGGATATTGTTAGAAAATATAGAAAAGGAAGAGCCATTGTTGCCCCAAGGCGATATGATGACTAAGCTGATTGATGCAGCATTGCTTGTATATATTAAGTTAAGGTGTATATATATATCCATCTCATAATTGTAAGGTTAGTGAAAAATTCACTTAATTTAGAGCTAGCATTTTTGGGCCCTTGTGGCATTATTGTTTTTGCACTCTTGTGATATCATTTTTTTGGGGCACTGCGCGTCCTTTCTACTCGTTTGTTGAATGCGACATTTACAGGGCGTAGTCTTATAGAGAGTTCTCTTGCAATTCAGTTTGATTGTTTAGATACAAGATTGGTGCAGGTTGTGTTGTTGCAAGGTTTAGAAAGAAGACCATAAATAGTGCCCCTTTTGTTTTTATTTTAATTTTATGCAACTAAGGCCTAAGGTAGGCCCACACCGAGTTAGCAACCCTGAGGTAGGACCTCCAAGTCCGTAAGTTTTAGTCTAACTTAACTTAGGCTGTAGGTTGAACTGGCCCGTCAGAGCTTGGCCGTTCAAGGCTCAGCTGGGATTCTGAACCCAATAAAATATAATAGACATAGGATCTCTACAAACAGACATGAACAGAATCTATAAGTGGTCGGAAGACAACAATATGAAGTTTAACACTGAGAAATTTCAACTGTTAAGGAACGAAAAAAGGGGGTGGGGCCTAAAATCCATGGAATACGATACTTCAAATGAATAGGAAATTCTGAAGCAAAAGATTTAGGAGTTGTAATGACTGATGATGCGAAATTTGAAACGCAGAATAAGATAGCAGTAAACAATGCAAAGAGAATAACTGGGCAGATACTGAGAACCTTTAAACGAAGGGATAGGAATATAATGATTCCTCTGTTGAAAACGGTGATAATCTCAAGTTGGAATACTGCTCATTCCAAACATTCCCATATACCGGGTGTACATAAAGTCAGGATCTATTTTTGTGAAGCATTTGGAAATTATATGGAATTCAATCATAAAATGATAAAGTGGTAACATTTATTAAATAATTAAGAGTAGGATTCGACGTGACGCCCATCAGTATCCCTGCACAGCTCAAATCGTTCCGCAGCATTTCTAAACACATTCTGGAGCATTTGCGGGGTTATGTTATCTGTAGCAGTTCGTATACGTGTACGTAAGTTTTCAAGACTCGTAATCTTCGTCTGATAGACGTGCGATTTGATAAAGCCTCATGCAAAGAAATCTAAAGGGGTTAAATCTGGTGATCTCGCTGGCCAAGGTCTGTTGCTTCCGCGTCCGATCCAGCGATTTGGAAAACGTCCATTTAGATAATCCTGAACAATTTTGGCATAGTGACAAGGAGCACCATCATGTTGATAGACGAAGGGGATAGGGTTGTTAGTACCGTCGTCTATCAACATGATGGTGCTCCTTGTCACTATGCCAAAATTGTTCAGGATTATTTAAATGGACGTTTTCCAAATCGCTGCATCGGACGCGGAAGCAACAGACCTTGGCCAGCGAGATCACCAGATTTAACCCCTTTAGATTTCTTTGCATGGGGCTTTATCAAATCGCACGTCATTCAGACGAAGATTACGAGTCTTGAAAACTTACGTACACGTATACGAACTGCTGCAGATAACATAACCCCGCAAATGCTCCAGAATGTGTTTAGAAATGCTGCGGAACGATTTGAGCTGTGCAGGGATACTGATGGGCGTCACGTCGAATCCTACTCTTAAAGTGGTAACATTTATTAAATAATTATCATTTTATGATTGAATTCCATATAATTTCCAAGTGCTTCACAAAAATAGATCCTGATTTTATGTACACCCGGTATAAAAAAAAGAAGACACGAGTCATCTAGAAGGGATTCAAAGAAGCTTCACAGCCAAGATCAGTGGGTGCAAAGAACTAAATTACTGGGAAAGGCAGTGCCGGATTAAGACCCTCTGGGGCCCCTTGGCACCAAGACTTTGGGGACTTTCCTCGTAGTTTGTAATGTTATAAAAAACTATACTATCATACTGAAAAACTTTTTTTTTTTAATATTAACACTAATTTTAATACTTTTTTAAAGAAATAATAAAAAAGCATAATACCAATTATTTTATTTACAACATACATTTAACAACATACATTTAACAACATACATTTAACAACATACATTTAACAACATACATTTGTATGTGAAGTCCAGGCTTCTACCAATCAAGTGACTTGGATCATCCAAATCACTTGATCTACTGTAATGAAAAAAATAATTATATGTTTTTAACATTTTAATTTATTTTTTAAGATTAAAATATAAAAATAAGCCATTAATACTGCTCTATTTCTATTTTTAGAACATAACAAGGACTTGTAAAAGAAAAACTAGATCCAGAAAATACAAAAATTACATTGATTTCACTAGGCAACAAATTTCAACTGTTTTTTGTTACAGACACGTGAACTACTGATTCCTACTAAAGCGGTGATGCTGATTTCAGATCTGATATCAAAATTTCTCTATCACGTCCAGATTTTGTGTAACCGAAAACCCCTATTTTTCATTTTTTTTCTCACCCGCTTCTATTACGAAAGCCGTCTAAGCTACTTTTCCGTGCCACGTTTTATGTTAAGCATACTTAAATAATTAGTGAACAGGGATGTCTTTCCTCCTTTATTCTGGCTTAAGACAGACAGCGGAATTCCGCTGGCGGAGTTACCACCCCTGCGCCCAACCATCCACCCAAAGCGCGTTAGTTATTTTGTTGTTACTACTGAAAGGCAAATTCCTGTTCTTAAGTGAAACTTTGGTGTGTCCTCTTCCTTTGTCGCTTGTAGGATGTCAAGATGAGAATGTAAAAAATGAATTTTCAAAGACATTCTGCATCCCATTATTTCATAAGATTTAAGCATGTTTTCTACGAGTTTACGGTGGTTTTCAGCTTTGTGGTTTCCAAGAAAATTTTTGACAACTTCAACGAAAGATGTCCATGCTCCTAGTTCATTCTCATTTAGGTTAGATGGAAACGATGAGTCGTGGATGACACTGCGGATCTGTGGTCCAGTGAAAACTCCAGCTTCTAGCTTAGCATCTGTCAATATTCCTTTGAATTTATCCTTTAAATATTGGAAACCACTACCTTGATGATCCATACCCTTCACGAAATTTTTCATAAGGCCAAGTTTAATGTGAAGTGGTGGAAGATGTACTTTCTGAGGGTCAATAAGTGCTGGGTGTTTCACATGTATTTACCAACAACATGTTCAGTTCTAGATGGCCAATCATGTTTTTTGTAGTGGTTCTTGTCATCTCTGCTGTTCCATAGACACAAAAAGCACATATGCTTTGTGTAGCCCAACTGTAACCCAAGAAGTAATGATACAACTTTAAGGTCGCCACAAATATTCCATGTGTGGTCCTTATATTTGATGAGTCTTAGCAGCAGTTTCATCGATTCATAAGTCTCATTAAGGCCAGTGGCATGTGCTACAGGTATTGAAGGTTTTTCATTGCCGTGTGCAGTAATACAGCTTTAAGGCTAGCTTTACTAGAGTCAATGAACAGTCTCCATTCTTTTGGATCATAGCGACAGCCAATCTCTTGCATCAGACCACTGATATCGTGGCAGAAACAAACGTTTTCTTCCTGTAAGTAAAATGATGAAAACTGCAAATGGCGATGGCGGAAATGGGAAACTTTGGTGTTTGGTGGAGAAGATTAAATTCTTGAAGTCTTGAACCAAGCAACTCTGCCTTTTCTTTTTGTAATTCCAAATCGCGCACTAAGTCATTTAACTCCGCTTGACTTAACAAATGTGGGGAAATATTTGCATCTGGAACACATACCATCTTTCCCTGTTTCTATATCACTAGCAGAATCTTCAGATGAACTGCTGTCTGTTATCGTTGCTGGTGGAACTGGTGGTTGATTTGTTTCATCATGTGGTACTGGTTTCATTGCTGATTCGCAGTTTGGGTACGTGATCTTTGATTTGTTTTTCTTTGTGAAACCAGCAATCTTTGTCAAACAAAAATAGCAATCATTGAAGTGATTTTTCGGCTCACGCCAAACCATGGGGACTGAGAACGGCATAGCTTTTCTTTTACCATTCATCCAAGCTATTAACATTGCATTGTACTGTGCACAGCAAATATGTGGTGCCCAGTCCCTCTGTTGGTCTCCTAACTTACAGTCAAAATAACACTTGTAGGCAAGTTTAATCTTTGTTGTTATGTTTCTACGTTGTGGCTTAGGTGTATATTGTCCACAGACAAAGCAGATAAATTTTATTTATCAAAATTGTTCGAATTTGTATATAGTTGGCAAAAAAAATTGCTTTAACCTTGAAAAGCAAGTTTCATATTACTGGCATTAAGCCGATTAAAACCAAAATCTGGACGTGGTAGAAAATTTTACTAAAAGTGATTTGCATTTTACACAAAATCTAGACGTGATAGAAAAAATCTAATTATAGATTTGAAATCAGCATACCGAAATTAGCTAGGAGCACCTATTTGGTCTTCTGTAACAAAATCTTTGTTGCCTAGTGTTTTAAATTGAATGAAACCATAACAAATATAAAATCATTTGAAGAAAAGGAATTTGAGAAAAGCTCACAATTACAAAATGAAATAAAAAAGATTGACAAAATAATGTATTTTTTCCAAATAACACGAGAATAAAAGTCGCACATTTTCACCTTAGAACTTTTGATGCAGCAGATTTTGGGGGGTTTCTGGGGCAAAAAACGGTTCTTTTGCATTATCCTCCCAACACTAATTTTTTTTATATAATGTTTGTTTGGTTTTGGTTAGGGTACTTTATTTTCCTTCCATTATAAAAAAAAATTAGTGTTGGGAGGATGATGCAAAAGTACCCAAAAAACCTCTCTACTTATTCATTTTTTATTTATTTTATTTATTTATTTTTTCTTTTTGCTTTCAATAATACTGACTATATAACAGTCAACCTACGGGGACTCCCTAACCTTGGGGCCCCTAGGCACTTGCTTACTGTGTTAGAAAATCTAGAAGAGGAAGAGCCATTGTTGTCCCAAGGCGATATGACGACTAAGCTGATTGATGCAGCATTGCTTGTACATATTAAGTTAAGGTGTATATATAATTATATATCCATCTCATAATTGTAAGGTTAGTGAAAAATTCACTTAATTTAGAGCTAGCATTTTTGGGCTCTTGTGGCATCATTGTGTTTGCACTCTTGTGTAGGCTGACCATACGTACCGTTTTGAACGGGACAGTACCGTTGTTTTTATATTTCCTGGCCGTCCCGTCGTTTTAATAAAAATGTCAATTTTGTCCCGTTTTTAATAAAAACTATAAATATACTTTAATATTGGTCAATCATAAATTATTATTCATAACCTATAAGACTTTTGTAATATTTCTCAAGGAAATAGGTTCAGCCTACTCTTGTGGCATAATTTTTTTGGGGCACTGCACGTCTCTTACTCGTTTGTTGAAAGCGGCCCTTACAGGGCGTGGTCTTATAGAGAGCTCTCTTGCAATTCAGTTTGGTTGTTTAGATACAAGATTGTTGCATCGTGCTGATGCAGGTTGTGTGTTGTTGCAAGGTTTAGAAAGAAGACCAGAAATAGTGCCCCTTTTGTTTTTTATCTTAATTTTATGCAACTGAGGCCTAAGGTAGGCCCACATCGAGTCAGCAACCCTGAGGTAGGACCTAATAGGACCTCCAAGTCCGTAAGTTTTAGTCTAGCTTAACTTGGGCTGTAGGTTGAACTGGCCCGTCAGAGCTTGGCCGTTCAAGGCTCAGCTGGGATTCTGAACCCAATAAAATAACATATAACATGGTCCTTCGAAACCGGATTCTAACCCAAGAATGGGTCAGTGATTATTTTAAGGCAAAGTTCTGACTGTGCAAATTGTAGCCCAAGTTACGCCCGGACGGGTTGAGCATAATTGAGTTAAGGTCCCAGGGTAAAAAGTTTGGTCGCCCAATTGCGAAACTTGGCCGCTCGTCTGTCGTTTTGGGCCTACATTTTTACCGGTTTGGTTAATTTTGGTTTATTATTCGTAGGTGAAGGTTGCAGACTTCAGTGCGCCAGTTACTTGGGTGGAAAATTGGATATTCCATACTAGTGGTTGGTCAGTACTCCAACCAAGCAATTCAGTTTATTTGAAAAAAGCAAAATTTGAGTTTGATCAGTTAGGTTGAATTGGCAAAAATACTTAACCAATTTGGCATTGAGCCCAATTGTTGTTTGCCTTGAAGATGAGTTCAGATGAATTGAACAAGTTTAGAAAAAGGAGAAGCGCCTACAAAGGTCTAGTTACAAAGCTCATTGCCACTATAGATTCTGCCATACAGCAAGAGGATTTAAGCTTAGTGACTGCGCAGCTTTCCATATTAGAAACTAAAAAGGTTGCTCTAAGCGAAGTAAATGTTAAAATTGAAGCTCTTATAGAAGAGGATGAAATAGAAAATAACATAATTTACTTTGAAGAGATTATTGATGGCATAATTAAAGTATGCCACAGAGCAAAAGAGTTTAGCAGCTCATTACTGTACAGTTAGAGACCAGGTCTAATTTTTAATGAAACACAACCCTCAACAAACAGTGTTTGTCAAGTTAAGGTTAACAGATCTGCAGTTCAATTACCGAGGCTTGTACTCGAAACATTTTCTGGGAGTATCAGGAATGGCAAGGATGGGCAGACAGTTTTCAATCAGCAGTTCATTCCATTCAAGTGTTAAGTGCGGTGGAGAAGTTTAATTATTTAGTCTCTCTTGGAAGGGGAGGCAGCAAAGACAATAGCAGGATTAGCATTAACAGAGGCTAATTATAATGTGGCTTGGGATATATTCAGAGCTGGGCAATAAATACATTGAATGTATTTAAATACTAAATACATGGGAGAAATGTATTTAAATACTAAATACTAAATACATTTTACGAATGTATTTAGATACTAAATACAAAATATATCAATTGTATTTAAATACATTTGTAAAAACATTTTAAATACATACAAATTTGCTTGTTGAAGCCATGACACGCACACGATAAAGAAATCGACCGCTTTCGACTAAGAGTGGCACACAAGACACAACTGATTGAACTGACACGTTGAAACATGAACCATGCTGTACTACACTGTCGACGCGTCGTACTGTGCTAGTACAGAACGTGTATTAAATCAGTAAAAGTATTTATATTTTGATTTAAATACTCATTAAAGTATTTAAATACATGAAAAACAATGTATTTATAAATACAGTTCTAAATACACAAATGTATTTAAATACGTATTTAAATACAAATGTATTTAAATACTGCCCAGCTCTGGATATATTAAAGAAACGGTTTGGTAAGCCAGAGATCTTAATTAAAAGCCACTTGCGTGAACTTTTAGCTATACCTCCTGTTAATAATCCCAATAGTGTCAAGGAGTTACGGCAGTTATATGATTAATTTGAAGTTAGAACTAGGTCCCTGGACAACTTGGGAGTAGGAATGGAAAGGTATGGTGTAATGTTGGTTACTATACTGGAGTATAAATTGCCTAGCTCAATTTTGCTTGACTTAAGTAGGGGACACACTACAGAACATGTGTACATCCCTCTTCAGCAGATGTTAAGCCTTTTAGCCACAGAATTAGCAAGATGAGAGGGAATTGAAATTGCACAGTGGGATGCTAAACAAGGGGACAAAGGCAGTCACAGCACCAAAGTTTCTACAAAAGGAAATAGCCCAGGTACAGTGTCAGCTCTATATGCATCATCAGAATAAATTAAAGGGAATCAAGGAATGCATATTTTGCGAAGGCAACCACAAGTCATATAAATGTGAGGTAACTGAGGCTTTACTGTTGAGGAGAGAAAGGACAGGGTAACTAAGTCCACAGCATGTTTTAAATGTTTTTTGAAAGGTCACAGAGCAAGGTTTTGTAAGTTTAAAGTTTTGTGCAAAAAATGCTATGGCCGGCATCAGCCATTATTGTGTGAAAACACTCCTAGTAGGCCTACCCCAGAAGTAGACACATCAGTGGCACATGCCACTGCTATGAAAGGGAGTAAAAGTAAAGGGGGATTATTGCAAACAGCTGCCGCATTATTAATTGGGAATGATGGAGAAGCTACTGTAAGAGTGCTGTTTGATAGTGGTAGCCAGTGTAGATTTATTAAGACCAGAATTTCCAGAAAATTGAAGTTTAAAGAACTTGAGGGAAAATTTAAGAATTTCTGGGTTTGGGGTTCAATTCAAACCGAACCAAAGTTAAGAAGGTAGAAGTTCTGGTTAAGGAGTTGTTACCACAAAGTCCTACTATCAAGATCAAGCCAGAGCATTTTTTTTAGCTTTTCCCACTGGGCGTCAAAGGCAGATCGGGAAGTGCGGGGGGGGGATTAAGGTAGGGGTGTGCTGCCAATTTCTTTATAACCGGTTCTGCTACAGATAGGGGTGTAAATTGGCGAGCGCCAATGGCGCGAGTCATTAAGCTACGGGCTCTGGGGTGAGCAGTAGCTCCCCCAGCGGGGTCTGGGGCAGAGCCCCGGAAGCCAATGCATTTTAGCTTTTCCAAATAGCATTTTGTAACATTTTGGCGGAAATTATTTAACATATTCTTTATATTCACTAATGACATAATTATCTAAAAATAAACAAATTTTTCATCAAAAAATAAATAAATATTGAAACGACCACTGCTTGTAATACTACCTATATTTTTCTATACAATCCTGAACAAATGAAAAAAAATTTAGATATAAATAAATTTCTACGGACTGTTAAATATTTGTTAAAAACAAACAAATGGTTCGGTGATCCAATCAAAATTTAACAACAGGTTCGGGCGAACCGGACCGAACCGGTCCCAGTATACCCATGGATTAAGGATACTATGGACCCGGATGTTCCCTAATCAGGCCACCGTCCCCGTGTGGTCTGAAATAACACTAGCATTATCTGTATATAAATATTCAATGTAAATTTCATATTTACATTTAGGATAAACAGTTCTAATTGTGGTATATGTGCATGTATCATATGTATTTATATGGCTTCCAAGACAACTTCCAAGACAATTCTATTTTTACAAATTTTGAAAATTCCTTGTCGCCCAGTACCCTAAAATTTCATTTACTGGGCGACAAATTTTCTTCACTGGGTGCCACATTCATCAACATTTATAAGCCCAATGGCACGGCAGCTAACTTTAATAGATACATCGAGCTTAGACGTCAGGTTAAAAGATCAGTTAGGAATGCTAAGCGTAATTTAGAGATACTTATAGCTGCGGATAGTAAACATAATCCAAAAACGTTTTTTAATATGCCAATAACACTGTGTAACACTGATTCTGTTTATATAGAATTTTTTATGTTTTCATATGCATTTGTGGGAGCTGAGTCCAAATCTGGCCTTGGTTTGTGTGTATCATCAATGGTTTCATAGATAATCCATTTTTCATGTTTTACCAGTATAATGTTGTTATGGGCGCAGCAATATCAGAATAATTGGGAATTGTTGAGAACAATCCGGATGTTCATTGACAGTTTCTTGCTCTAGAAATTGCCCGAAACTTCCACTGTGCTATATAAAGAAGAGCGCAGAGTCTGAGAAGTCAGTAGGTGTGAGCACACAAAGAAAGCAGGTTGTTTGTCTGATGGTTACCAGCACTGAGGTACTGTGTTTCTGTGCTTCTCTGTGCTGACGATTTGAGTATTATCGATCCTTTTTTATTGTGAACATTATTTCAGTGTTGTGAATACATCTTTTTTCTGGAATCTGTAATCTGTTGCAGATTTAATAAATCTTCTCTATATCTGCAGGTTATGATTAATGTAGTACAGTTTGGTAAAGAGAATGGCAACTAGAGCTTGTAAACACTCGCCGGGTATATTCTGCTACGTTTGTGGGTATTACATAGGCCCCAAACAAGTATCGCACAAGATTGTGAAAGGCACCAAGTTCTGGATCGCGTATCGGCTCTATTTTGGTATGCCTATGGGTGACCAAGATGAGCCCTGGGCACCCCATGTGATCTGTGGAAGCTGCCGCTCCACACATGAAGAGTGGCTGCGGGGAGTACGCAAGGCAATGCCCTTTGCGGTACCCAGAATATGGAGAGAACCAAAGAGCCACCACGACGATTGCTACTACTGCATGGTAGATGTTTCTAAGTACAGGAAAGTTAAAGGAAGGCAGACTCTTCAGTATCCAAGCATAGCGTCGTCCATAGCTCCTGTACCACATGGCGAAGGTCTTCCAATACCACGTCCACCAGAACAGGTATCTATCCATTAATTTACCTTCTGTATTTACAGACTGTGGTTCATTATGTGTCGATTTTTCTTAGTGCTGATGCTCTTCTACATATATAGCTATGCCTATATTTTGTTTCTTTGCTTTGCAGGTTGAAAATGAGGATGCAGCTAGCTCATCTGAGATGTCGGCTGGTGAGGACAGTCATGATGAAGAATATACAGTAACTTTCAGTACAAACCCTCACTTTCCAAATCAGAGGGAATGGACGACTTAATTAGAGATTTGGGTCTGATGAAATCAGGGTCTGAGCTTCTGACCTCCAGACTCAAAGAGTGGAATTTGCTTGGAGAAGACTGCAAGAGCACTGTATACCGAAAGCGGCATGAAGAGTTTGCAAGGTTCTACGATGTCAATGGCTCTCTCTGTTATTGCAGCGAGGTTAATGGTCTATTCACAGCTATTGGGTTAACACATATACCCTCAGAGTGGCGCCTGTTTATTGACAGTTCAACTCGGAGTTTAAAAGCTGTTCTACTCCACAATGGGAACAAATATCCATCTATACCAGTTGTACATTCTGTCCAAATGAAAGAGGACTATGAAAATGTCAAACAACTGCTCACTCAAATCAGGTATGAACAATATAACTGGGATGTGTGTGGTGATTTCAGAATGATTGGTTTCCTGTTAGGTTTACAAGGAGGGTTTACTAAATATTCATGTTTTGTTTGCCTGTGGGATAGCAGGGCTTCAACTGAGCACTATAAAACAGTTCAGTGACCTCCACGTGAAGGACTGCAACCAGAAAAGTACAATGTACTCAGGGAACCTCTTGTGAAGCCTGACATAGTTCTGCTACCACCTCTCCATATTATGTTGGGTCTAATTAAGCAGTTTGTAACTGCGTTAGATTTTGGAGGGGAAGTTTTCCAACAGATTCGCTTATGTTCCCTAAACTCTCTGAGGCCAAAGTCAAGGCTGGCATCTTTGTAGGACCACAAGTCAAGGCGCTGTTGAATTCAAAGAACCTTGAAGCCAAGATGACTCCGATCGAAAAAGAGGCTTGGTGTGCTTTCCGTGATGTGGTCCGTGGGTTTTTAGGCAACCATAAAGCACCAAACTCTGAGGAGTTAGTGTCAAACTTGATTAAGTGCTATGGCAAAATGGGGTGCCGTATGTCTTTAAAATTACACTATCTGCATTCACATCTAGACTTTTTTCGTGATAACCTGGGCGATATGAGTGAAGAACATGGCGAAAGATTCCATCAAAATATTCAAACGATGGAGAAAAGGTACCAGGGCCATTGCGATGCTTCCATGATGGGAGACTACGTATGGTCACTGATCAGAAAGGATAAGAATGTTCATACGCGGAAGTCGCGTTCTTCAGTGCATTTTTAAGGAACGCACACTGCATGACGAGGCTTGTTATTCTCTTATCGGTTCTCCTCATGATATATATTATACCCTTTGCACCATTTTGGGTTTGTCAAACAATTTTGGCTCAATAAACATTAATTTCCAAGTGTTTTTATTTTCAGAAAATATTTATGTTAGCCTTCTTTATATACTTTGCCATATGAAAAGTGTGATAACCTATATTTTTGAAACGGTTGATGATGGAGCAAATTTTGTTACCCAGTGTAATCGTAAGCCGATAAAAGATAACATAAGCCCTCTAGTGGATGTTAACGGCACCTTGGCTTCTGACGCTCAGGCGATGGCGGGTATTTTCAATAACTTTTTTGCGACAGTTTTTACCGTAGAAGACGTAAATAATGTCCCCGACGTGGACGAGATCGTTCCATTTAGTAGCGAGACTATTTTGGATGAAATAACTCTACGAGGGTGAGATTGCGCATTATATCGATAGACTAAAAGTTAGCAAGGCTCCAGGCCCTGACGCTTTTTACCCCAGACATTTGAAAGATTTGAAAGACGTTATTGTAGGCCCCATAATGAAGATTTTTAATCAGTCACTCGAAACGGGGATTATTCCTGAAGACTTCAAATTACCTAACGTCACGCCCATTTTTAAAAAAGGCGACCGCACAGTAGCTAGGCCCATTAGCTTAACGTCAATTGTCGGTAAACTATTGGAATCCGTAGTTAGGGATCGTATCATCGATCACTTAGAAAGTCGAGATTTGATTAATAGTAGTCAGCATGGGTTTCGACGCCATAGATCTTGTTTAACTAATTTGTTAGAATTTTATAACGAAATAGTGCGCGAATACGATAGGCATAGAGCGGCTGATGTTATTTATTTAGATTTTAAAAAGGCGTTCGATACAGTTCCGCATAGAAGAGTAATTGCGAAGGTTAAAGCGCACGGTATACGCGGTCAGGTAGCTAACTGGTTAGAGGAATGGCTTCGTGTTAGGAGACAGGGTCGTTGTTAATGGTAGTGAATCGGGGTGGTTGGATGTAGGTAGCGGTGTCCCACAGTGTTCAGTGTTAGGCCCATTGTTATTCTTAATTTACATTAACGACATAGATGTAGGATTGACTAGTAACGTGTCAAAATTCGCGGACGATACTAAAATAGGCGGTAGGGCTGTTAACGAGGACGATACTGAAATAGGCGGTAAGGGTGTTAACGAGGACGATAGAAATAGGCCCCAAGACGATGTAAATAGGATTATGGGATGGATGGATAAGTGGCAGATGCAATTTAACGCAGACAAATGCAAAGTTTTGCATATAGGTTCTCGTAACAATAATTACACGTACACGATGGATGATAGAGAGTTAGCGAGCGTTGACGAGGAAGTAGATTTAGGCGTACGCGTATCTAAGAATTTAAAAGTTAGGAACCAGTGCCTGCAGTCTTGCACAAAAGCTAATCGGATGTTAGGCTTCATAGCGCGTAATTTCGAATTTAAATCGAAGGATATTATATTGCCCCTTTACAAGTCCCCTACTCAGGCCTCATTTAGAATATGCCTTTCAGTTTTGGTGCCCGTATTTGCGTGAGGATATTGATAGGTTAGAAAGGGTTCAGCGTCGTGCCACGAAACTAATTCCGTCATTGCGCAACAAGCCTTATGAAGACAGGATTAAAGAGTTAGACCTGTATTCACTCGAAACTAAGAGATTAAGGGGGGAGCTTATTGAAGTTTTCAAAATCGTTAATAACATCGATAACGTAAATTTTGACAAATTGTTCACTTTCGATAATAGTAATACTCGTAATAACGGATTTTAAGTTGCGTGGCAGACGTTTCATTACTAATATCGCTAAAAACGTTTTTACGTTTAAAGTAATGATAAATGGAATAATCTTCCGGCGCCCGTCGTGAACTCTTAGCAGCGTTAATGTGTTTAAAAACCGTCTAGATAGGCATTTTAAAAATATTAACGTCGTTTAAAATTAAAAAAACAATTGGCAACGCGGGATGAGTGTTGACGTCTAATGCCAGCTTGTGACATACCAGCGAAAAACTTAGTTGTAGCTTGAGTAAATTAACCCACTTTTTGTTTTCCTTTATACTTTTTTCTTCTCTCCTTATTTGCATGTCTGTAACTCTCTTTATTGCATGTCTGTAGTTTGCATGGTATGATAGTGTTTGAGTTAAGAATGTGTTGCATGGTTTATAATGCGTTCTTATTTTACTTCTTTTTATCTTTCACCCCTTTCAGGACTAGTGGGCTGCATCCTCTACCTCCCTATGGAGTAGAGGATCGGTCTGCAGCAGCTGGAAGAATGTGTTGCATGGTTTGTAAGCGTTCTTATTTTATTTCTTTTCATCTTTCACCCCTTTCCGGCAGAGTGGGCTCTACCTCCCTATGGAGTGGAGGACCGTTCTGCAATCTTTCCTATTTTCTCCGACTATTTTTCTGACTTGTCGGCAGTGGCCGGCGGATGATGATAGGGGAGTCTTTTTTCTCTTTTTCTGAATGAATGTTAACCCACAAGTGATAGGTGTTGCTACTTACTTAACCCCTTATTCTCTTCTCTTAACCCCGCTACTCTTTCCTTTCTCTCGGGCTAACCTTAGAGTGGATCTTAGGGTCTTTGTTAGCCTTAGCTTCTGTAGATCTGAAGACTGGCTCACACACAATAGACTCAAAGTAGGCCCACAAAATCAACTATCACCTTGCTAACAAGCAACACAAAAGAACACCAGATAACTCCACAGCTTACACTGAACAACAACAACATTCCACACACTCACAGGACCAAAATACTTGGGGTCAGGACATTAAAAACAAATGTACATCAAGACTTAACACGCTTTGGGTACTAACAGGCACAAACTTTGGACACCAGCGGGAAACAACATCACTCATATACAAACAATATATTTGATCAGTTATGGACTATGCTAGCCCATGCTGGGCACCCATTACCTCAAACACACACATAAACACCTTACAGACAATACAAAACAACGCACTTCCTATCATTACAGGATGTACTCAAACACCAACAGAACACCTGCACACAAACAAAAATACTGATAATTAGGGAACATTTAAACGTGATGGGAACACAATTCATGACAGCAGCGACAACTAACCCACAACAGTCTTGGCGGGTCGTACTCAGGTGACAACATGAATCTGAAGGAAATCCTACCATCAGGGGTGTCTAAATTATGTATTTTTACATGGGGAATTCAAATATGAGCTTATTTTTTGGATAGGATATAACTAACCTACATCATTTTGTATTTCTAAATTGCCAATTTTACCCTTTTGAACCCCTTTATAATACAGGGTGGGCCGTAAGTTTCCATACATAGGAAAAATAAACATTTTTTTATGGACAACCATTTTTATTTATATAATATGCTCTACATGGTTGCCATTGTTTTGAAAACACATTTCAATACGTGTTCCCCACTGTTGATGAACACGCATTAGCACAGTTGACGTTATGCTTGTAATGGCGTTGGTGATACGTTCCTTTAGATGATTTATGTCTCGTATCTTTTCCTGATACACCATGGCCTTCAAGTGCCCCCAAAGATAGAAATCAAGGGGGGTGAGATCTGGGGATCTGGGAGGCCACTCCACAGGACCACGCCGACCAATCCAAGCATCCGGAAACTGCTGCTGATCCAAATACCGACGCACGTGAAGACCATAATGAGGTGGAGCTCCATCTTGCTGGAAGTAAACTGGGAAGTTACCTTCCTCGTTTAGCAGGGATGGGAAAATCTCTTCTTGCAACATGTTAAGATACCTTTCGGCATTAAGATTTCCACTGACAAAAATTGGTCCAATAATTCTGTCACCCCATATCTTAGGGTATCTGAAACATAAAAACAAACGTTTAATTTTTCCTATGTATGGAAACTTACGGCCCACCCTGTATATTAAAAGATATAAGGTAAATCATTTATATTGACAAGGCCAAATCAACTTTACATATATTTATTAATAGGTGAACTGCATGTATATCACTGGATATAATTACAAAGATCATTCTCCTGACATCTTGAACTTTGCCAGGTTGCACAAATCCTGCTTTGACTCAGACTTGGACATCAGCTTCCTGCTGGTCTCCTAAGCCCTGATCCCTCCATCCCTCTTTCCTGTGAGAAGTACTTAGCAGAAGCCTCAGTCACCATTTTAAACCCTCTCAATGCTTTGTGTGTGGCAAGGCCAGTTGCGCACCTCCATGGGGGTGTTGTTGAAGTTTTTCACCTCTGAGGTGCTTAGAGAGCAGGTGAGAGGTGGCTCTGACACACCTTCTGACCAGCTGATCAAGTCACCGATGCTGGAAGCATCACAATTGATGTCAGGTGTCCTTCTGCTCCTAACAGAGGAGTCCCCCAGCTGAGTGTCCGGGTCCCCCTCTCCCCTGATGGCCAGGATTCTCCACCCCTTCAATCCTCTCCTTCTGATCCTCAGAGCAGAGTAGTGTTTGGAGGATGACTTCACTGTGGGCATACCAAGCAGATCTTCTCACAGTTGGCATCACAATATCCAGCACCTCCTTTCTCTGGGACTTGAGGCAGTCCAGCTGAAAGAGGATGTGCCTAGGCCCTTCGATCCAGGAGTGCTTGACCTTCACGTTGAACCAACATGGGTAATACACTCCAATGATGAATTCCACAATGAATTGCAGAATCTTCAGGTTCTTTCCTTTAAGTCCGTGCTTTGACACCCAGAGCCTGAGAAGTCTGTTCGCTGTGGTGAGCCAGCAGCTGTGGTTTACTAGTCCTATCTCTAACAGAGCCAGCCCTGCAGGAAGTACTCCATCCCTGACTGCACAGACAATTTTATATAGCCATAGTATTGATCAGTTGAGAGATCTTGAATGACCTTGTCAGGAAGCTTGATCAGTGGAGGGCCAACAGAGATTCGGGTGAAGTTTGGATTGATATCAAAGTCTGTAGCAGAATCAAGGAGCTTTCCTATTGGCCCGGATAATTTTTTGTCTGACAGAGTAGGGCCATCAAGGTCAACAATGAGATGGTGCAGGGGAAGTTCAACAGTGTGCAGGTTGCACACCAACCAGACCAGCTTTCTCCCCAGGTGCAGCTCCAGCTTCCGCATTACTCCAGCTTTCACACCAGTGTTGACATTTGTTGAGTCTCCTCCAATGGCCAACAAGGTCTTATCATAACCCCTCTCTTTCAGCCAGGCAAACAGGACCTTAGCAATCTTCTCCGCATGTGACTCCTCTTTAGTTGCTTTCTCTGGGGTAAAGTGGAACAGATAGTAGCTGCCAGGCTCACTAACAACACTATAGTGTTCTTCCTTGATCTTTGCGGGAAAAGATTGGTCACTGCCCTCAGCTTCCATCATCGCATTGGCCAGGTCAATCCGCCCATCAAAGAGGATGCAAGAGACCCCCCCCCCCCTCCTCCTGCACTTCTTCTCGAACTGTTCCCCCAGCTCTCTCATCAACTTCTCCTATCAGTAGATAATCACTAAATCTATCCCTCACTGCAAGCCGAGGTGGTAAATAGCTTCATAAATCATGAGTCACTTCAAATATTTCACAAAACGTTTTAGAATGTTCTGAAACGTTACATTCTAGCCTCTGAGAAAGGTGGCTCAGAAAATGGCCTTATGCGCGCCAGAAAACCGTCAAAATATTTCATATACCAAACTATGATAATTACAATTAAGTGGAATGGCACACCTTTTTATTTGAGTATTTAAATATTATTATTATTATATGAATTACATTGTGTGTTTATATGAATTAGTTAGAACAATGCTCTATGAGAGATAACGTGAGCAGCCATGATAGAAAACGTGAGAAGACATATTCTGGGGTAACTACAATAGTAAAATAATCAACAATTTAATAATAACAACTGCAAAATGATGTAGGTTAGGGTTATCAGAATTAAATATTTTCTTCAGAATTGTGTTCTATACACCAAAATATGTCATTTGAACACCCCTCTCCATTGATTTAAAAAAAAATGCATAGTATGACCCGCCCTACCACAACACCCTTGCCACTACATGTACAATCATGCACCAACACCTCGCACCATTAAGGTAACACCAGACACACATTATAACTAAATACTTCATTCCATACCACGCCCCACAGACATCACACAGTACAGAAAACACACACACACACCTAACCCACAAAGCACTGACACGACTCGGTCCGAATGCGGTCCTTAGCGCGAAGCCGCCACCCATTGACAGGTCAGAGACCAGCCTAAGCAGATCGGATCGAGTTAACTTAGAACGATTCCGATGTGGACATCACCCCAACAGACTAGACAACTCCACAGACGACACCTGCCACCTGTGCCAGGACACAACACAAACAATTGATCACATTATGACAGACTGTACTGCCCTAGCACAACATAGAACACAACACAACATCACTAGTGCGCTGCACCTCTGGCCCACTCCGGAGGGCGATCAGTTACCTGCGTGCCATCGGCTTGCTCGATCAGAGTGGGCTGATCGGCTAACCAACAACAATAATAGCAACTTACTCGTACACTATGCAATGCTTAAATTTTTCAATCGATCGCAAACGTGTCTCGCCGTGAGTACATTTTCATCTGATGAAGTGAGATCTGTAACATCTATTTATTTTTACTAGAGCTGCGTGTGTATTCATACAGCTCTCGCGAATTTAACTTCCTACGAACGATGGAGGCGTTTGATATTGCGTGCAAAACCCTAGTAAAGTGGTACTCTGTAAAATCTGAGAATACTGTGGTGCGCAACGGCCATCCTTTCAAGCGTCCATTCAGGTGCATAAAGGGGGCTTAAATCATGTAATATTGACAGAACAAGACGTTCAAGTAATTGACCAGTGTCACGGGGTTTCGTAGAGCTGGCGATGTGACAGAATATGTGGTGAGTTTAAGTTGTATCAAAGAATACAACTATAGTGAAGAGAAGGCTCAAACACTCAGTGAAACTAGACAGAAGCTCTAGCTAACGAAGTTTGTGGATGAATGGAGAGACAAAATTTATTACATTATGTTACGTTACCGATCACGACGCAACAACCAAGCACACAAACCTCGTGATCATTAATAAATTAAAGTATTCCTGCCACTACAGTAAAATTTCTCACGATGAAGTTACCACTAAAGTCAAAGCTAGAGGACTGTGCACCTTTTTTAACAGAGCTTAGCGACTAGTACCTTATGTCACCCAGGGAAAATCAGTGTGGACACGCCTACTTCACGAAGTGTGCGCTTCATTTGAAATGAATTGAATAACCTTTATTAATAATAAAATAAATACATTCGTTTTACAATGCCATGAATAATTGTGAAGCTCGACTATTTGTTTTATTTAATTTGGCCCTTAAGCTTTAGGCTTTACTGGACTCTTATTAAAAATAAACAGCTAGTTGTTATTAATTAATAATAAATAAGTAAATAAAAATAAAATGTGCCAGTTTGGTTACATCATTGAGCTTTAGTAGGTTTAGCTCTTTAAATAATGCACTAGAGTGATCAAGGAAATCAGCATCAGATAATAACCTTATTGCTCGTTTTTGGATGACAAAATAAAAAATAATGCGTTGTTAGCGGAGTTTCCCCAAACAAGTGTGCAGTACGTTATGTAAGTAAGAACAAGAGTATGATAGTCAACAAAACCTGTTTAGGGACTACATTTCTAAGTTTAAACATTATAGCAACGCTCCTCGAAATCTTTTTCGCGATATAATTAGAGCATGTATTAATCTTACATTATCACTACTGACATGACAAATGCAAGGTCACCATTGAAGGCATTATACCAATACCATACAAAGAAACCAATATTATACATGAAAGATAAGAACTGAACAATCCCAAGAAATGTGTTTATAATACTAGATTACACACGAGAAATTAATAATTAGTAAACAATAGTAATGGACATTAATTCTAGATTTTTGTTAGTATGCCATTATTAATCTGGATTTCAACTTGGTTTTAAACAAATTTACATTCACAATATTTTTTATATCGGCATTTAAGTCATTCCATAGTTTCAATCCAATGAAAATGGATAGTTTTTGAGATGAAGACAATCTAAATTTAGGTATAACAAGCTTTGATCCATTTCTGGTCTGATACGCGTGGATTTCTTGACGAGTTACAAAATATCTATTTACCCATTGTAAATTAATGATTTTGCTCTTACATTTGTAAATAAAAATAAAATGTGCCAGTTTGGTTACATCATTGAGCTTTAGTAGGTTTAGCTCTTTAAATAATGCACTAGAGTGATCAAGGAAATCAGCATCAGATAATAACCTTATTGCTCGTTTTTGGATGACAAAATAAAAAATAATGCGTTGTTAGCGGAGTTTCCCCAAACAAGTGTGCAGTACGTTATGTAAGTAAGAACAAGAGTATGATAGAAATGTAGTCCCTAAACAGGTTTTGTTGACTAAGTTTAAACATTATAGCAACGCTCCTCGAAATCTTTTTCGCGATATAATTTACATGATCACTCCATTGCAAATTCTTACCTAGCATTACACCAAGAAATTTTGTTACAGTACACTCCTTTATAACGATTTCATTAACATTAAGTTCATCAAGATATACATTTCTTTTATCATCATAGTAAAAATCATGAAATTTGTTTTACTGGTATTTAGGAAGAATTTATTGGTGGTCAACCATTTCATTACACTGATGAATTCTGAATTAAATATATTCTTAGCTGAATAAACATCTTTGGAAGACAGTTGTATCATCTGCAAACATTATGAAATTCAGTATATCAGATGAACGTGGAAGGTCATTTATATATAATAAAAATAACAGTGGACCCAGATCTGAACCCTGTGGCACACCATGTTTGACAAGCGCTTTAGTTGAGCAAACCTTATTTACTGATACAAAATGATATCTATTGGACAAATAACTTTTAAACCAATCACTGATTGCTCCTCTAAAGCCGTAACAATATAATTTATTAAGTAGAATATCATGGTCGATTACATCAAACGCCTTACTCAAATCCATAAATATTGATAATTTGATATCATTGTGTCTTTTTTCTCCTTAGCTATATTTACATATTCCATAAGATTTAAAATAGCCATTTCCGTTGTTTTATTATTACGGAAGCCACATTGATTTGGAGATAATAAATTGTAGGATTCTAAATATCGCTGCATTCTAATTTTTAAAATTTTTTCAAAAACTTTGCTGAACACAGATAATGAACACACCGGCCTGTAATTTGTTGCTAGTGTAGGATCACCCCCTTTAAAAAGGGGTGTTATACAACCAGCTTTTAGCATTGATGGGAATATTCCTTTGGAAATACTTTGATTGATAACACTGGTCAACACTCATTTTATTGCCAATCATATTAGAGTGATTTTGGGGTAACTTTGTGGTGCTGATTCCGAATATGACATCGGTTTTGCTAGATTGGCTCTAATTTATGAGATAATTGGTACCCCATTGAAACACGTAAAAATGCAAAAAATGTAATGTTCAGGCGGAGCCTACTTACAAATCGCATTGAAATTGTCTCAAATCATACAAAAGTAAACACATGAAATACATAATGGCAATTTATTCGGTCTCACCATCTAGAATGTTCCGGTAGTTTCCCATATGCACGCGTTATGGTTACGTTTCCTATTAATTGAGGGTATTCATTATCTCAAGAACTAGAGCCAAATCGGAAAAACTACTTTCATTTTGGAATTCAGCAACCCCAAATTTTATACCCTAAATTCGTACGAATTTCCTTGGCAACGAAAAAAAATTTTTTTTTGTTGACCTGTGTAATCTTAGCCAAAGTTACAGATATCTTTAACAAGTTTCAATATAGGTACAGGAATGTTATGAATGTTATTTTTTGTATTTTTTAATTTACCGAGAATATTCTGGACCTCAGTAGAGGCAGCAGGAACAAAAGAAATGAATTTGGTGGGCTGGGTGGCATATATTCTAGAGGTGAGTGATCATTATTTATTAATTATGAGCGAAGCTTATCCGCTATTGAAATAAAATGTGCATTTAAAGAGTTTGCAATAACAGTATCATCAGTAATTTCATCATCATCAACATTTAATTTCTCTATTGAATTTTTCTTAATTTGTTTTCCCGAGAAGATTGTTTATGGTTGTCTAAGTGTTTTTCATGTCTCCTTTGTTTGGAAAATTGATTGTTATAATAGTTATATTTTGCAATTTTGATTATTTTAGTTAATTTATTTCTGTAATGAGTATATTGTATTTTAGGAATTTTGCTCTGTAATTGCAATTTGAATAATTTATCTCTGTTCTTTATTGAAATAATTATTCCTGGAGTTATCCATGGATTTGCGACACTTTTGGGCGAAACTGTTTTTCTCCTTAAAGGAAAGCAAATATTAAAAATATAGAATGAGGTGTCACAGAAGAACTGAAACACATGATCTGGGTCATTTAAAGGTTCGTCACAGTCAGGTCGAGTAATTTCTATAGCCCCAATAAATTTTCTTTTGTTAACCTCTGATAATATTCTGTAATCAATAGTTGTTTTGTCCGCAACCTGAACAATGTTATTGAATATAGCCTAAGTAGGAAAATGATCACTGATGTTTGTGGTTATAATTCCAGAATTTACGAGGGCATTGCTATTTACAAATATATTATCAATCGTAGATTCTGTTATTCGATTGCCATAGCTGCAGACTCGAGTGGGTTTGGTAATAGAATGATTAAGAAAGAAAGAATTCATTAAGTTTAAAAATTTCAGAGATTTTTATAAATATCTTTTTATAATACAAAGGCATTAAACTCATCCATCGATGAGACCATGCAATTACCTACACCAGATTCTCTAAACTGGATATAAACTTTTTTGTTAATGAATTGAAATTATTAATATCGGCACATATATTATGAAAGTCTCTATCGATGAAAGCCATTTTAACAGTAGTTCTCAAACAATTTTACTAAATACAGAATACGGGAATAAGGAGTTACCCCGAGTTGAGCCGAGAATGGGAAAATCGACTGAGGTGATTGTATGCAGGAGTTATTCGCAGGTCTCCTGTATGCCGACTGTCGGCTGGCTTTTTCGTATTCTCATAGCTTCGAATGCTTTTTCACTAACAGGGTGAACTCCTTTGACCGAAATATTCCGCGTTGGAGGAGTTTCTTTCTTTCTTTAATAATTAACTTCGCTCCAAGGAAGTAGGCAACTTTCCCCGAGTCTCCTCGTTTCTATGAGTTTAGGGAACTTTTCTTTAGAATTTTAACCGTTTCCTTACATACGCCGTCAGTGACGAAGATTTTTGATTCTTTCAGCTTTCTTCTGTTGTTTAGTATTAAATCTTTGAGAGTTTCATCCTCACATATTACTTTTATAGCTGAAGTGGGCGTCTTAGATTCAGTCGTGTCTTTAACTCTAGAATTTGCCTTTTTTTGTGGAATTTGTTTTTTTAATCTAAAAGCACTTTTCATCTTAATATTCCCCAAATTCAGTCTATCTAAAGAAAGTCTAAAGTCTAAAGAAATTCATGTTAACCGACTTACTAGCAACTACTAGGGTTGCACCAATATGTAATTTGGCCGATTATTAAGAATTTTAAATCCGATTAATCGGTACCATAAAGTAAAAGACATCACCACAATGTTGTTATCAGCTCAGTTGTGCTGCCCACCTGCTATCTCCTTGTGGGGAGTAAATGGTTTTAGTGATGATACCCACCCTTAACGAATCTAGTATATTACCACCTTTGCTTGGTTGTAACCTTTCATTTTGTACACCTTGTACGCTCAAGCTTAAATACCTACTAAAATGCCGCGTTCGATTTTCGTAAAAATTTCAGCCTAAGTTCCACATCATTAAGACTTTCATTAAAGTAAAAAATTAGAATAATACGCTTTAACATTTATACTCGATTCTCGACCACTACAACACTAAAGAAATTGCAAGTCACAAAACCTGAGCTAAAAACACTTAAATAGTAAAAATTTTAAAATAATTTGCACAGTAAGTACGCACTGCATAATTTTTCCGAAAAGTCAGAAACTAGAATAACGGATGAATATTTGATACACTCTACTTGGAAAACGTTTGTGGTGACAAGAACGATAACGTAATTAGCTCACTTCGATCTTCGTTTGACTCAAAAATATTTCGGGCACCTTACTCGGAATTCCTATGTAGTCCGGTAGCACAGACCCTGATTTTACTGGAACCCTGCATTGTTTGTTATAAAGCAAATTTTTACATATTTTGAAAACTTATGATACCTCCTTCAAGAATCCATCGGGTGTACACCTGACCCCCGCTTGGCTTTTTCAATATGGCCGGCGAAACTGAAAAATCCCATATCCTGGTCAATACTCGATGGATTTTGAAGATCTTGGTGTCATTTCTAAGAGTTTTTAGGATGATGAGTCGATCTGGAGGGGTTGCAGATATTTCGGGAGTCGTTCTGACCCACATTCGTCAATACTCAAGGTCATTGGAGGTCAAACGCCCCCCGAAATAAGGAATATCCCATATCGAGGGCAGTCGTGGAGATATTTTGGTGATCTTACTGTCGTTTTTATGGTTTTGGGCGAGACTGAGTAGTTCTATAGGCACATGATAACAGTAGGATATCATTTTGCAACTCCATGGGTCAAGTCAAGGTCATTTGAGGTGAAAGTTTGGCCTTGAAATATGATAATGCCACAGTTGACATCACTGTATTTGCTTTATTTCAGTGACAATTTCTACAATTTAGCTAACTGCTGAGCACTTAACATCTTTTCTGCAGATAAAACCAGATCATAATGCTTAAATGACATAACCCACATTATATGGATATTCGGATATATACACCACAATTTATGCTGAAGTACAGGGCACATGCATTCTATGGAAGGTTGCAAAGCTACAAGATATGACCTCGTAAGCAAAACAAAGCTGGGAGATTGGCATTGACAACTTTGATGCAGTTATTCACATTAGGTAACCATTTATTGGGGGCAAATATCAAGACATGGTGCAAGGGATTCCGCGTCCCATGCAGCCGCAGCGACTACCCCTGCATGCTGATTGTGATTCACACCCACATCTGATTAGCTTCAGAACTTCATCTGGTGCTAGGCACACTCCTTCACCAACTGTTTTTGGGATGAGAACTCTGTTTCGTCTCTCTCCCACCCATAATGCGCAGGATCAAGTTCGCCACAGTGTAGTGGGCTCTGAGCACATTTTGATGGAAAGCTTCAGTTGTTGGTGGTAGAGAACATAGTTTTGGTGCAGCAGTTCCCGACTTCCCTGTCTTCTGAGCCCATACTCGCTGACGACACTCAGTAAGAGATGAGGATTTCTTATCCCCATAGCATGCAACAATGAACGCTGTTGCCTCTTTCTCGATATGGTCAAAGCATACATCAAGGGGCCCCAGCTTGTCTAGCTTCCGACCCTTCTTGGCTGTGCCAATGACATGTATTGCTGCAACTGTGTCACAACCACTCAAAGCGTGTAGTTTGAGGATTTGTGGGATGATGTCTTTGTGCTGGGTTACAAGTTGCTCGGATGTCCACTGATTTTCTGCCACGCACTGGAGACTCCATAATCATGGGACAGCCTAGTTTCTTAAATTCATAGAAGTGAGTCAGCATGGCAAAGACGTCTGTGTCATCACAAATGATGGAGATGCGGGCATCAGAATCTTTCTCAGCTTGTGCGATAGCGTGTTGTGTTATTATCACGTCAGCCTCTTCATGAGATGATGAGAGCTCCAATGCTGCTCGACTCCTGCCTCGCACAATGGAAGTCGGTATGGTCTGCCATCCTGCAAGCACTAGCTCATGGTCTTGGGTTACAGTTGCGAGATACTCGCTGTCAACAAAGATTTGCTCACAGAGCAGCCTGTTTAGTTGCTCCTTGTTCGCGGTGCACGTGAGAACAGCGTCTCTTGTAGGCAATGGGGTGTTGAGGTCCAGCTTGTGAACTCTGCTGCTCTTGCTTCTCATTGCCCGAGTGCTTGATTTCGGAGAGAAATCATAGTATCGATCAAAAGCTAGTACTACAGATGCATGAGAAAGATGTTTCGGTAGCCATACTTTGAAGGTTTGGATAAATGTAGCAACTGTGCCACTAGCAGGCCAGTCGACTGTCCACAAAACAGCTGACACATCCATGATAACTGTTGGTCGACCCCATGTTCGAGAGGATGTTTCCGCTCCCAAGTTCTGCTTCAATGCGGACTTAACTGCAGTTCTCATTAAGCCATCTGGTTGGAACAGTGCGGGTGGGTATGCCGCAAGCTCTGTTGAGAATACATGGGTCAAGTCAAGTTCGCGTTCGCTCATCAACAAACCGATGACGCGTGCATAAATCGCTTCTTGGTCCATAACCAAGTGGGCACCCACCTTGATATGTTTCGTTTTACTTGCAAAGGTGATGAAATGTTTGGAAATGGTGCCATAAAAGCCTTGTGGCCATGATGACTCGTACTGTGCCAGTTGCGTCTTTCCAATACTAACAGCTCTATCGGCATTGGCATCTGGAGATGCAAGCTGCCCTGTCTGAATATTGTATAAGTTGCTTCCTGGATGTGACTCTGGATCCATTGGGTCCATGCACTTAGAAAGGGAATCATGAAGTGATTGGCGATCACCAAAATATCTCCACGACTGCCCTCGATATGGGATATTCCTTATTTCGGGGGGCGTTTGACCTCCAATGACCTTGAGTATTGACGAATGTGGGTCAAAACAACTCCCAAAGTATCTGCAAACCCTCCAGATCGACTCATCATCCTAAAAAACCCTAGAAATGACACCAAGATAATCAAAATCCATCAAGTATTGACCAGGATATGGGATTTTTCAGTTTCGCCGGCCATTTTGGAAAATGGCGGCCATATTGAAAAATCCAAGCGGGGGTCAGGTGTACACCCGATGGATTCTTGAATGGGGTGGTATAAACTTTCAAAATATGTCAAGATTTGCTTCATAACAAACAATGCAGGGTTCCCCACCCCGTGCAACCGGACTATATGTTTTTTCGTTCTCAAAAGAAACAAATCAATATAAATTATAAATTACAATGAAATTATCATAACGTTTCTCTGTGGTTTGTCACATGAAAAAATATTTCGGCAGAACCAAAAGCTATGGAGTTGAAGAATCAAAAGATACAGATTCAGACGAGTGAATCCATTATATTGACAATTATAAAAGATTTGTTTTTCTACTCTCACACTGAAATTAATTTAGGTATGGTTGGCAAGGGATAAAAATGGTTTCATATATATTTATTAAATATAAACAATAAATATTAAAACATTAAGCTAAATTAAGGATTTTCATGACGGCATTTTTATAATTATTGATACTGTTTTCTTCTTCACCTGAAATATAAATTTAAATTAATGCAATCAATAAACACTCCGAAAGAAAGGCAATTATTTTCATAATAATGCGTTTAATTCAGTTAAAAAATGCAGCATTATATAGAGTTGTTAACTAAATATTTCGGAATTTTCATTAAAAAGCATCCACACACACATTTTCCTCTCGAAAAGTAGAGGTTCATTCAAGAGAGGCCAAGATTTGGAGTTTGACCATACTCCATTCATTCAACGTCCTCGCCTTCATAAAGGCATTTATATGAAAGATAAAAGCGAGAGAGTTGAATGAAACATTGTCAAACAGCATAAATATTGGATTCGTTTGAACAAGCCCTTTGTTTGGAGGTGAGTGAGGATGGGGATGGGTTCTGAATGGCGTGATCGGTATGAACGTTGATCATAGTTACGCGGCCCACACGAAGAATCATTCAAAACTTCCACTGATAAGGCGTCGTGCGTGATCTCCAAAGTAAAAAACGCACAGAGCTCAACTATACTGTGCACAATTTGCCTACTGGAAATAGGAAAATATTATGTTTTCATATATACAACAATCACAATCGTTCAGAAGTTGCGAGCATCTATTTTCTTCAAACGTCCTTACATTCAGTACCACTTTTAACAAGCTTTTTATTCTGGGCATATTCACGCCTGTAGTTTTCCTTTTTTTAAAGTACTTTACATTTCTCATTCACTATATATTCTTTCCACGTCATTTATCCCCAAAATACACATTTTCAATTTTGTATTGGAAAACGAAACATACGACGACGACAACAAGAAGGCCAACACGCACTCAAAGTTACGCATCGATAAACTCGGGGAATCTGTGTTACACTGAACACCAACTTTTTTTTTCAAAACTACATCACACACACACAAAAAAAATCTCGTGTCCCAACAAACTTGCAGAGAGAAGGCACAAACATCCCAGAGGCAATCCGAAGCTATTGATGCCCAGCATGTGGAGAAAGAGGGAAGGATGAGACGACGACGACGACGACGACGACGACGACGACGACGACGACCCACTTCCTCTCTCAATAATTTTTTTCCCCACACCTCAACAAAATATTCGACAGTACTGTATCGTGTATGCGCTATTTGCCATTATTTCATTCCCAAACCCGAAGTGATCTCCATTATTTACGCATTCCCTCAAGAACAAATTATACGTGATGACATTACAATACTGTTTTGCTAAAATTAATACAAATTTTTTTTCATTTCAATTTATAAACGTCTTATTTGAAGGAATGTGAAGCAGTGACGAATACCTCCCAATAATTAGGGTGTCGAATTTTTCAACTTCAAATTCCAAATATGAGGGGTGCTAAAAAGTTGCAGCATGACTTAGGAATTCTAAAGATATTTTTGTTAATTTAATATAATTTAGTTTTGCTTGGTAAGAAGCTACATCAAAATAGTGACACTTTTGACTTTTTTGTGGAATTATATAACACTAGGCAACAAAGATTTTGTTACAGAAGACCAAATAGGTGCTCCTAGCTAATTTCGGTATGCTGATTTCAAATCTATAATTAGATTTTTTCTATCACGTCTAGATTTTGTGTAAAATGCAAATCACTTTTAGTAAAATTTTCTACCACGTCCAGATTTTGGTTTTAATCGGCTTAATGCCAGTAATATGAAACTTGCTTTTCAAGGTTAAAGCAATTTTTTTTGCCAACTATATACAAATTCGAACAATTTTCATAAATAAAATTTATCCCGAGTTGGCAACACTGAGTCAAGAGCATAGTAACGGGCAACGGCCCAACGGTCAGTCGCTACGTGACAGTCAAGCAGAACGGTTGTTGAAGCGCTCTGCTGATGAGCAAGTGACAGGTTGTGGTGACTTGTGTGTTTTTATAGCATTTGTTTTGTACTACGGTGTGTATTTCTTTTTATTTTGCACATCGTAATAATTACTTTCTACGTTTTTTCAGATATTGTATGGTAATTCAAAATGGCATCAAATAGAAGTGCTTGTGTAAATCACCCAGACAACTTCTGCTTTGTCTGTGGACAATATACACCTAAGCCACAACGTAGAAACATAACAACAAAGATTAAACTTGCCTACAAGTGTTATTTTGACTAAGTTAGGAGACCAACAGAGGGACTGGGCACCACATATTTGCTGTGCACAGTGCAATGCAATGTTAATAGCTTGGATGAATGGTAAAAGAAAAGCTATGCCGTTCTCAGTCCCCATGGTTTGGCGTAAGCCGAAAAATCACTTCAATGATTGTTATTTTTGTTTGACAAAGATTGCTGGTTTCACAAAGAAAAACAAATCAAAGATCACGTACCCAAACTGCGAATCAGCAATGAAACCAGTACCACATGATGAAACAAATCCACCACCAGTTCCACCAGCAACGATAACAGACATCAGTTCATCTGAAGATTCTGCTAGTGATATAGAAACAGGGAAAGATGGCATATATGTTCCAGATGCAAATATTTCCCCACATTTGTTAAGTCAAGCCGAGTTAAATGACTTAGTGCGCGATTTGGAATTACCAAAAGAAAAGGCAGAGTTGCTTGGTTCAAGACTTCAAGAATTTAATCTTCTCCAACCAAACACCAAAGTTTCCCATTTCCGCCATCGCCATTTGCAGTTTTCATCATTTTACTTACAGGAAGAAAACGTTTGTTTCTGCCACGATATCAGTGGTCTGATGCAAGGGATTGGCTGTCGCTATGATCCAAAAGAATGGAGACTGTTCATTGACTCTAGTAAAGCTAGCCTTAAAGCTGTATTACTGCACAACGGCAATGAAAAACCTTCAATACCTGTAGCACATGCCACTGGCCTTAATGAGACTTATGAATCGATGAAACTGCTGCTAAGACTCATCAAATATAAGGACCACACATGGAATATTTGTGGCGACCTTAAAGTTGTATCATTACTTCTTGGGTTACAGTTGGGCTACACAAAGCATGTGCTTTTTGTGTCTATGGAACAGCAGAGATGACAAGAACCACTACAAAAAACATGATTGGCCATCTAGAACTGAACATCATGTTGGTAAATACAATGTGAAACACCCAGCACTTATTGACCCTCAGAAAGTACATCTTCCACCACTTCACATTAAACTTGGCCTTATGAGAAATTTCGTGAAGGGTATGGATCATCAAGGTAGTGGTTTCCAATATTTAAAGGATAAATTCAAAGGAATATTGACAGATGCTAAGCTAGAAGCTGGAGTTTTCACTGGACCACAGATCCGCAGTGTCATCCACGACTCATCGTTTCCATCTAACCTAAATGAGAATGAACTAGGAGCATGGACATCTTTCGTTGAAGTTGTCAAAAATTTTCTTGGAAACCACAAAGCTGAAAACCACCGTAAACTCGTAGAAAACATGCTTAAATCTTATGAAATAATGGGATGCAGAATGTCTTTGAAAATTCATTTTTTACATTCTCATCTTGACTTCTTCCCGGCCAACCTTGGGGCTGTAAGTGACGAGCATGGTGAGCGCTTCCACCAACAGATCTCAGTTATGGAAAACAGATACCAAGGTAATTTCAACCCAAATATGATGGGAGATTATTGTTGGTTCCTGCAGAAGGAGAGCTCGTCATCCTACAAGCGACAAAGGAAGAGGACACACCAAAGTTCACTTAAGAACAGGAATTTGCCTTTCGTAGTAACAACAAAATACTAACGCGCTTTGGGTGGATGGTTGGGCGCAGGGTGGTAACTCCGCCAGCGGAATTCCGCTGTCTGTCTTAAGCCAGAATAAAGGAGGAAACACATCCCTGTTCACTAATTATTTAAGTATGCTTAACATAAAACGTGGCACGGAAAAGTAGCTTAGACGGCTTTCGTAATAGAAGCGGGTGAGAAAAAAAAATGAAAAATAGGGTTTTCGGTTACACAAAATCTGGACGTGATAGAGAAATTTTGATATCAGATCTGAAATCAGCATCACCGCTTTAGTAGGAATCAGTAGTTCACGTGTCTGGAACAAAAAAAAAGTTGAAATTTGTTGCCTAGTGTAATTATTATTATATTAATAATTATATATGCTGTATATAAGCACACCGGACAAAAAATTAGTCACCCCTCTCAGAATGTACCTAATAACGTGTAACGGCGCCTCTGGCCTTGATAACCGCACGAATCCGGCGAGGCAGAGACTCTACGAGGTTGTGCATGTACTGAACATCGATTTGCTGCCACTCGTTCATCAGCCGGTCCTGAAGTTCCGCCAGAGTCCGTGGGTGTCTATTCCTGCGCTTCACTTTCTGTTTCCAGCCTGAACAACACCTTCGACGCATTCAGGATTAAAGGCTTCATTGGACCTGCGATGTACTCGTCGCCTCCCATCATTGGAGAACAAACAAAAACGGGACTCATCGGACCAAATTACACGTTTCCAATCTGCCGCAGTCCAGTTTTTGTGCCTCTGAGCCCATTTAAACGTGCCAATTTGTGACTTGCTGTTAACAGCGGCCTCTTCCGTGGTACCCTGCTCCAGATGTCCATCGCATGCAGTTCTCGTCGCAATGTCCGTTCGGAAATTGGTCGCTGGAGAACCTCATTGGTTTCTTTGAGCAATTGTTCTCTGGTTTGAAAACGATTTGCAGTTACTAGACGAGAAACATGGCGGCGGGCCCTATTGTCGAGAATTGTTTTCCGGCCACAGTTACGCCGTCGATTTTCAGTTGATTGCGAACTACACCACTCTTTGTAAACTCGCAGGACAGTACGCGTTGACACACCAACAAATTGGGCTACTTCAGACATTTTGTGTCCGTGGGCTCTGCCAAACACGATGGCTCCTTTTTGCCACTGAGTAACGTCTGCCTCACGACCCATTTTGCAGACTATATCCAACACACACTTTGTTCTTCACCACCTCACGAAACAGATCTGATCCTGTGTGCTACGTCACCGCTACTTGTCACTTACCAATGCTACATCAGCGCCCTCTGTGTGACCTTGAACTTCCTACTATCGGTGCTATTAGGGGTGACTAATTTTTTGTCCGGTGTGCTTATAATGCACTGCTGTTTTTGCTTATTTCACAGGTTGAAACATATTCATCAGTGTGCTGAAGATTACTTGTCCGTCAGTGCTACCATCCTAACCAGTGGGAATTGACCTACAATGGCTTCTAAAAGGAGGACAAGACTGGGGACATTCACACATATGAGCAACCTAATTGGAACTGGTAGAGAGTTGTTGCCCTCTGAACTCCCAACTCTGCGAGACGTTCTGAAATATGGGCTACTGCTAAGAGAACAAAGTGGTGAGGATGTGAGAAACTACCCAGCAGCCAGTCTTGCAAAGGACATTTACCCTAAAGTGCTTGAAAAGTGGGAACGAGCAAACAGTTCTTTTGTAGCCCCCGTTGTAAATTCACGAGTCACAATCTTAAACAAGATCCAAGAGAGCTGGGAGCAGGCCAAAAACATATCTCTTGGGAGAGGAAAGCTACATGTCAAAGAGGCTTTCATTGCAAAACTTGACAAGCTTTTTGACATCCTCAGTTGCAAGTGTAAAATTGTTCTCTGCTCAGAATTTGGCTGCCTTGCAGATGCTGGTTGCAAAAACGAAACTCACATTAACTGTACATGCCCTAGGGAGATGAAGATCCCTGTGAAGGAACTTGCTTTCATTAAAGGTCAGAGAAACAAGTCTGGTTCTATTGGACCACATCAGATTGGCTTGCCAGATCAACCTGAGCACAACAGACAAGTCAAAAAGCAGAAGCGGCAAGACGACGAAAGAAGAAGGCTTGCTGAATATAAGCAGATAAGTAAGCAGGATGTTTCAATGCCATCAAATGAAATAATTTTCTCTGATGATGAAAATGAAGAACAAATAGCTGATGCTCAAGATGGAAGTTATGAAGTGACATTAGAAATACCAAGCACGTCTTCAACTTCCAATAAAAAGCCAGAGTACAACACATTAGAAATACCCAATGTTGCTATGCATAGCATCAGATATGGTGTTGGCCTGCGTGCCACAGCTGCCATCACCACTGCTGCCTTTATGGATGCTGGCTTGATCACTGAAGAAGACAAGAGACTTGTAGTTGATCACAATAAAGTCAAGAGGGCCCAAGAAAAAGTTATGAGATCCCTGGATCAGGAATTTGATGATCTTTGTAAGAAGGGTGAAATTGACTGCATCTTCTTTGACGGCCGTCAAGATACAACTAAAGTTATGCTGAAAGCAGACAATTCAGATCGTC
Source organism: Bathynomus jamesi (assembly GCA_023014485.1). Classification (NCBI taxonomy): domain Eukaryota; kingdom Metazoa; phylum Arthropoda; class Malacostraca; order Isopoda; family Cirolanidae; genus Bathynomus; species Bathynomus jamesi. The sequence goes on from JAJOZX010003979.1 coordinate 196,472, forward strand.
AGTTCCCCAGCATCATCAAAGAAGAGCATTATTGTGTGTGCAGTGAGCCAGGTGGAAGATATCTCTACCACTTCACTCCTGAGGAAGGCTCAACGAGAAAAAAACCTGCTGAAGTTATTGCTGATAATCTTGTAGATTTCATGAAGAAGAAGGGCATTGATAAAAGCCTGCAGGCCATTGGAGGTGATTCTACAAATGTTAACACTGGCTGGGAGGGTGGTTCCATGCATTGGGTAGAGGTCAAGCTTTGCCGTAAGCTGATCTGGTTGGTTTGTGCCCTCCACACTAACGAGTTACCCCTGCGACACTTGATCACAGCACTGGATGGGAAGACCTTGTCTAACAACAAGTGGACAGGTAACATTGGCAAGATGCTAGACACTGCAACCGAACTTGAAATTGATCCTTCATTCACCAAACTCTCAATTGGAGAGCCTCTTACTTCACTGAGTGACAATGTCGTAAAGGATCTCTCTACTGATCAAGCGTACAGGTATAGGATCACACAGGCCATAAGGACAGAACTTCCCACAGATCTGGCCCTTCTTGAAATTGGTCCAGTGAGCCATTCAAGGTGGTTGACAACAGGAAACAGGCTTTGTCGCATATGGGTTTCAAAACATGGCCTTAAAGGCAAAACCCTCAACAACTTAAGACTGATAGTGGAATACATTGTTGGTGTGTACTACCCCTGTTGGTTCAACATCAAAGTAAAACACTCTTGGGTGGAAGGCCCACGCCACATCTTGTTTCAGCTGCGGCTAGTTAGGCTGCAAAAGAAGGCTGTAGTGGATGCTGTTTTGCCAACCATCAAGCGCTCAGCATGGTATGCATTCAGCGAAATGATAATCCAGACACTCTTGTGCTCAGATGACAGTGAGGAGAGGAGAGCTGGTGTCCAAAAGATTGTTGACATGAGGGGTGGAGATGATGACACACTTGGAGATCTTTCTGTACGTCCCAGGAAGACACCTTCCATCAACCCCAGTGCTTCTTCCGTGTTGGAGCTGACAGACTGGTCTGACGGGGTATTTGAACCTCCTTTGACATGTAAACTGACTACAGCGGAAGTAAAGAAGTTCTTTGACAAGCCTATGCAAGTTCCACAGGGCCACTGTTGTCATGCTCAGTCAATAGAGGTGTGTGTGAAACAAGTCACAGAGGCAGCAGGCAGGGTGTTACACATGAGAAACGTGAGGGCTATATCAGAGGCCAAGAAGCAAGCGGCGGCTGATGTCCAAGAACGAATCAAAGCAAGACTTGATGAAAACATGTGTTTAAATATTTTTTTTTACTGATGTCATTACTTTCTAATGTTGTTTTATGATTACAAGGATATGTTTTATGATTACTAGGATATGTTTTATGCAGAGAACTAAAATTTTATAGCATTACCTGACATTTTGAGAAGCTAAAATTAATAAATGTTGTTTTCCGAGAGCAATTTATGTGCTTTTTAATCAAACGTAGATTTACCAAGCTAAGTGTTGAGCAATCACAAAAATAATAGCAGATTTGAATTCTTCACATCCAAAAACATATTTTTAAAACCCCTCAGTGAAGGAATTGGCAAAAATTAATTTTCACCTCCCAAATTGACACACCCTTAGTCCTCCCATTCCTTCAGATGAGGCTCTCACCTCGAACAGGGTACACGAATTCTTGTACAAAATATTAGTTTTGTATATTTTCTGTACCAAAGAAGTTCCTTCAGTTTTAAACCTGAATGTGGTCTGTTGCCAAAGGAATTACAAATTGTTAGTTTATTTAAGCATCTGCTTCTCTTCCCATTTCCGTAACATAAATCGTGGGAACCATTACTTACCAATCCTGTTTCGCTATAAGGTACTTCCAGTTTTAATTATTTCTTTATATATAAATTGCATATAATCACCAAGAATTCCCAACAGAATTAAATCTTTCCTTTGTATATATATACAGGGTGGGAGAAATGTCTAAGAATCTTATACACACAAATAATTTTGTAATAAATAAATAAATTCCAATGATATCACTGCAGTGCATGCGATACTTTTCAAAGCAACTATATACAAGGTCAGGAATGACCCTAGGTTAGAACAGGAAGGCCTTATGCCCTAGCCCAATGTGAGTAAGGATAAAAAAACAGCAATGAAGAAAAAGTGTATCTTATATCGTGAGCTATTTCTTATAATAATTGTGAAGAAGGTTTGTGTTTATTTCAAGAAAAATATAATAAACCACCACCAAATGCAACCACTCTTCGATAGTGAAAGCTCAAACTTTTGGAAACATGAAGCCTGGTAGAAGATCGTTCAAGAAGCGTAAGGCCAGTAACGGCGACAGGAGACAACAAAGAAAATGTCCTCGCCACTTGAAAAGTGGCGAGGACATTGGGAATTAGGACATGAATTAAATTTTCAGTAGCAAAAATATTGAAATCACAGGGGTACCACGATTACAAACCCATTTACTCTCAGTTCATATACGACCATGATTCTGATAAACGGTTGCAGTTTGCTGAAACAATAAGACAAAAGTTCAACAGTGATCCAGATTTCGTTCGAAAGATCAAATTTTCAGATGTCTCTCTCTTCAGTTTAACGAGTAAAGGAAACAAACACAACATTCACTACTGGCGAAAAAAAATTCCAAAATACGACTGGATAAACCAGTTAAAACTGCTACACTAACAATTTGGGCGTGCACTGGTCATTCAGGACTCGTTTCCTTTAACATATCGAGAGATACGATGGATGGAAAACGCTATTGCCAGGTATTGAGAAACAAAGTTTTGCTACAGTTTACTAGTGGCGTTGGCAGGAATTGGCTTTATCAACATGATGAAGCGCCGCCACATTACTCTGCAGCTGCCAGTGAGATTCTGGACACGAACCTTGAAGGAAGATGGCTTGGGCGGCGAGGTCCCATCGAGTGGCCAGCTAAATCACCTGATTTAATCCTGTGAGATTTCTGGCTTTGGGCTTGTTTGCCTGACAAACTCTACACTCCTGGCTTCATCTATCCAAATGTGAATGCCCTTGGCTGTAGAATAGATGAAGAACTGAAAAGGACCCCACTCGATATGTTCAGAAGAACAATGAAGAGTTTCAGAGAGAGAATCCACAAATGTATCATAGCGGATGGGGGACTCTCTGAAGATTAAATTACGAGTACAATTTAACAAAATAATATTGGTATGAATAAAATTCTCAAAGACACTTTGTTCGATTTGTTTCATCATTTGAACATTTATTTGTACAATGTTAATTAAATAATTGTATGTATAAAATCCTTAGACTTTTCTCCACCCTGTGTGTGTGTGTATATATATATATATATATATATATATAATATATATATATATATATATATATTATATATACACACACACACAAGTACTGTATTTATGCAGCCAAATTAAATTCTTTGGATTAATAATTTTTGTACACCAAACACAAAACTTCGTTTCTTCTTTCGTACATAACTTAACTCACTTTTCTCTTAAATTTCATTCACTCAAAATAAGTGTGTAAAACTGGTACGTTTGACAACAAAGACGCGAGGCAACGCCCACAAAAAGGACGGTTGCGAAAATAGGCTAACAGTGTAGAGGTTTTTTGGTTTGTGTTTAGCAAGCCCTTGTCGCATCAAATCCAGTTGGTTGGCATGCTCTTCTCATGGCACTTTTCTTTTCTCCCCTTATATTTTTTCATTTATTGAACAGATGATGAGATAAGTAACTTTAAAAGGGGCAGAACACTTGTTCCCCTTGATCCCGATCAGGGGTGATTGTCGAGGCATGTTGAAATGGGCAAGACAGGTGGGTCGTAATCGGGCATTGCCTGACACATTTTTAAATATAAAATAAAAATTAAATGTGAGGAGGGATTAATGTAATTATTTATTATTTGTTTTTATTTGTTTTTAGGTTATATGTAGCAGAATTTTAGTTGGAAGCAAGATTTGAAGCGGCAGAATGCCGAATGGAGGGGGAAAATTAGTTAGGCTGGATTAAGGTCCTGGCTAGCAGGATCCCTGGCCCTTAAGGGACCATTATGGTATACAGTACCAGTATGGGGGAAGCTATTCCCCAATGTTATAAGACTAGCTAGGAAGTATATTTTAAAATTTATATAACTTAATCCGCCTGATTCAATCTAATATAACTTAGTTTTGCCCTTGTTATTCTATAAATTTCATTTTACGCTCGTCGTCATCATCTAGCAAATGTTACTTTGGAAAATAAAATTTACAAATTGATTTCCTATTAATTTGTAAATTAAATTTAAAAACCAAACTAAAATAATTAATCTCTTAAATTAATCAAAATTCTAAGATGTAATACTTTGTATGATTAGCAAGGTATATAAAATTAACCTAAAATGCATAAAATAATTGATCTCTTAAATCAATCAAAATCCTAAAATGTAATACTTTTCTGTGAGACGATGGAAGGAGGGTGTATGATAATGTACCGGGTGTCCGAGAATTATCTGTACAATTTTTGGCTGTTATTAAAAGTCAACCATGAAGTGTAGAAATTCGTGTTGTCCCATTTTACAGAGAATCTCCTTAAATTTTTTCTGATACCACGTTTTGACAAGTTTTTTAGAAATGTACGCGGGTGACAGACATTGATGATTTAAAAACAAGAATCACAGCTGCTATTGAGCGAATTGATGTCGATATGCTGCAGCGTACATGGCAACATTTGGAGTATCGATTGGATGTTTTGCGAATCACTAATGGTGCACATATCGAATGTTTGTAACAACGTTACTTTAATAAAAGAAACTTTTGAAAATACAGATTCTAAATAATCTTGTTTAAGAATTTTACGTGTGTTATCAAGAATTTTATTAAAAGATGAAATTGTACAGATAATGTTCGGACACACTGGAATTTCTAAAAAACTTGTCACAACTTGGTATCAGAAAAAACTTAATGAGATTCTCTGTAAAATGGGACAACACTGGAATTTCTACACTTCATGGTTGACTTTTAATAACAGCCAAAAATTGTACAGATAATTCTCGGACACCCTGTATATAGTGTACAATTATTGGGGTAAAATAAACCTGGTTTTAGGAAACCCATTTGTTTTGTTATCCTGTGTCTGATCTCCGATACTGGGGCCCTGGGGAGAAGTTCACAGTCGTCAGTACCTAGATTCGAACGAGCATGACTTCTATTTCACCTCATGATTAAAGGGGGAAATTAACGTGTTCAGGCCTCGTTGGAAACAAAAGTATATTAAATTTATAAGAGGGAAGCGCAACTTACATTCGGCGAATAAGCAGAGAGGAGAGGAAGAACTTAGGAAAGGGTCAATCTGTTTTAGTTGGTCTAAACTTTATAAATCCGAGACCCACTGCAATCTACCTTATAGTAGTCTGCGGGCCTGTCCCCGCGACATCACTCGCTTGCAAGATTTATAAAAATGTAAAAAACATTGACAAATATCTCACCTTCATTATGAATTTCAGTCGTAGCTCTGTTATAATTTTCAACAGCTGCTTCAGTCACTGTTACACCCATGATCCGCAAGCAATTTAGTGCTTGCTTGCTTTTACTGGTTTCAAAATTGTATTTTTCAAAATCTAACTCTTCTTTCTCATGTTCCCAAGGCTCCACTTTCTGAAGTTAAAAATTATATCATAGACGGGGGCATGAAGGAGGGAAAATGGGGAACAGGCCCTCGAAAAATGCTCATTTTTAATTTCTAATTCAGTTTATATTTAGTTTCTTACACCTGAATCCAAAATACTTATTTACATTAAAATCATTTGTAGTGTAATTGACAGGAATGAAGTCGACCGTAAAATAACCTTTTAACGCAGTGTACACTTTAGAAATTTTTCCGAATGTGAAATCCATGGGGACTCCACGGTTTGGAACTAATCCAGTCTTCCTCGGGCCTTTAGTAAAAGGTGACTGTACGGAAGAGACCCCTTGGGATTGGGTTATAATCTACGTCTCCCCGCGCGTCACATGGTTGGAGATTGGGGTGGGGTCCCAATATCTGAAAACATACTCCCACGAGCGACCAAAAAAACCTCAAACCGGGGAAGCGAGACCGCAAACTCTGCCCTCTGAAGTTTTTATGAGCGCGCGTAAGTGGCATTTAATGCAAACGGATGAAACCTTTTAACTTCCAATTACATCAACAATAATTGTATTATTGCCACATATTTAAATATCATTCTTACTAAAAAAGAGCCCAATCCGAAACAACTGAAATAATTAAGAGGGTTTATACAACCAAAGGAAGAGAGAGATCCCTTACCTTCGCTATCACGACACTAAATCTCTTACAATCACCTTAAAGATATTGCCATTTTATTAAACTTAATTTTTTTAAAGAATAATGCGACAACAGTGACTCCAGACTGGAAAACAAAGTGGAGCAAAGCATGATACTGTAAGCAAGTTATTGGTGCGATAAGGGCTTGGTAGAAAGGAAATACTCGAGTGTAGATGCAACAAGAAGTTTACTGCGAAGGTGTATAGTATCAACAGTGATGTATGGACTTGAGAAGTTGAGAGACTTGTTCGCAATGATAGTTTACTATAAAAAAGGATAGTAGTAGAGATGAATAGTTTAAGAAGCGTGATTAGTGCAAACCGGATTGACCATGAGAAATGAGGATATTCGGTTTAGGTGTGGAATGAAAAGCCATTCGGGGTGGAAATGGATGATCATCATTTGGAAAAAATGAATAGTGTGTGAATTGTGAAAAAGGTATATAATAAAGAACGCGCTGGTGTAAAAGGTAGAAAAAAGGTGGAAGGGTGTAATTAGTAAATGTGTGATTAGACAAATTGATATAGATGTGGCACAAAAGTTAACGGGAAACAAAGAGTAGAAGAAGCGGTTTCAGAGATGATAGATAAAATGGAGGGGTTTGTCTCGCTTAACGTAACATTAGAGATACATCCCAACCTTTTCAAGTAAAGTAACACTGGGCTCTGACGTTGAAAAAGAACCTTATTCCCGGCGATGATACACATGTATCATAATGTAACCTTCAACTTTGAGAGAGAGAAAGAGGAAGAGAGAGAGGAGAGAAAGAGGAAGAGAGAGAGGAGAGAAAGAGGAAGAGAGAGAGGAGAGAAAGAGGAAGAGAGAGAGGAGAGAAAGAGGAAGAGAGAGGAGGAAAGAGGAAGAGAGAGGAGAGAAAGAGGAAGAGAGAGAGGAGAGAAAGAGGAAGAGAGAGAGGAGAGAAAGAGGAAGAGAGAGAGGAGAGAAAGAGGAAGAGAGAGAGGAGAGAAAGAGGAAGAGAGAGAGAGAGAAAGAGAAGAGAGAGAGGAGAGAAAGAGGAAGAGAGAGAGGAGAGAAAGAGGAAGAGAGAGGAGAGAAAGAGGAAGAGAGAGAGGAGAGAAAGAGAAGAGAGAGAGAGAAAGAGGAAGAGAGAGAGGAGAGAAAGAGGAAGAGAGAGAGGAGAGAAAGAGGAAGAAGAGAGGAGAGAAAGAGGAAGAGAGAGAGGAGAGAAAGAGGAAGAGAGAGAGGAGAGAAAGAGGAAGAGAGAGAGGAGAGAAAGAGGAAGAGAGAGAGGAGAGAAAGAGGAAGAGAGAGAGGAGAGAAAGAGGAAGAGAGAGAGGAGAGAAAGAGGAAGAGAGAGAGGAGAGAAGAGGAAGAGAGAGAGGAGAGAAAGAGGAAGAGAGAGAGGAGAGAAAGAGGAGAGAGAGAGGAGAGAAAGAGGAAGAGAGAGAGGAGAGAAAGAGAGAAGAGAGAGAGGAGAGAAAGAGGAAGAGAGAGAGGAGAGAAAGAGGAAGAGAGAGGAGAGAAAGAGGAAGAGAGAGAGGAGAGAAAGAGGAAGAGAGAGAGGAGAGAAGAGGAGGAAGAGAGAGAGGAGAGAAAGAGGAGAGAGAGAGGAGGAAAGAGGAAGAGAGAGAGGAGAGAAAGAGGAAGAGAGAGAGGAGAGAAAGAGAAGAGAGAGAGGAGAGAAAGAGGAAGAGAGAGAGGAGAGAAAGAGGAAGAGAGAGAGGAGAGAAAGAGGAAGAGAGAGAGAGAGAAAGAGGAAGAGAGAGAGGAGAGAAAGAGGAGAGAGAGAGGAGAGAAAGAGGAAGAGAGAGAGAGAGAAAGAGGAAGAGAGAGAGAGAAAGAGGAAGAGAGAGAGGAGAGAAAGAGGAGAGAGAGAGGAGAGAAAGAGGAAGAGAGAGGAGAGAAGAAAGAGGAAGAGAGAGAGGAGAGAAAGAGGAAGAGAGAGAGGAGAGAAGAGAAGAGAGAGAGAAAGAGGAAGAGGAGAGAGAGAGAAGAGAGAAAGAGGAAGAGAGAGAGGAGAGAGGAGAGGAAGAGAGAGAGGAGAGAAAGAGGAAGAGAGAGAGAAAGAGGAAGAGGAAGAGAGAGAGGAGAGAAAGAGGAAGAGAGAGAGGAGAGAAAGAGAGAGAGAGAGGAGAGAAAGAGGAAGAGAGAGAGGAGAGAAAGAGGAAGAGAGAGAGAAAGAGGAAGAGGAAGAGAGAGAGGAGAGAAAGAGGAGTTACAAGGAGTTACAAGGAAAAGAAGTACCTCAAAAGGCCTTGCGGCCCATACCGAGGAGGTACCAATGGCAACGGGTGCCAGGGAAAATTTTGTCTTTCAAACTATGCTAGCAGTAGTAGAAAACTGGATAGAAAAGTAGAAGGCTCTCTCCCCACCCTCCGCTCCCTCCCTGCCAGAGGCAGGTACGGAAAAAGGTTGAAGAAAATACCTTGACCCTGGAAAAGTAGCCAAGGAAATTTTACAGGAAAGTGGAGAATATATAAATAGCTCTATATTTAGCTTGCTCACAGAGACACCGAGCAAGCGAACTCCTGCAGAGTTTTCTGAGGTTTTAATCTTAAACTATGAGTGTGTTCTGTACTTTGTCTAGCCTATTTTTAAACAGATTTACACTTTGACTGGAAACATCCTCTGAGGGAAGTTGGTTCCAGATATCAACTATTTTACAGGAAAAGAAATTTCCGCAGACTGAGGTCCTAAATGTCTTTACACACTCAAATAGTGTGCAAGATTTCGTCTAACCTTTTCTTGAACTGATCCACAGAGGAACTGTTCACAACTTCCGAAGGTAACCTGTTCCATGTGTCACAGATCTTATACGTAACGTAATTCCCACACACACTAGTCCTAAACCGTTTCAAATCCAACTTCCAACCATTGTTGCGAGTTGGGTTATCATTTAAACTAAACATACTTCTAAAATCGACATCGTTGAACCCTCGTAAGAGCTTGAAAACCTCGATCAGTTGACCGCGCAGCCTCCGAGTTTCAAGCGAAAACAAGTTCAGGGCGCGTAACCGTCGATTGTAGCCCATATGCCTAACGGAAGGGATCAACTTTGTGGCCCTCGCCTGCACTCGCTCCAGCCTCTCAATATCTTTCCTGAGGGTGGGCGACCAGAACTGCACAGCATACTCCAGGTACGGCCGAACAAGGGAATTGTACAGTGAGAGCACAATCTCCTTGTTCCGAAACTGAAATTGCCTCCTGATATAACCCAATAGTTTCTGGGCTTTCTTTTCCATCTCTACACACTGTTTCGTAAACTTAAGGTCGCTGCTAATTAGCACACCCAAGTCCTTTTCTAAATCAGTCACCTCGATATTACTGCCCAACATCGAGTAGTCCGACTTGGGATTGGCGTAGCCAATGTGCATCACTTTGCATTTACCCAAGTTAAACGGCATTTGCCATTTTTCGGACCACTCTCCTATCCTACCTAGGTCCGCACGCAGTTCCTCGATCGCTTCGGGCGTCCCAACATTGGCCCCAAGCTTGGTGTCATCAGCGAATTTGGCGATCCGACTGACGATGCCACCGTCGATATCATTTATGTAAATGGTAAACAACAGTGGCCCCAAAACGGAACCCTGAGGAACCCCACTAGTGACCGAGGCCCAACCCGAACTAGCCCCTTTAATTACCACCCTCTGCCGCCTATTCCTTAGCCAGTTTTCAATCCACCTACCTATTTCCCCACCGATACCCAGCGCGCGCACTTTCGCCATTAGCCGGCGGTGAGGTACCTTATCAAAGGCTTTCTGAAAGTCGAGATAAAGTATATCAATCGCCCTACTCTTATCGTACTCACTCAACATGACGTGGAAAAACTCGAGCAAGTTGGTGAGACACGACCTATGCCGTCTAAACCCATGTTGGGAGTCCCCAAGCAGCTTGTAGGAATCCAAATGGTCAACGATTCTATCAGCTATTATCCTTTCTAATAATTTACCTACAACTGAAGTGAGACTAATAGGACGATAGTTCCCTGGACTTTCGTGATCCCCTTTCTTAAAGATAGGGGTCACGTTGGCCTCTCTCCAGTCACCAGGCACCTGGCCCATCTCCAACGATTTGTTGAAGACTGTAGCCAGGTGGGGAGCCACCTGGTCGCGCACTTCTCGCAAAACACTGGGGAGAAACTGGTCTGGCCCAGGAGCCTTAAACGCGCTCAGTTTGTCTATTCTATGAGCAACGACTGTCGCGGTACATCTAACACTATCCAGGTCAGCACCTTCGTGCCTCACAGCTGGCTCGGGGATGACGCGGGTATCCTCCCTGGTGAACACTCCCGCAAAGTACTCATTAAGCACATTAGCGATGTCCGCGTCGGAGGTCCGCAGAACGCCGCTTCCGTCCTTTAAAGGACCTATCATGCTTCTAATAGGCTTTCTACTATTAACATAACTGAAGAACTCCTTAGGGTTCCTCTTGCAGAGGCTTGCCACCCGTAGTTCTTCGTTACGTTTCGCTAGCCTAACCTTCGCCTTCACTTCCCTACACAGGCGGACATACGCTTCAGTGTTCTCGTGGGAACGATTGGCCTTCGCCCTCCTATACACTACTTTCCTATTTCGGATAGCCGAAGCGATGCCACGATTGAACCACTTAGGCTGCGTTGAAGCAGGGGTGACCAGTTTTGAGGGTATGGCAGCAGACTGCAGCACCATAAACTCATCCCGGAATGCACTCCACACTCCCTCAACATCGCCGCCAACCTCTAACCCCATCTCTGCTACGCTATCCCTGAGGCTAACAAAGTTCGCCCGCCGGAGATCGAGCTTACTGCCTCTCGAGTTACTACGCTTCACCCGAGGGACGCACACACGGAACCTAATAATACCGTGATCACTCCCGCCCAACGATTCGTCAACGGTGAGGCCAGTGACGAGGTTGTCTTCGGTCGTGAATACTAAGTCTAGAACGCTTTCGCCTCGTGTAGGCTCGTTGACCCACTGAGTGAGGAAGTTCTCATCAGCAAAGTCAACTAGCCTCCTCCCTTCAGCATCGGCATCCTGTTTTCCCACTTTATGCCGCGACAGTTGAAGTCTCCTAAAACTACACCACCCTATCCCCTAGCAGGCTACTGAGTTCGGTGTACAGGGCTGTATCCTCCTCGAGGAGGAGATGCGGAGGTCTGTACACCAAGATTAACCTATAGTTCGTCCCTCCCACGTTCAGATCGACGCCAAGCAGCTCCCGTTCCGACCGGAACTGGCAGTCAACCGGACTCAACGTGTCTCTGACGTATATTAGTACCCCACCCCCCTCCCCACGGGTGCGGTCTTTGCGAACATTCTATACCCGGGAATTTCGAACTCCCCAACGTAGTCCTACGATCAGTATGAATCAGGACTCGGTGATAGCAACGATATCCTGGTATTCTGATGCTAAGAGCGCCCGTAGCTCGCGAAACTTGTTCCTAATTGACCTAGCATTAAAAAGCATTGCACGGAGGGAGCCTTCCCTATTCTGACCGCCCCCTAGCACGACCCGTTTCCCGAACAGCCAAGGCTGTCGGGAGTTGAAGAGCCCCTCACTAACGAGGGGGCAACTTCCACAGGAACTGAGCCCCCTCCAACGTAGGAGGAGGGTCACCCATCTGTACTTCGCCGCACCCTTCAGTCAAAGGTACGTCCGCCACCGGCTCATCCTCATCTCTCCCCGGTGGGGGCCCATCATCTCTCCCAGGACTCGACCTCACCATTCTGTATAGGTGCCGGTCGAGCAGCGCGCCTAGCACACCTTTACCCTTGTCATTGAGGTGGACACCATCCCTCTGGTAAAGGTCCCACCTACCAGAAAATGCATCGAAGGGGTCAATAAACTTCACGCCCAGCGGAACGCACAAGTCTTGTACCCTCTCGTTGATGCCAATGACCTTACTGAGCGAGTGGTCACTGACATTCATTCGCGGTAAAATACCCATTAACATTCCCCTGTCTGTCTTCAGTTTTAGATCATCCGCAAGAGACATGATCTCGGTGATGATCCCTTCTGTAAGACCTACCCCACCGCCTTTGAGGAACAGGTCATTGCCACCAGCGTGGACAACGATCGCAGTCCTCCGACTATCCACGCGCACCTTCTCTACCTCCTTCCTTAAGTGCGCCGTTCCCCGCCCAGGTAAGCACCTTACCTTCCTCCCATCCCGGTTTGCAGAAGCAAAGTACTTCTCCTGGCCCCTGATCTGCGAGTCCCAATCAAAACGGTGTCTTCCTCCTTCGAGCACAGGAGACTAAAGCGGTTAGAGGTCTTGACAGGGGCAACTGGGGTCTCAGGCTTCGGCTTCGCAGCCTTCTTGCCCGAGACCTTTCGAAACCCGTCGCCACCCATACACGCAGTTTACACCACCCGACCCACCCCGACAGGTAGCTACATCCTTCGGTTTCTTTGGGGCCATCAGCAGGCCCTTCCCACCCTTCTCTATCGATCCCTTCCCACCCTTCTCTATCAGCCCCTTCTTTGAGCCCTCCCTTTGTTCTTGATACTTAATCTTACAGTTGAATCTGCTGGTGTGTTTTTAATTTGATCTTGTCCACTGGGTTGGATTTCCAGTGCTACGACCCTAGCTTCAAGCTTTTTTACTATTTCCTTTAGCTCTTTAACTTCCTTTTCGTGGTTGTCTCTAAGTTTACAAAACAAACATACACTAAGGGAGAGAGAGAGGGAGAAAGAGAGAGAGGAGAGGAAGAGAGAGAGGAGAGAAAGAGAGAGAGGAGAGAAAGAGGAAGAGAGAGAGGAGAGAAAGAGAGAGAGGAGAGGAAGAGAGAGAGGAGAGAAAGAGAGAGAGGAGAGGAAGAGAGAGAGGAGAGAAAGAGGAAGAGAGAGAGGAGAGGAAGAGAGAGAGGAGAGAAAGAGGAGAAGAGAGAGGAGAGAAAGAGGAAGAGAGAGAGAAAGAGGAAGAGGAAGAGAGAGAGGAGAGAAAGAGAGAGAGGAGAGGAAGAGAGAGAGGAGAGGAAGAGAGAGAGGAGAGAAAGAGGAAGAGAGAGAGGAGAGAAAGAGAGTTACAAGGAGTTACAAGGAGTTACAAGGAAAAGAAGTACCTCAAAAGGCCTTGCGGCCCATACCGAGGAGGTACCAATGGCAACGGGTGCCAGGGAAAATTTTGTCTTTCAAACTATGCTAGCAGTAGTAGAAAACTGGATAGAAAAGTAGAAGGCTCTCTCCCCACCCTCCGCTCCCTCCCTGCCAGAGGCAGGTACGGAAAAAGGTTGAAAAAAATACCTTGACCCTGGAAAAGTAGCCAGGGAAATTTTACAGGAAAGTGGAGAATATATAAATAGCTCTATATTTAGCTTGCTCACTGAGACACCGAGCAAGCGAACTCCTGCAGAGTTTTCTGAGGTTTTAATCTTAAACTATGAGTGTGTTCTGTACTTTGTCTAGCCTATTTTTAAACAGATTTACACTTTGACTGGAAACATCCTCTGAGGGAAGTTGGTTCCAGATATCAACTATTTTACAGGAAAAGAAATTTCCGCAGACTGAGGTCCTAAATGTCTTTACACACTCAAATAGTGTGCAAGATTTCGTCTAACCTTTTCTTGAACTGATCCACAGAGGAACTGTTCAAACTTCCGAAGGTAACCTGTTCCATGTGTCACAGATCTTATACGTAACGTAATTCCCACACACACTAGTCCTAAACCGTTTCAAATCCAACTTCCAACCATTGTTGCGAGTTGGGTTATCATTTAAACTAAACATACTCCTAAAATCGACATCGTTGAACCCTCGTAAGAGCTTGAAAACTCGATCAGTTGACCGCGCAGCCTCCGAGTTTCAAGCGAAAACAAGTTCAGGGCGCGTAACCGTCGATTGTAGCCCATATGCCTAACGGAAGGGATCAACTTTGTGGCCCTCGCCTGCACTCGCTCCAGCCTCTCAATATCTTTCCTGAGGGTGGGCGACCAGAACTGCACAGCATACTCCAGGTACGGCCGACAAGGGAATTGTACAGTGAGAGCACAATCTCCTTGTTCCGAAACTGAAATTGCCTCCTGATATAACCCAATAGTTTCTGGGCTTTCTTTTCCATCTCTACACACTGTTTCGTAAACTTAAGGTCGCTGCTAATTAGCACACCCAAGTCCTTTTCTAAATCAGTCACCTCGATATTACTGCCCAACATCGAGTAGTCCGACTTGGGATTGGCGTAGCCAATGTGCATCACTTTGCATTTACCCAAGTTAAACGGCATTTGCCATTTTTCGGACCACTCTCCTATCCTACCTAGGTCCGCACGCAGTTCCTCGATCGCTTCGGGCGTCCCAACATTGGCCCAAGCTTGGTGTCATCAGCGAATTTGGCGATCCGACTGACGATGCCACCGTCGATATCATTTATGTAAATGGTAAACAACAGTGGCCCCAAAACGGAACCCTGAGGAACCCCACTAGTGACCGAGGCCCAACCCGAACTAGCCCTTTAATTACCACCCTCTGCCGCCTATTCCTTAGCCAGTTTTCAATCCACCTACCTATTTCCCCACCGATACCCAGCGCGCGCACTTTCGCCATTAGCCGGCGGTGAGGTACCTTATCAAAGGCTTTCTGAAAGTCGAGATAAAGTATATCAATCGCCCTACTCTTATCGTACTCACTCAAACATGACGTGGAAAAACTCGAGCAAGTTGGTGAGACACGACCTATGCCGTCTAAACCCATGTTGGGAGTCCCCAAGCAGCTTGTAGGAATCCAAATGGTCAACGATTCTATCAGCTATTATCCTTTCTAATAATTTACCTACAACTGAAGTGAGACTAATAGGACGATAGTTCCCTGGACTTTCGTGATCCCCTTTCTTAAAGATAGGGGTCACGTTGGCCTCTCTCCAGTCACCAGGCACCTGGCCCATCTCCAACGATTTGTTGAAGACTGTAGCCAGGTGGGAGAGAGGAGAGAAAGAGAGAGAGGAGAGGAAGAGAGAGAGGAGAGAAAGAGGAAGAGAGAGAGGAGAGAAAGAGAGAGAGGAGAGTTACAAGTTACAAGGAAAAGAAGTACCTCAAAAGGCCTTGCGGCCCATACCGAGGAGGTACCAATGGCAACGGGTGCCAGGGAAAATTTTGTCTTTCAAACTATGCTAGCAGTAGTAGAAAACTGGATAGAAAAGTAGAAGGCTCTCTACCCCCGCTCCCTCCCTGCCAGAGGCAGGTACGAAAAAGGTTGAAAAAAATACCTTGACCCTGGAAAAGTAGCCAAGGAAATTTTACAGGAAAGTGGAGAATATATAAATAGAGAGAGAGGAGAGAAAGAGAGAGAGGAGAGGAAGAGAGAGAGGAGAGAAAGAGGAAGAGAGAGAGGAGAGAAAGAGGAAGAGAGAGAGGAGAGAAAGAGGAAGAGAGAGAGGAGAGAAAGAGGAAGAGGAGAGGAAGAGAGAGAGGAGAGAAAGAGGAAGAGAGAGAGGAGAGAAAGAGGAAGAGAGAGAGGAGAGAAAGAGGAAGAGAGAGAGGAGAGAAAGAGGAAGAGAGAGAGGAGAGAAAGAGGAAGAGAGAGAGAAAGAGGAAGAGAGAGAGAAAGAGGAAGAGAGAGAGGAGAGGAAGAGAGAGAGGAGAGGAAGAGAGAGAGGAGAGAAGAGAGAGAGGAGAGGAAGAGAGGAGAGAGGAAGAGAGAGAGGAGAGGAAGAGAGAGAGGAGAGGAAGAGAGAGAGGAGAGGAAGAGAGAGAGGAGAGGAAGAGAGAGAGGAGAGGAAGAGAGAGAGGAGAGGAAGAGAGAGAGGAGAGGAAGAGAGAGAGGAGAGGAAGAGAGAGGAGAGGAAGAGAGAGAGGAGAGGAAGAGAGAGAGGAGAGAAGAGAGAGAGGAGAGGAAGAGAGAGAGGAGAGGAAGAGAGAGAGGAGAGGAAGAGAGAGAGGAGAGGAAGAGAGAGAGGAGAGGAAGAGAGAGAGGAGAGGAAGAGAGAGAGGAGAGGAAGAGAGAGAGGAGAGGAAGAGAGAGAGGACAGGAAGAGAGAGAGGAGAGGAAGAGAGAGAGGAGAGGAAGAGAGAGAGGACAGGAAGAGAGAGAGGAGAGGAAGAGAGAGAGGAGAGGAAGAGAGAGAGGAGAGGAAGAGAGAGAGGAGAGGAAGAGAGAGAGGAGAGGAAGAGAGAGAGGAGAGGAAGAGAGAGAGGAGAGGAAGAGAGAGAGGAGAGGAAGAGAGAGAGGAGAGGAAGAGAGAGAGGAGAGGAAGAGAGAGAGGAGAGGAAGAGAGAGAGGAGAGGAAGAAGAGAGGAGGAGGAAGAGAGAGAGGAGAGGAAGAGAGAGAGGAGAGGAAGAGAGAGAGGAAGAGGAAGAGAGAGAGGAAGAGGAAGAGAGAGAGGAAGAGGAAGAGAGAGAGGAAGAGGAAGAGAGAGAGGAAGAGGAAGAGAGAGAGGAAGAGGAAGAGAGAGAGGAAGAGAGGAGAGGAAGAGAGGAGAGGAAGAGGAAAGAGGAGAGGAAGAGAGAGAGGAAGAGGAGAGAGAGAGGAAGAGGAAGAGGGAGAGGAAGAGGAAGAGGAGAGGAAGAGGAAGAGAGAGAGGAAGAGGAAGAGAGAGAGAGAGGAAGAGAGAGAGGAAGAGGAAGAGAGAGAGAAGAGGAAGAGAGGAAGAGGAGAGGAAGAGGAAGAGAGGAGAGGAAGAGAGGAGAGGAAGAGAGAGAGGAAGAGGAAGAGAGAGAGGAAGAGAGGAGAGGAAGAGGAAGAGGAAGAGAGGAGAGGAAGAGAGAGAGGAAGAGGAAGAGAGGAAGAGGAAGAGAGGAGAGGAAGAGGAAGAGAGGAAGAGAGGAGAGGAAGAGGAAGAGAGGAAGAGAGGAGAGGAAGAGAGGAGAGGAAGAGGAAGAGAGGAAGAGAGAGAAGAGAGGAGAGGAAGAGAGAGAGGAAGAGGGGAGAGGAAGAGGAAGAGAGGAGAGGAAGAGGAAGAGAGGAGAGGAAGAGGAAGAGGAGAGGAAGAGAGAGAGGAGAGGAAGAGAGAGAGGAGAGGAAGAGAGAGAGGAGAGGAAGAGAGAGAGGAGAGGAAGAGGAAGAGAGGAGAGGAAGAGAGAGAGGAGAGGAAGAGAGAGAGGAGAGGAGAGAGAGAGGAGAGGAAGAGAGAGAGGAGAGGAAGAGAGAGAGGAGAGGAAGAGGAAGAGAGGAGAGGAAGAGAGAGAAGAGGAAGAGAGGAGAGGAAGAGAGAGGAAGAGAGAGGAAGAGGAAGAGAGAGAGGAAGAGGAAGAGAGAGAGGAAGAGAGGAGAGGAAGAGAGGAGAGGAGAGGAAGAGGAAGAGGAGAGGAAGAGGAAGAGAGGAGAGGAAGAGGAAGAGAGAGAGAAGAGGAAGAGAGGAAGAGAGGAGAGGAAGAGGAAGGAGGAAGAGGAAGAGGAAGAGAGGAAGAGGAAGAGAGGAAGAGGAAAGAGAGAGAGGAGAGGAAGAGAGAGAGGAGAGGAAGAGAGAGAGGAGAGGAAGAGAGAGTTACAAGGAGTTACAAGGAAAAGAAGTACCTCAAAAGGCCTTGCGGCCCATACCGAGGAGGTACCAATGGCAACGGGTGCCAGGGAAAATTTTGTCTTTCAAACTATGCTAGCAGTAGTAGAAAACTGGATAGAAAAGTAGAAGGCTCTCTCCCCACCCTCCGCTCCCTCCCTGCCAGAGGCAGGTACGGAAAAAGGTTGAAGAAAATACCTTGACCCTGGAAAAGTAGCCAAGGAAATTTTACAGGAAAGTGGAGAATATATAAATAGCTCTATTTAGCTTGCTCACAGAGACACCGAGCAAGCGAACTCCTGCAGAGTTTTCTGAGGTTTTAATCTTAAACTATGAGTGTGTTCTGTACTTTGTCTAGCCTATTTTTAACAGATTTACACTTTGACTGGAAACATCCTCTGAGGGAAGTTGGTTCCAGATATCAACTATTTTACAGGAAAAGAAATTTCCGCAGACTGAGGTCCTAAATGTCTTTACACACTCAAATAGTGTGCAAGATTTCGTCTAACCTTTTCTTGAACTGATCCACAGAGGAACTGTTCACAACTTCCGAAGGTAACCTGTTCCATGTGTCACAGATCTTATACGTAACGTAATTCCCACACACACTAGTCCTAAACCGTTTCAAATCCAACTTCCAACCATTGTTGCGAGTTGGGTTATCATTTAAACTAAACAAGGAAGAGAGAGAGGAGAGGAAGAGAGAGAGGAGAGGAAGAGAGAGAGGAGAGGAAGAGAGAGAGGAGAGGAAGAGAGAGAGGAGAGGAAGAGAGAGAGGAGAGGAAGAGAGAGAGGAGAGGAAGAGAGAGAGGAGAGGAAGAGAGAGAGGAGAGGAAGAGAGTTACAAGGAGTTACAAGGAAAAGAAGTACCTCAAAAGGCCTTGCGGCCCATACCGAGGAGGTACCAATGGCAACGGGTGCCACGGAAAATTTTCTACACACTCAAAGAGTGTGCAAAATTTGGTCTAACCTTTTCTTGAACTGATCCACAGAGGAACTGTTCACAACTTCCGAAGGTAACCTGTTCCATGTGTCACAGATCTTATACGTAAAGTAATTCCCACACACACTAGTCCTAAACCGTTTCAAATCCAACTTCCAACCATTGTTGCGAGTTGGGTTATCATTTAAACTAAACATACTTCTAAAATCGACATCGTTGAACCCTCGTAAGAGCTTGAAAACCTCGATCAGTTGACCGCGCAGCCTCCGAGTTTCAAGCGAAAACAAGTTCAGGGCGCGTAACCGTCGATTGTAGCCCATATGCCTAACCGAAGGGATTAACTTTGTGGCCCTCGCCTGCACTCGCTCCAGCCTCTCAATATCTTTCCTGAGGGTGGGCGACCACAAACTGCACAGCATACTCCAGGTACGGCCGAACAAGGGAATTGTACAGTGAGAGCACAATCTCCTTGTTCCGAAACTGAAATTGCCTCCTGATATAACCAATAGTTTCTGGGCTTTCTTTTCCACCTCTACACACTGTTTCGTAAACTTAAGGTCGCTGCTATTAGCACACCCAAGTCCTTTTCTAAATCAGTCACCTCGATATTACTGCCCAACATCGAGTAGTCCGACTTGGGATTGGCGTAGCCAATGTGCATCACTTTGCATTTACCTAAGTTAAACGGCATTTGCCATTTTTCGGACCACTCTCCTATCCTACCTAGGTCCGCACGCAGTTCCTCGATCGCTTCGGGCGTCCCAACATTGGCCCCAAGCTTGGTGTCATCAGCGAATTTGGCGATCCGACTGACGATGCCACCGTCGATATCATTTATGTAAATGGTAAACAACAGTGGCCCAAAACGGAAACCTGAGGAACCCACTAGTGACCGAGGCCCAACCCGAACTAGCCCCTTTAATTACCACCCTCTGCCGCCTATTCCTCAGCCAGTTTTCAATCCACCTACCTATTTCCCCACCCCACCACCACCAGCGCGCGCACTTTCGCCATTAGCCGGCGGTGAGGTACCTTATCAAAGGCTTTCTGAAAGTCGAGATAAAGTATATCAATCGCCCTACTCTTATCGTACTCACTCAACATGACGTGGAAAAACTCGAGCAAGTTGGTGAGACACGACCTATGCCGTCTAAACCCATGTTGGTAGTCCCCAAGCAGCTTGTAGGAATCCAAATGATCAACGATCCTATCAGCTACTATCCCTTCTAATAACACTAGGCAACAAATTTCAACTTTTTTTTTGTTACAGACACGTGAACTACTGATTCCTACTAAAGCGCTGATGCTGATTTCAGATCTGATATCAAAATTTCTCTATCACGTCCAGATTTTGTGTAACCGAAAACCCCTATTTTTCATTTTTTTTCTCACCCGCTTCTATTACGAAAGCCGTCTAAGCTACTTTTCCGTGCCACGTTTTATGTTAAGCATACTTAAATAATTAGTGAACAGGGATGTCTTTCCTCCTTTATTCTGGCTTAAGACAGACAGCGGAATTCCGCTGGTGGAGTTACACCCCTGCGCCCAACCATCCACCAAAGCGCGTTAGTATTTTGTTGTTACTACTGAAAGGCAAATTCCTGTTCTTCAGTGAAACTTTGGTGTGTCCTCTTCCTTTGTCGCTTGTAGGATGACGAGCTCTCCTTCTGCAGGAACCAACAATAATCTCCCATCATATTTGGGTTGAAATTACCTTGGTATCTGTTTTCCATAACTGAGATCTGTTGGTGGAAGCGCTCACCATGCTCGTCACTTACAGCCCCAAGGTTGGCCGGGAAGAAGTCAAGATGAGAATGTAAAAATGAATTTTCAAGACATTCTGCATCCCATTATTTCATAAGATTTAAGCATGTTTTCTACGAGTTTACGGTGGTTTTCAGCTTTGTGGTTTCCAAGAAAATTTTTGACAACTTCAACGAAAGATGTCCATGCTCCTAGTTCATTCTCATTTAGGTTAGATGGAAACGATGAGTCGTGGATGACACTGCGGATCTGTGGTCCAGTGAAAACTCCAGCTTCTAGCTTAGCATCTGTCAATATTCCTTTGAATTTATCCTTTAAATATTGGAAACCACTACCTTGATGATCCATACCCTTCACGAAATTTTTCATAAGGCCAAGTTTAATGTGAAGTGGTGGAAGATGTACTTTCTGAGGGTCAATAAGTGCTGGGTGTTTCACATTGTATTTACCAACAACATGTTCAATTCTAGATGGCCAATCATGTTTTTTGTAGTGGTTCTTGTCATCTCTGCTGTTCCATAGACACAAAAAGCACATATGCTTTGTGTAGACCAACTGTAACCCAAGAAGTAATGATACAACTTTAAGGTCGCCACAAATATTCCATGTGTGGTCCTTTTATTTGATGAGTCTTAGCAGCAGTTTCATCGATTCATAAGTCTCATTAAGGCCAGTCGCATGTGCTACAGGTATTGAAGGTTTTCATTGCCATTGTGCAGTAATACAGCTTTAAGGCTAGCTTTACTAGAGTCAATGAACAGTCTCCATTCTTTTGGATCATAGCGACAGCCAATCCCTTGCATCAGACACTGATATCGTGGCAGAAACAAAACGTTTCTTCCTGTAAGTAAAATGATGAAAACTGCAAAGGGCGATGGCGGAAATGGGAAACTTTGGTGTTTGGTTGGAGAAGATTAAATTCTTGAAGTCTTGAACCAAGCAACTCTGCCTTTTCTTTTGGTAATTCCAAATCGCGCACTAAGTCATTTAACTCGGCTTGACTTAACAAATGTGGGGAAATATTTGCATCTGGAACATATATGCCATCTTTCCCTGTTTCTATATCACTAGCAGAATCTTCAGATGAACTGCTGTCTGTTATCGTTGCTGGTGGAACTGGTGGTGGATTTGTTTCATCATGTGGTACTGGTTTCATTGCTGATTCACAGTTTGGGTACGTGATCTTTGATTTGTTTTTCTTTGTGAAACCAGCAATCTTTGTCAAACAAAAATAGCAATCATTGAAGTGATTTTTCGGCTCACGCCAAACCATGGGGACTGAGAACGGCATAGCTTTTCTTTTACCATTCATCCAAGCTATTAACATTGCATTGCACTGTGCACAGCAAATATGTGGTGCCCAGTCCCTCTGTTGGTCTCCTAACTTACAGTCAAAATAACACTTGTAGGCAAGTTTAATCTTTGTTGTTATGTTTCTACGTTGTGGCTTAGGTGTATATTGTCCACAGACAAAGCAGAAGTTGTCTGGGTGATTTACACAAGCACGTCTATTTGATGCCATTTTGAATTACCATACAATATCTGAAAAAACGTAGAAAGTAATTATTACGATGTGCAAAATAAAAAGAAATACACACCGTAGTACAAAACGGTCCCAGACAGTTCGTCCCCAGACAGTTCGTCCCCAGACAGTTCGTCCCCAGACAGTTCGTCCCCAGACAGTTCGTCCCCAGACAGTTCGTCCCCAGACAGTTCGTCCCCAGACAGTTCGTCCCCAGACAGTTCGTCCCCAGACAGTTCGTCCCCAGACAGTTCGTCCCCAGACAGTTTTTTTAATTAGACAAAAATAAATTTGAATTTTTAAAAAGCTATATATATATATATAGTATGTACTGTACACTGTATATATATATATATATATATATATATATGCTGTCTACCTGTCCCACCCATAAACACGGAAATGGCTCCTCGTGAAAAAAACTTATTAGGTAAAAGTTGCTTAAAATTAATCGAAACCTACGGGAAAATTATTGAATGCCAGGTTAATTGAATGCCCGGTTAGGTCAACTCTACGCCCTTGACAATTGGTTAGGTTAAGTCGTGATATTTTAGTTAGTTTTAACGAAAATATCACGACTTTAACCAATCGTACAGTTGACTTAACCAGGCATTCGATTAACCTAACCGAGCATTTAATTAACCTAACCTGGTTTATATCCACCTGAAGATCAAAGCCCCCCCCCCCCCTGTGTACGCCACCTGAAGACTGGAGCTCTCGAGTCGCGTGAGGGGCTTTAGTCTTCAGGAGATCCAAATTTTTTATTTATTTCAAGAATTGATGTTTCTTCCACATCAAATGATTTAATCGCCGTGTCTCTTACTTTTATTTTGAAGGCGACGAGTACTTAAGGTCATATTACAATTTAAGACTTAAAAATTAATTTTGTAGGCGACGTACTGTCCGGGGACGAATTGTCCTAGGGACTAATTGTCCGGCGACGAATTGTCCGGGGACGAATTGCCCTCGCACCGTACAAAACAAATGCTATAAAAACACACAAGTCACCACAACCTGTCACTTGCTCATCAGCAGAGAGCTTCAACAACCGTTCTGCTTGACTGTCACGTAGCGACTGACCGTTGGGCCGTTGCCCGTTACTATGCTCTTGACTCAGTGTTGCCAACTCGGGATAAATTTTATTTATCAAAATTGTTCGAATTTGTATATAGTTGGCAAAAAAAATTGCTTTAACCTTAAAAAGCAAGTTTCATATTACTGGCATTAAGCCGATTAAAACCAAAATCTGGACGTGGTAGAAAATTTTACTAAAAGTGATTTGCATTTTACACAAAATCTAGACGTGATAGAAAAAATCTAATTATAGATTTGAAATCAGCATACCGAAATTAGCTAGGAGCACCTATTTTGTCTTCTGTAACAAAATCTTTGTTGCCTAGTGTAATTTACCTACAACTGAAGTGAGACTAATGGGACGATAGTTCCCTGGACTTTCGTGATCCCCTTTCTTAAAGATAGGGGTCACGTTGGCTTCCCTCCAGTCACCAGGCACCTGGCCCATCTCCAACGATTTGTTGAAGACTGTAGCCAGGTGGGGAGCCACCTGGTCGCGCACTTCTTGCAACACTCTGGAGGGAAACTGGTCTGGCCCAGGAGCCTTAAACGCGCTCAGTTTGTCTATTCTATCGGCAACGACTGTCGCGGTACATCTAACACTATCCAGGCCAGCACCTTCGTGCCTCACGCCTGGCTCGGGGATGACGCCGGTATCCTCCCTGGTGAACACTCCCGCAAAGTACTCATTAAGCACATTAGCGATGTCCGCGTCGGAGGTACGCAGAACGCCGCTTCCGTCCTTTAACGGACCTATCATGCTTCTAATGGGCTTTCTACTATTAACATAACTGAAGAATTCCTTGGGGTTCCCCTTGCAGAGGCTTGCCACCCGTAGTTCTTCGTTACGTTTCGCTAGCCTAACCTTCGCCTTCACTTCCCTACACAGGCGGACATACGCTTCAGTGTTTTCGTGGGAACGATTGGCCTTCGCCCTCCTATACGCTACTTTCCTATTTCGGATAGCCGAAGCGATGTCACGATTGAACCACTTAGGCTGCGTTGAAGCAGGTGTGACCGGTTTTGAGGGTATGGCAGCAGACTGCAGCACCATAAACTCGTCCCGGAATGCACTCCACACTCCCTCAACATCGCCGCCAACCTCTAACCCCATCTCTCCTACGCTATCCCTAAGGCTAACAAAGTCCGCCCGCCGGAGATCGAGCTTACTGCCTCTCGAGTTACTACGCTTCACCCGAGGGACGCGAACACGGAACCTAATCAGACCGTGATCACTCCCGCCCAACGATTCGTCAACGGTGAGGCCAGTGACGAGGTTGTCTTCGGTCGTGAATACTAAGTCTAGAACGCTTTCGCCTCGTGTAGGCTCGTTGACCCACTGAGTGAGGAAGTTCTCATCAGCAAAGACAACTAGCCTCCTCCCTTCAGCATCAGCAGTCCTGTCTTCCCACTTTATGCCGCGACAGTTGAAGTCTCCTAAAACTACACACACCCTATCACCTAGCAGGCTACTGAGTTCGGTGTACAGGGCTGTATCCTCCTCGAGGAGGAGATGCGGAGGTCTGTACACCAAGATTAACCTATAGTTCGTCCCCCCACGTTCAGATCGACACCAAGCAGCTCCCGTTCCGATCGGAACTGGCAGTCAACCGGACTCAACGTGTCCCTGACGTATATTAGTACCCCACCCCCTCCCCACGGGTGCGGTCTTTGCGAACATTCTATACCCGGGAATTTCGAACTCCCCAACGTAGTCCCTACGATCAGTATGAATCCAGGACTCGGTGATAGCAACGATATCCTGGTATTCTGATGCTAAGAGCGCGTAGCTCGCAAAACTTGTTCCTAATTGACCTAGCATTAAAAAGCATTGCACGGAGGGAGCCTTCCCTATTCTGACCGCCCCCTAGCACGACCCGTTTCCCGAACAGCCAGGGCTGTCGGGAGTTGAAGAGCCCCTCACTAACGAGGGGGCAACTTCCGCAGGAGACTGAGCCCCCTCCAACGTAGGAGGAGGGTCACCCACCTGTACTTCGACGCACCCTTCAGTTGAAGGTACGTCCGCCACCGGCTCATCCTCATCTCTCCCGGTGGGGGCCCATCATCTCTCCCCGGACTCGACCTCACCATTCTGTATAGGTGCCGGTCGAGCAGCGCGCCTAGCACACCTTTACCCTTGTTATTGAGGTGGACACCATCCCTCTGGTAAAGGTCCCACCTACCCGAAAATGCATCGAAGGGGTCAATAAACTTCACGCCCAGCGGAACGCACAAGTCTTGTACCCTCTCATTGATGCCAATGACCTTACTGAGCGCGTGGTCACTGGCATTCATTCGCGGTAAAATACCCATTAACATTCCCCTGTCTGTCTTCAGTTTTAGATCATCCGCAAGAGACATGATCTCGGTGATGATCCCTTCTGTAAGACCTACCCCACCGCCTTTGAGGAACAGGTCATTGCCACCAGCGTGGACAACGATCGCAGTCCTCCGACTAGCCACGCGCACCTTCTCTACCTCCTTCCTTAA
Source organism: Bathynomus jamesi (assembly GCA_023014485.1). Lineage (NCBI taxonomy): Eukaryota > Metazoa > Arthropoda > Malacostraca > Isopoda > Cirolanidae > Bathynomus > Bathynomus jamesi. Next base: position 221,919 of record JAJOZX010003979.1, read on the forward strand.
GTGCGCCGTTCCCCGCCCAGGTAAGCACCTTACCTTCCTCCCATCCCGGTTTGCAGAAGCAAAGTACTCCTGGCCCCTGATCTGCGAGTCCCCAATCAAAACGGTGTCTTCCTCCTTCGAGCACAGGAGACTAAAGCGGTTAGAGGTCTTGACAGGGGCAACTGGGGTCTCAGGCTTCGGCTTCGCAGCCTTCTTGCCCGAGACCTTTCGAAACCCGTCGCCACCCATACACGCAGTTACACCACCCGACCCACCCCGAGGTAGCTACATCCTTCGGTTTCTTTGGGCCATCAGTAGGCCCCTTCCCACCCTTTTTCTTCATTGGCCCCTTCCCACCCTTCTCTATCGATCCCTTCCCACCCTTCTCTATCAGCCCCTTCTTTGCGCCCTCCCTTTGTTCTAGATACTTAATCTTACAGTTTAAATCTGCTGGTGTGTTTTTATTTGATCTTGTCCACTGGGTTGGATTTCCAGTGCTACGACCCTAGCTTCAAGCTTTTTTACTAATTCCTTTAGCTCTTTAACTTCCTTTTCGTGGTTGTCTCTAAGTTTACAAAACAAACATACACTAAGGGATGTGATATCGCTGATACTACCCTCAGGGAAGTCAACGCACCAATGATTAACTTTACATTTAAAGCATTCTGCTTTCAATTTAGCTGGCCCTGCCATATTTTCTCTTTTTATTTTTTTTTCTGAATACTCTGAATAAGATAAAGCGTTCTAGCAATGAAAACTATCCAAAAACGTTCTGACCAGTATATAAAAAGGGGGGGGGGGGTGAATTCATCCCGCGCGTAGACGCATCCACCTATTTGCAAGTGACGTTCATCCCTTCCAGAAGACTACACCTCTCCTGCTGCCGCACCGACCAAAGGTCTCCCCAGGGCCGGAGTCCCAAACGTGTCGCAGCTACCAACTGACAAACACTCGCGACGCAGGCGTCACGGATTTTCCGCCAGGAGCGACAGCGAGATGCAGCCCCTTACTAAGTCTTACTAGTCACTCACAAGCGGCCAGACTCTTAGAATCCAGTGTTCAAGGGATATCCCACCAGACCCAGAGGCTACGCCCGAGACTTTACGCTGGCCTGGCAGCCAGCTGGGCAGTAAAGCCCTCTCACCTCAGAGCAGTACAGCCAAGCACCATCAATTGGTCACCAAAGAACGGTCGCAGGGGGCTGGTCAGGCCATTACGCGTTAGGAATGGGCTTAACGGGGCACTAGCCACACTCCATTCATCGCGCCCCTACGCCTGGGACCCCTCCATCCCAGTCTCTCACAACCTACGAGCGTTAAATGGTGTTATTTATAGAGGTTCCAAAGCCTCTCTTCCCACGCATGAGGTAGCAGTAGGGTCCTAATAGTAAAAGACGAGAAAAAGACTTAATACTAAAAGAAAAGTTTTTTTTTTTTTTTTTTTGCAGTGAGAGGAGAACAACCTTAACATAATCTAAAAGGACAGAGTAGGGATGGGATGGGGTCCTAGTAACCCACGGGACGGGATTGTGCAAAATACTTTACCCGCCCTCCCGAGAGAGAGAGTTACAAGGAGTTACAAGGAAAAGAAGTACCTCAAAAGGCCTTGCGGCCCATACCGAGGAGGTACCAATGGCAACGGGTGCCAGGGTAAATTTTGTAAAAGATTTTTCTTTCAACTATCCTAGCAGTAGTAGAAAACTGGATAGAAAAGTAGAAGGCTCTCTCCCCACCCTCCGCTCCCTCCCTGCCAGAGGCAGGTACGGAAAAAGGTTGAAGAAAATACCTTGACCCTGGAAAAGTAGCCAAGGAAATTTTACAGGAAAGTGCAGAATATATAAATAGCTCTATATTTAGCTTGCTCACAGACACACCGAGCAAGCGAACTCCTGCAGAGTTTCCTGAGGTTTTAATCTTAAACTATGAGTGTGTTCAGTACTTTGTCTAGCCTTTTTAAACAGATTTACACTTTGACTGGAAACAACCTCTGAGGGAAGTTGGTTCCAGATATTAACTATTTTATAGGAAAAGAAATTTCCGCAGACTGAGGTCCTAAATGTCTTTACACACTCAAATAGTGTGCAAGATTTCGTCTACCCTTTTCTTGAACTGATCCACAGAGGAACTGTTCACAACTTCCGAAGGTAACCTGTTCCATGTGTCACAGATCTTATACGTAAAGTAATTCCCACACACACTAGTCCTAAACCGTTTCAAATCCAACTTCCAACCATTGTTGCGAGTTGGGTTATCATTTAAACTAAACATACTTCTAAAATCGACATCGTTGAACCCGCGTAAGAGCTTGAAAACTTCGATCAGTTGACTGCGCAGCCTCCGAGTTTCAAGCGAAAACAAGTTCAGGGCGCGTAACCGTCGATTGTAGCCCATATGCCTAACGGAAGGGATTAACTTTGTGGCCCTCGCCTGCACTCGCTCCAGCCTCTCAATATCTTTCCTGAGGGTGGGCGACCAGAACTGCACAGCATACTCCAGGTGCGGCCGAACAAGGGAATTGTACAGTGAGAGCACAATCTCCTTGTTCCAAAACTGAAATTGCCTCCTGATATAACCCAATAGTTTCTGGGCTTTCTTTTCCACCTCTACACACTATTTCGTAAACTTAAGGTCGCTGCTAATTAGCACACCCAAGTCCTTTTCTAAATCAGTCACCTCGATATTACTACCCAACATCGAGTAGTCCGACTTGGGATTGGCGTAGCCAATGTGCATCACTTTGCATTTACCCAAGTTAAACGGCATTTGCCATTTTTCGGACCACTCTCCTATCCTACCTAGGTCCGCACGCAGTTCCTCGATCGCTTCGGGCGTCCCAACATTGGCCCCAAGCTTGGTGTCATCAGCGAATTTGGCGATCCGACTGACGATGCCACCGTCGATATCATTTATGTAAATGATAAACAACAGTGGCCCCAAAACGGAACCTGAGGAACCCCACTAGTGACCGAGGCCCAACCCGACTAGCCCCTTTAATTACCACCCTCTGCCGCCTATTCCTCAGCCAGTTTTCAATCCACCTACCTATTTCCCCACCGATACCCAGCGCGCGCACTTTCGTTAGCCGGCGGTGAGGTACCTTATCAAAGGCTTTCTGAAAGTCGAGATAAAGTATATCAATAGCCCTACTCTTATCGTACTCACTCAACATGACGTGGAAAAACTCGAGCAAGTTGGTGAGACACGACCTATGCCGTCTAAACCCATGTTGGGAGTCCCCAAGCAGCTTGTAGGAATCCAATGGTCAACGATCCTATCAGCTATTATCCCTTCTAATAATTTACCTACAACTGAAGTGAGACTAATGGGACGATAGTTCCCTGGACTTTCGTGATCCCCTTTCTTAAAGATAGGGGTCACGTTGGCTTCCCTCCAGTCATCAGGCACCTGGCCCATCTCCAACGATTTGTTGAAGACTGTAGCCAGGTGGGGAGCCACCTGGTCGCGCACTTCTCGCAACACTCTGGGGAGAAACTGGTCTGGCCCAGGAGCCTTAAACGCGCTCAGTTTGTCTATTCTATCGGCAACGACTGTCGCGGTACATCTAACACTACCCAGGCCAGCACCTTCGTGCCTCACGCCTGGCTCGGGGATGACGCGGGTATCCTCCCTGGTGAACACTCCCGCAAAGTACTCATTAAGCACATTAGCGATGTCCGCGTCGGAGGTCCGCAGAACGCCGCTTCCATCCTTTAACGGACCGGACCTATCATGCTTCTAATGGGCTTTCTACTATTAACATAACTGAAGAATTCCTTGGGGTTCCCCTTGCAGAGGCTTGCCACCCGTAGTTCTTCGTTACGTTTCGCTAGCCTAACCTTCGCCTTCACTTCCCTACACAGGCGGACATACGCTCCAGTGTTCTCGTGGGAACGATTGGCCTTCGCCTTCCTATACGCTACTTTCCTATTTCGGATAGTCGAAGCGATGTCACGATTGAACCACTTAGGCTGCGTTGAAGCAGGGGTGACCGGTTTTGAGGGTATGGCAGCAGAGAGAGAGAGAGAGAGAGAGAGAGAGAGAGAGAGAGAGAGAGAGAGAGAGAGAGAGAGAGAGAGAGATACAAGGAAAAGAAGTACCTCAAAAGGCCTTGCGGCCCATACCGAGGAGGTACCAATGTCAACGGGTGCCAGGGAAAATTTTGAAAAAGTTTACTTTTCTTTCAACTATCCTAGCAGTAGTAGAAAACTGGATAGAAAAGTAGGCGGCTCTCTCCCCACCCTCCGCTCCCTCCCTGCCAGAGGCAGGTACGGAAAAAGGTTGAAGAAAATACCTTGACCCTGGAAAAGTAGCCAAGGAAATTTTACAGGAAAGTGCAGAATATATAAATAGCTCTATATTTAGCTTGCTCACAGAGACACCGTGCAAGCGATCTCCTGCAGATTTTCTTATGTTTTAGTCTTAAACTATGAGAGTATTCAGTACTTTGTCTAGCCTATTTTTAAACACATTTACACTTTGACTGGAAACAACCTCTGAGGAAGTTGGTTCCAGATATTAACTTTTATAGGAAAAGAAATTTCCGCAGACTGAGGTCCTAAATGTCTTTACACACTCAAATAGTGTGCAAGATTTCGTCTACCCTTTTCTTGAACTGATCCACAGAGGAACTGTTCACAACTTCCGAAGGTAACCTGTTCCATGTGTCACAGATCTTATACGTAAAGTAATTCCCACACACACTAGTCCTAAACCGTTTCAAGTCCAACTTCCAACCATTGTTGCGAGTTGGGTTATCATTTAAACTAAACATACTTCTAAAATCGACATCGTTGAACCCGCGTAGAGAGAGAGAGTGTATGTCTCTCAAAGGCTTTCTGTATAAAAAGCGACATTTTCAAACTTTCATTTGTGGATAGCAACATTGAAATTAATCTAAATCATTTAATAACTTAAATAGCATGAAATAATACTAGATAACTGAAGATTAAGGAATTTCAATTTCAATAAAAAATGTCAAACTATGGCGGTACCGCTCTAACGTCGACATAAGCTAGATGTATCCAAAGCCACCTCAAGCGTAGTCGAGTACCATAGTAAAATGGTTACTCTATATATACTTGTTGGCTTTCAATTCACCTTTCCTGGAAAGATTACACATATTCTCTAAAACACCTAAGAGATTAAGTGTGCTGTATCGGCTCCGCAGTTTCTTCACTCCCACTCAATTGCTCTCTCTGTTCAGGGATCTTGTCCGCCCCTGTATGGAGTACGCTTCTCACGTGTGGGATGGCTCAACCCACATAGCCCTACTTGACCGGTGGAAACGAAGACTTTTCGTCTCATCAATTCATCGCCTCACTCTCCCTTTACTATCGATATTATGACGGATACTGCTTTCCTGAACGCTCTAACTGCATGCCTCCTCCCTTAAGAAGAGCACGCAGTACCAGACTTTTGACACATTCTCATCCCTTTTCTGTCCAACTGTCTAATGCGAGGATTAATCAGTATTCTCAATCATTCATCTACCCAACCGGTCAACTCTGGAACAATCTTCCTCAATCCATCTTTCCCCCTCTCTATGACCTCCAATCTCGCAAGCACAGTGTATCCAGGGATCTCGAAAACCTCGGACCTTGATTTGGGCTCTCTTCTCCCTCTATTGGTAGGGGGGATAGGGGATTGCGGGTGTTCGGCCTTGGCCCCTCCTTCCTAGATAAAAAAAGAACTTTTCATCAAAATGAAGCCCTAAATAAGCAATATGTATGAAAGATACCGGTGTATTGCCGCATTAAAATTACTATTAACAGTACCATCGTGTGAATGGTATATCAATGGGAATATTAGGCTACACTTTAGAGGGCAAACCAAATAACAGAACAGGATTTTCTTTTTGAATAATGTCGATTTAGGTAATATTCAATTTCTATTGCGTAGAAAAGTACTGTACAGTACTTATTAGGCCGGGTCGAAAAGGGGTCAAGGTCAAGATTCTGCTTAGGTACATATTGTGAGGTTGATCATTTTGTAATAGTAATATCCACACCAAAAATCAAGGCTATGGGACCCTCGCTACCCACCCCCCTACCGATACTCACTTTTTTCCCATCTGAATTTTTATGGGAAATAGGCCAAAAATCGAAAATTGTAAAAATCGACCCTAAATATTAATTTTTTTTTGCTTTCGGATGGCCAAAATCGGGTTCCCCGGCACGAATTACATCAGAATAGACCATTTACCAGCTTTTTTTGAGATCGGGGGGTAGGGGGTAGGGTCTTAAATCCGGTGCTGACTCATAGCACCGGATATAAAACCTAATATTACATTATTTTTGTTTTTTCTTTCCAGATTCCTATTTAGGTACCTAGAATGTTAAAAGTTTGTATTAAAATACATTATTTAATTTTAAAATATCAGTAATAAATAAAATATAGTTAAAACCTTATTAAATTAAATTATGGCTACACAATGCAGCCTTCGGATATCCAGCAAAATTTTCATCTGCCATGACGCCATCAAAAGCTGATGTTGTAAGGCACTTTCATTTTATTGTTAGAGAGGAAGAATCTAAAGCACAGGGTAAAATAAGTAAAAATTATTGCTATAACGTAGTTATTCAAGATATAAAAGAAATTTGGCAAAAATTTTCTTTCCCAACAATTGATACAAAGGGAATTTATGTTAGAGTTACTAGACTTATAGAAGATGCTGATAAGTTAACTAAATGCCCTATGATAAAAAGAAATGAAAAATATGAAAAATTAAAGAAATATGACGAGATGTTTGACATATCTCCATGCCACTGTTATGATAAAGGCATAAGGGATAGAAAACTTTGTAGGTGCGAACATAAAATACCAATTATAGAATGGGAAGCTTTTATCGGTCAAAAAGAAAGAAAAAACCAGTTAGGAAAAATTGATAAAAAAACTACTTCAAGTAATTTGAGAAAGTTGGGCAAAATCCAAAAAGCACAGGAAAGGGAAAAGAAATCAAAAGAAAAATTAAGAGAAACAAGGGAATTTGTATCATCAGAAGTAATAGATGATAATGAAAATGAAGATGTCGATTTTCAAGACAGAGAGGACTTAGATTATGAAAAAGACTTAGAATTAACAGAAAATTTTCAAAATAGATATACCTATGAAAATTTAGCCAAAACTTTTAATAAAAAAAATGTCGAAATCGCAAATTATCTCGAATTTTACGAATTTTCTGAAAAAACTGAAACGGGGGGGGGGGGGGGGGGGGGGGGGGGGGTCCTCAGAATTAAAAAATAGTTTACCAGGGTGTTACTATGATTGATTGAACCACCTCACACGATGTACGTAAGAAATAAAAAATTTCGACCCGGCCTAGTACTACTTATGCTTATTTTTGAAAGGGTTAGATTTGTCTGGAAGGGAAGATATTTGATTGAAGCTCGGTTAGATACATTTTTGTGATCTTTGGTTTCGGAAGATCTATTCAATTTTATTGAAAAAATCTCCATTCGAAAAGAATTTCTCTACATTTCAAGAATTTGGTTCGTTGATCAAAATGTTTGTCTTTCAAAGGGGTCACGAACCTCTTCACTGCGTTGCCAATTCCCGTTTGTTCAAGATTTATCGTTTAAAACTGATATTATGAATGACTTACTTGGGATTCATTGTAAAGCACAGTTAGCAGATAAAAACAGTACTCCAAGTTTTGCGAGCTAAGAGGGCACCGATCCGCTACTAAGGTGAGAATTTTGGTTTCGGGGTCAAATCGATCTCCCACGAGCCTCAACATCTTGTCGCAGGCATGCCAATCAAGTTCTAAACTCTCAAGAGAAACCTGAAACAATAAAAAAAATTCTAAGCTGGCTGAACTTCGCTATAAGCATAAGAGGAGTTGAATTAGCTAAATATCGTTTGAAGGGTAAACGGGAATGTCCATTGAGCTCTATCTTAATTCAAATCAACTGTGAGGAAAGTGAGAGAAAATTAAATAATCCTCTCTGAAATAGTGAAATTACAGTTTTCCCAGCTTAGTATGTATTGGGCAGAAACCACTTTGAAAATACAGTATTTACTTCGGGTGCCTTTGCTCAAAACAATCAACCTCGAGATATATTTTCCATTCAAATCATTTCCTCCACTTGTCGGTATTCTTTAAGCCTTAGAGTACCTTCTTAAGTTAACTTATTCCCAAATTTATCCTTCTCTCACACACATTATCAGCTGTAGCTTCTCAATATTAGATTACATTTTATACATATCTACAACTTTTGTTAGCAGAACTTTCAATGCTTCAGGACCCGACCCGATTCATTCTCTTCCACTTCAAATTTTCAAAATGTTCACAATAGAAGATACTTGCTATCTATCTGACACTCCACTAATACTTCTCCATATCCTAAAGTGAGTGTGTCACACACATTACATCACACGTTCAGTGTTGCTTTATACTTACTGTTTGAAGGAGCTATAAGCGGTACATTTATTCTATAAATGACTTAAAAAAAATCTTACACGAAAAGTTACGATACGCGACCGTGGATCTCTGATTGATGGACTTGAATGGAGATACGAACTCGTTGTGACAATTACGGGGAAATGATAATTCTGTGCCTCTTCTGTTTTTAATTCCTTTGGCCATGGAGTGCAAAATTCTAGGAGGGGAAGTAGTAAATACAGTATATAAGTAAATAGACCATGAAGAATGGTTCGGGATGTTCTTTATTCTTATAAGGAAAACCTTCTATCAGTTCAAAAAGCAATAAAAACTGAGCACAGCTCGAAATTAACATTTTGCTTATTGACCAAGTGACTCTCGACCAAAAACATGAACTAGATAATACAAATAATTAAGAATAGTGTCGTTTTCCTGGTGAGGAAATGCGCACATGCTACAACACAGCAAAATCTACAAGGTTGTCGAGTTTGTGTAGGTTAGGTTAATTAAGGTTGACGAGTACCACACTATTTACTGACTAAACAGAAAACACCCTCCGAGCCCTCAGTTAAGTAAAAGTTGATAAAAATATGAACTATAGAACGAAGTTTAAGTGTGTGTGTGTGTGTATATATATATATATATATATATATATATATATATATATCACACACACAGGGTGTCCCAAAAAAAACTCTACACTCTTTATAGCATCATATATTTTATAATTTAAAAAAAACCAAACAATATATTGTTATAGCAATTGCCAATGAAAGGTAAATTAGTAATCTAAGTGATCAAAATGAAATAGCGAGTTGTTTGCATATAAAATTTAATTAACTACACCAAGTGCTCAAAATGTTCTCCGGCGGCATGAATGCACTTTTGAATGCGTCGACTAACTGATTCGCAGACATGGACTAATGTGGATGCTGTGATGGTCCCGCACTTTTCCCTAATTGCATTAAGGTGTTCGAGTGTTGCAGGTCTTGTACCATAAACTGCATCCTTCAGGTAGCCCCACAAGTAAAAATCAAGTTGAGTCAAGTCCGGTGAACGTGGAGGATACTCAACGCTTCCTCTTCGTCCTATCCAACGGTTAGGCAACGTTTCATCGAGGTACCTTCTGACATCACAATGATAATGAGTGGGGGGCTCCATCTTGTTGAAAGTAAAAGTAGTCGTTTCCAAACAACTTCCGAACTGCAGGTATAATTTCTGTCCGCAGCATGTCGAGATATGCGGCACCGGTAACTGTCCCATTAAAGAAAAATGGTCCAACCAAACCCCTGGATGATAAACCACACCATGCTGTTAATCCTGGTAAATTAACATGTTTATCCACATAAACGTGTGGATTATCAAGTGACCAGTACCTGCAGTTGTGTCGATTTACTGTGCCATTCAGCTTGAAGGTAGCTTCATCAGACCACACGATTTTGTTGTATTGAAAGTGCATTCATGCCGCCGGAGAACATTTTGAGCACTTGGCGTAGTTAATTAAATTTTATATGCAAACAACTCGCTATAACATTTTGATCACTTAGATTACTAATTTACCTTTCATTGGCAATTGCTATAACAATATATTGTTTGGGTTTTTTTAAAATGATAAAATATATGATGCTATAAAGAGTATATAGTTTTTTTGGGACACCCTATATATACAGGGTGTCCCAAAAGTCTCTATCTATTTTGTTGAAATAGGCTGAATTTCAAATGAATGTTTTAATGACATGATTGCATGCACCTTTCTAGAGAAATACATGCATTAGATTTCTATTTTAATTATTTTTAAATTTTTAATTAATTTTAGAACCTCAACTTCTTGAAGATGGCATTCTCGACAATGTAGTCTTTCAGCAGGATGGGGCACCACGTCATTATGCCAGAATTGTTCAGACATACCTAAACGAGCGTTTTCAAAATCGTTGGATTGGACGTCGGGGAAATAAGCCCTGGGCAGCGCGATCTCCGGATTTGACCCCATTGGATTTCTTTGCTTGGGGTTTCATTAAATCAGAGGTCTATCGCAGAAATATTCGAGATTTACCAGATCTGCGAGATCGCATTAGGCAAGCAGTTGAGAAAATAACCTTGAATTGCTCAGAAATGTGTTCCGCAATGCAGCTGACCGCTTTGAGATTTGCAGAGATACAGATGGAGCACATGTAGAAATTACTAATTATTGATTTTAATGGTGTAATACTTGTAATTTATATAGAAATATATCTATATTCAGGTCAGTGTGACATTTATTTGAAATTCAGCCTCGTGGGTCGTTGGGGTTTCCTCAAATCCTCGCGGGGTGTGGGCGAAGAGTTACCTAGTTGCGTTTCCCCACCCCCTTTTCTTTTTGCTCCCCCTTTTTTCCGTATCTCCCAAAATTTATCTTGTCTTGACTCGGTCTTGGGCCTCTGTCAATTGTAGTATCTCCCCCCGCCTCTGTTTGTATTTTGCAGTCTTGGGGTCATCGGGTGCACCCGCTGGGGGGCATCGCTCCGTGGCTGAGCCTTGCTCTGGGGATGGTACGGGCGCCTGGATTGGGTCTTTGCTGGGCCCTTAACGGACAAATCTCCGGAGAGCCAATCTACTGTTTTTAAAACGACAGTCAGGTTGGGGGTCGGGCAACCCGGGACGTTGGGCCTGCGCCTTGAAGGATGCAGCGACGGACTGGTGCATTGCCTTGGGTCCGAGGCCGTCTTTCTTGTAATTCTATTGTTTATGGGTACAATTTCAAAACTTCAATCCCCTCCTGTTGACGACTCTGGCCCGTCCTTGGATTTGGATAAGACTTCTACTTCTGGTCGTTCAGTGGCCTCTGCCTCCGCTGGATTGACCTTAAAGCCGTATGGCCCCCTCTCGTCCTCTGCGGCGTCTAGCTCTCGTGGCCGGACTCATGGTAGCCGTAGGGCGGGGTCGTCGCGGCCCTCGTTCTCTCGCCCACTCTCGGTTACCGTCACACATGGACCTGTCTCTGCTGTCAATTTCTGTCCGGTGGACAGGTTCCTTGTTCTCCACCCTTCCGCTGGCTCCCTTTCGGGCAACTCGGAACAGGTGTTTCAGCGTCTTAAGACGGTGGGGGTTCCCTGCCATTACGATATCCGCCCTTTGAAGGATGGGTCTCTTCTTTTGAAGTCCCGTTCTTCGGGGGTGACTGAGTCCCTTCTACAGTTGCAGGATGTTCTGGGTTGCAGAGTTTCTATGACTCCCCATCCGCAACTGAATAGCTGTCAGGGCACCATTTTCGCTTCCCGTCTGCTGTCAATCCCGGTTGGCGAGTTGCAGGAGGATCTTGCCCCCCAAGGGGTAACGAAGGTCTTCCGCTTTTCGTCGCGCCGGGATGGTGCTCTTACCCCGTCCGCTCGTCTGCTCCTGACCTTTGACTCCCTTGTTCCTCCGGCCCAGGTGTTCTGGGGCGTGGGTGATCGCCGGTCGTGCGAGTTTTCGGTGCGGCTGTATGTGCCTGACCCGGTTCGGCCATGTTAGCTCTGCGTGCCGCCGTGAGGGTAAGCTATGTGTCCGCTGCGGTGGGCCTGCGCACCCTCCCCCATGCACGAAGCCCCCGTGGTGCTCGAACTGCTGGGGGCCCACCCTTCCTCCTTTCGGGACTGCCCCGCTTTCAAGTTTGAATTCGAGGTGCGGTCCTTAAGAACTACTGAATTCCTTAGTGCGCGGGAGCCGCGGCTGGGGTCGTCCTATGCTGCGGCTCTTGGCTCCGGCGGGTCCTCGGGCCCCTCCCGTGCTACCCCGGCGCCTACCGGAGTGGTGCCCCCCCTGGAAGTTCCGGGGATTGGTGATCCTCTTGGCGCCGCGGGACCTTCTTGTCCCCCTGCCTCACTTTCAGTCACCCCGTCTGATTCCCTGCTTACAAGTGCCCATTCTCCCTCTCCGGCCTTGGGGTCTGGATCCTTGCCTACTCGTCTCTCGGGGGGGGAAGGTGATGCCCCGAAGGGGAGGAGGAAGCGTCACCGTGGTCGGAGTCCTCCAGACCGGTTCATGACCACTGCTCGCCCTGCTTCCCCTTGTTCACCGGAGGGGAAGCGGCGCGCCGCTCCTAATCCGCTCGGGACTCCCCTCCCCCTATACGGAGGGCTGGTGGGGCGTCACCTCCCGGTTCCCCAACTAGTGTCCGGGTGTCGGTTGAGGTACACCGCCCCATGACACCCTCGATTACTGACTCGGTTCCCACGGTGGACCCGGTCGAGAGGGGCCTAGACCTTCTTCATGGAGTCTCTCTCCCTTCGGCTCCTGCTGAAAGTGGTCGGGTCTCTCTCCTGGATCTACCTTTCCCACCTGTGGTGGATCTTTCCCCCCACCCACCCCCGTCAGCACTTGTCTGGTGTGACGAGCCCTCGAACATCTGGTGGGGAGTCGGGGGTTTCGGCTGGGCCCGTCTCGTCGTCTCCTCTCCCCCCCCTCAGGGGAGCCCCCCTCTGAACTCCCTGTTCCACTTTCCCACTCTCGTTCTACTACGGGTGAGGCAGCTGCGGAGTCTATGGCCTCCTGTAATTGGGATCCTCGTCTCCCGGGCTTGCCCCCTGTGGCCCCTACCCTCCCCGTCCGGGGTGAGTCGGGGAAGCCGATTCCGTCCCTGGTTACGGACCGTTGAGTTTGCTGCCAGCTTGGTCCGTGGCTATTTCTCTGCTTTCTCTACTTCTTATAATGCCCCTTCCCCTTACAGTTCCATTTTGCATTGGAACTGTAGGGGGCTTTTAGCTAACTGGGAGGACCTTGCCTCCCTGCTGGAGAGCGAGCGGCCTTGCAGCGTTTGTCTCCAGGAGACTATCCTGGCTGCGCGGTGGCTCCCTCGTCTCTCTGGCTATGTTGGTTTCCCTTGCACCCCGGATGAGCACACACGCCGGCGGGGTGCGGCGATTTATGTCCATCATTCGTTACCCTCGCGAGGTGTGCCTCTTCGTACTTCCTTGCAGGCTGTGGGGCTCTTTTTAGATCGCCAGTACACTGCCTACTCGATTTATATTCCTCCCCATGACCCCCCCTCCTCGCGACGCGGTTCGCGAGTTGGTGTTGCAACTGCCTCGACCGTTTCTCCTCCTCGGGGACTTTAACAGTCGCGACCCGGCTTGGGGAGATGTCCTGTATTGATCTCTCCTTGGTGTCCCTCGATGCCTTACTCGATTTTTCGTGGAGGGTGTTGGGGGACTCTTATGGCAGTGATCATTACCCAGTCTGTCTTCAGCCGGTCGGACCGCAGCTGGGTGTCTCGTCTCGACCGAGGTGGTGCCTGGCGCGGGCTGACTGGCCATCCTTCAGAGCTCGTTCCGTCATTGCCCGTTCGGTGTTAGACTTTGGCTCCGTGGATGAGAGCTTGGAGTTCTTCGAGCGGGTGGTGATGGGCGTCGCAGGGGACTGTATTCCTCGATCTTCCGGTAACCTGCGGACGCGTAGGGTCCCGTGGTGGACTCCAGCATGTCACCAGGCGGTGTGTGAGAGGAAGAGGGAAACGCGCCGCTTCCACCGCACCCGGCGCACGGACCACTTGATTGAGATGCGGCGGGCGAAGGCTTTCGCCCGCCGGATTCTCAAGTTGGCCCGTCGGGCATGTTGGCGTGCTTTTGTGTCTGGCATTTCCTCGTCTACCCCTTCTGCTGCTGTGTGGCGGAAGATACGTAGTATCGAGGGGAAGCCGGTCCCTGCTCGTCGCCCTGTCCTTCGGGACGGGAACGGCTTCCTTTCGGATCCTACTGCTGTGGCCGATCGGCTGGCCGGGGCTTTTGCTGCGGTTTCCGTTCGCCTTCAGCTGCGGATCGCCCTTTGTCGGATGTTACGTTCCCACCGCCTGGGAACGAGCCCTATAACCGTCTCTTTACGATGCGGGAACTTCGGGCTGCCTTGGCAACCCGTTGTTCTTCCGCCCCTGGCCCTGATGACATTCCATATGACTTTATTTGGAACCTGCAGCCGATGGCCCTACACTTCTTGCTGGATCTTTTCAACCGGATGTGGGTTGAGGAGTCGTTCCCTTCCCGTTGGAGGGAGGCGATTGTGGTCCCGATACCTAAGCCGGGGAAGGATCCGGCGGAGGTGGCGGGCTATCGGCCTATTGCCTTGACGAGCTGCTTATGCAAGCTCCTTGAAAAGATGGTGGCCGTCCGACTTTCCTTTACACTGGAGTCGCTTGGGTTATATCCCCCGACCCAGTATGGCTTTCGTCTATTTCGGGGTACTCTGGACCCCCTTCTCCTCCTTGGTCATGATGTACAGGAGGCCTTTTCCCGCCGGAATCTTGTACTGGCCGTCTTTCTCGATGTCCAAAAGGCCTATGACACGACCCGTCGGAAAGTTGTCATGGCGTTTGAAGTCTCTTGGTTTTGTGGGCTTTTTGCCCACATTTATTCTTAACTTCCTCTGCCATCGCACTTTCCGCGTCCGTAATGGGGCGGCCCTATCTGACCTGTATGTTCAGGAGGAGGGGGTGCCTCAGGGGTGTGTCTTAAGCGTCACCTGCTTCAATTTGGTCATGTCTGCGCTACCGGGGGCCCTCCCGCCCTCAGTGCGTTGTTCCATCTACGCCGACGATCTGGCTGTCCATGCCGCGGGGACGAGTTCCCCCCTCGTGGAGAGGCAAGTCCAACTCGCGGTCAATCGGGTTGAACGTTGGGCGTCGTCGGTGGGCCTTACGCTGTCTTCCCCGAAGACTTCGTGTGTGGCCTTCCTTCCGTCGAGGAGACGGGGATCCGGCGCCGTCCCGGCCTTTAATCTTACACTCGGAGGTCAGCCTCTGGCCCTCGTTCAATCAGTACGTTTCCTGGGCATGGTATTCGATAGCCGTTTGAGCTGGGTTCCCCACCTTCGCAGGCTGCGCGAGACTACAAGACGTACCCTGGATTTGCTGGGACATCTGTCTCATACTACATGGGGCGCGGATAGGCGGACACTCTTCCGTTTGTACGTGTCCCTGGTACAATCACAATTGGACTATAGGAGTGTGGTGTATGGCTCCGCCTCCTGTACGGCCCTTCGGATACTGGACCCGGTCCTCTCTAGATGACTGCGCATGTCATCTGGCGCCTTCCGCTCCTCTCCGGTTGATAGTCTGCAGGTTGAGTGCGACATCCCTCCCTTGGAGGATCGGAGGTCGTTCTTCATTGCCAAGCACTGTCTCCGGATTCTCCGTCTTCCCAACTCTCCTCTGTTCCAGATGGTTGAGAGGGCGTTCTGCCGGGATGGGGGTTGGTATTTCACCGACACGGTGACCTCCCTCCTCGATGGTATGGGCACTCCTCCTCCATCCGTCATACCGGTCTCTTTCGAGGGTGTTGCACCTTGGGAGAGCACCCCTGTTGCATGCTGTAGGGCGTTGCGCCCCGTTCGCAAGGCTGAGTCTGTCTCTGCCTTGCTTCGGTCTCTATTCCTTCAGCATGCAGCGTGTCACTCTGCATGTGTTGCGGTCTTCACAGATGGCTTGAGGTCGTCGGGGGGCGTTGGGGCTGCGGCTGTTTCCCAGTCGTCTGCTCTTGGGCCCCGATGTACCCGCCTCCCTGATGAGGCTTCCGTTTTCACGGCGGAGCTCTATGCCATTCTGAGCGCTCTGGAGGTGGTGCGGGAGTATCCGGATGGGTCGTTTGTCATCTATTCAGATTCCCGCAGTGCCCTGGATTGCTTGGAGTGTTTCAACCCCGTCCACCCACTGGTCCGACCTATCCAGTTACTGTGCCATATCCTTGTCACTTCTGGTGGCAAGGAGGTGGTATTTTGCTGGGTCCCTGCACATGTTAATGTGGCTGGAAATGAGGCTGCCGATCAAGCTGCTCGTTCCGCGTGCCGACTACAGGTTTCACCCGTGTCCCTCCCCTTTTCCGATTACATCCCTGGTTTTCGTAGGTTTTTGCGCTCCCGGTGGCAGAGTCGCTGGGACGGCGCTACAAATAACAAACTCTGCAAGATTAAACCCAAATTGGGATGTTGGGCCTCTTCCTTCCATCGGTCGCGCCATAAGGAAGTGGCTCTGGCCCGCCTCCGTATTGGCCACACCCACCTGACCCATGGCTATTTGATGGCCGGGGATCGGGTGCCCCGATGTCCCAATTGTAACGTTCCACTTACAGTTGCCCACCTCCTGGTGGAGTGTCCGCTTTACTCTGCGCGCTGAATATTTTCCCTTTTTGGTGAGCGTCGGGCCTTGTGATAGGCTTGGCGCTATTCTATCTGAAGGTCCCTACTTTTCGGTAACCAGGTTGTTCTCCTTCCTCCTCCATTCCGACTTCTTTACCCGCTGTGACTCCGCTATGATTTTTCCGTATCTTTTTTTTTTTTTTTCCCCCCGTCTATTGTTCATTTCCGTTCGCTGTTCCAGTCTTCGTCCTGTGTTCGCTCTGCTATCCACCTTTCTTTTGGTGGCCATGAGCGGTCATACTTTAAAAAATATATATATATAAGCGCCTCGGTGGTGTAGTGGTTAGCGTCGCTGACTACGAATCCATCGGCCCCGGGTTCGAGACTCGACGGCAGCCGGCGCGCAGCAAAACCCAGCTGTTCATCCTTCCACACAATAAAGAAAGTGGTTGGTAGATAAATGGGTACCCTAGGTGGCCTAGTGGTTAAGACGCTGGGCTGCTGATGGGGCGTGGTTCGGATTCCACGTTAAACTGTAGGTCTAAGGTGGAGTGAAAAGCTTGACCTTCGTCAGAATGAACAATTCGGGCGAAACTAACCAAAGGTTTATATATATATATATATATATATATATATATATATATATAATCCCCCCGCCTGTGGCCACCTTGTCGTGGTGGGTGGGCTCCCGTGTTGACCCAGTGGGCTACGTCGGCGGAGTCTTAGTCCCCGGAAGGGTCACCCATGGCGGACAGGTTACTGAGGAAACCGGGCTAAGAGCCACTAAAGTCTTTGGCTCCCAGTACGGGTCTCCAGTGTTGTCCTCCGGATGTGACGCCCTTAGGGCGTCACTGTGTTGGATGGTTTGGTGTCCAGGCCGGTGGGATTGGGGGACTGGGGTCTTTGCGCCGTTTGGGGGCAAACTTTCGCATCACGGGGCCCCGTTTTTAAACCGACGGTGTGTCCCCTGGGGACGAGATACTCCGCCCCCTGCGGTTTGCGCTCGGCCTACCTTTCTCAACGGTAGGCAGTTTCTCGCGTCCCCTGGGTCCGTGTTCTACAATATTAATAACGTATGGAAACTGTTACCTCTTGTCCTAGAACTCGGGTGGTGGGCAACCAGGCCCCCGAGTCCTCTACCACTGGAAGACCACGTCTTGAGGAGGTCGCCCCTCCTCCAGCAGCGGAACACTTGTACTCTCCTCTTCCGTTACTGACCCCAGCGTGTACCTTGAACATACACCCTCTGGAGCAGGGTTCTCGCCCCTGCCCACCTCAGCCGCCTTCGGGCAAGTCAAGTTCCACCCAAGACTTGCCTCCAAAACTCGGCTTCTTACTCTCCCCGTATGCCCCCCTCACCCGCCGTCGGCCCGCCTCCCCACAGAGAGAGCCCCGCGGCGGACGGGGAGGTCGGCATTCACGTCCATCCTATCGACCGTTGGATATCCCAGTCCACTTCGATTCTACAGCCTCCCTATCCCTTCAAACTATCCACAAATTCCTAGTGATCCGGCCTACCTCTGGGTCCCTTCCGACCAACTCTGAACGGACGTTTACTCCAAACGCTATGATGTGCGACCACAGAGGGATGGCTCCCTCCTCATAAAATCACTCTCAGCCACAGAAACGAAAGCCCTACTCTCCCTCATTGAGGTCCTTGGTGTCCGTCTCCCCACACCCTCGTCTGAACCAGAGTCATGGCACTATTTACGCCACCAAGCCTATTATCGATCACAGTGAATGAGCTCTTGGAGGACCTCGCACTCCAGGGTTTCACAAAGATGCATCGCTTCACCTCCCGACAGGGCGGCACCCCTTCCCCAACTCCGCGCCTACTTCTTACTTTCAATACCTTAGTCCCTCCACAAGTACCCCAACACACCCAAATGCTCCAATTGCGAAGGCGCACCCCTCTTCATCCCGCGAATGCCTTTTCTTCAAGTTCGAGGAGGAGGTCCGAGGCCTGCAGGTAGCGGACTTCCTTAGCTTCCAAGAGGCGCGAGACAGGGCACCTGCGGAGTCGGGAGGTGAGTCCTGGGGTATCTTCGCCGCTGCCCTCGGTTCTGTCCTCTCGACACGCCCTCCTCTTCACGCACCTCACCTGCCACAGATTCCCCAGGAGTCTGGGACCAGGACACCAAGGCCCCATTCACCTCGAACCCTGCCCTCCCAGCACTCTGCACACACCCGAACCTAACGCCCGGAGCAAGCCGACGAGGCGGAGACGCCGGATCCTCCGGCCTTTCAACATGTCTCTCCCTCTTCCCCTAGATCTAAGACGACAGCTCGGACTCTCACACCGCCCACTATGTCTACGAGGACCTTATCACCTCACCGCAGAAGTCCCACCAATCTACCCCCACAGACTCTGACAATAGTTGCCGAATTACATAACCCGACTCCACGACGAGAGCCAATCTGGACAACGTCCTCTCCCCCGAGGATCCAGTGGATGCGGCTCTGGCGCAACTCCATGGTGTGGCCGAGGGGAGCTCGGCCGCACCCATGAGTCTTATGGATCTGCCCTTGCCTCCTGGTTAGGGTGGATCGATTTTACATTTTTTTCGATTTCCATATTCTAATAGAGACAAAAACTTGCGCATGCATGCGAAAATAGCCTCTGCAAAATCTTAGCTTAATAGGTAATCATCTTCTGCCCCCGGCAGAGCGATGAAAATCATATTTTAGTAGTCAAAAACGTATTTTTAAACCCTAGCCTAGAGTCATAAAATTTTGCGTGTGTTATTTCATGCATAAGCAACGATATAAATGCTATGGGAAATAGCTCTTTGTCTTAAATAATGCATTTATATATTTCCCATAGCATTTATATCGTTGCTTAGGCATGAAATAACACACACGCAAAATTTTATGACTCTAGGCTAGGGTTTAAAAATACGTTTTTGACTACTAAAATATGATTTTCATCGCTCTGCCGGGGGCAGAAGATGATTACCTATTAAGCTAAGATTTTGCAGAGGCTATTTTCTCATGCATGCGCAAGTTTTTGTCTCTATTAGAATATGGAAATCGAAAAAAATGTAAAATCGATCCACCCTACTCCTGGTGCCATTTTTTCCATCCCTCCACGAGAACACACTGGTTCTTCATCTTCCACCCCGACAGTACCTGCCCCCCCCCAATATCCCCGGCCCCCTCCCTGTTAGCCACCCTGAGCACGTCCTCCCTCCTACCTGCCCAATCCTTCTGGTACCCCCTATCGCCATCCAGGGTCCGCCGTGAGACCCCAGATAGGCGGGAAGGTGCCACTTTGGAAAATAAAAAGTTCCCTCCTGGCCCGAACACAGCTGTGGCCCTCGTCCAACAGTACAGCGGCCACCACACCAAAGATGATCAGCTGCAGTATCTGCTGCAAGTAGTGTCAGAGCATCGCCGGAAGTTTCCGGATGCCAGAAAAAACTCTCTGACTGGGCGACAATGAATGGTTACCAACCATGACACCCCCGTCGTAGAACGGATAGTACTTATCCATCAGGTCGTGGATGGGTGGGACCCAGAGGCGGTGGAGCTGTAGTGCATACCATATAATACCTATTACAGTGATAGAAGGATAAATTTTGAAACTCGTGAGCAACCCCTAAATATGAACTGATCGAAACAAAAATTTACCTGCAACATTTTCTCACAGAACCTCAACTTCAGTGGGTGGGAACTAGGAAATATTAAAAAAAAATTTCCCCTATATAGTTAATAATAATGATTGGGTTTGTTTAACCTCCTTCGCAACATCTAAGGTCATATGACGGAGGGGACCTACGGCTTTACGTCGGATCCGAACCACGGGTCGTTACATAGTCTGGACGCAGGGGACGTTCTTCCATCCAACTACTATCCACCCAATGTCGCTTAACTTCGCTGATCGACGGGAAGCGGTGTTACGACATTAGCTAGGACGTAGCCCCTCTCTATACTGTAGTTATGGACCACCCTAATATTATATATATAATATATATAGAATGATGATGATGTCTGATTCTTGTTCGTTTATACACGCCTAAACGGCTACGGTAATCTGCACCATACGCATTAAAGGAGAACCATGCAAGGTTTTAGTAACACCCGCCCCTCCCAGTTACCCCCATAGGTTATGTTTCCGGGGCTTTTGCTGCGTAAGGCGCAGCGTGCGTTCTACTAAATAAATATATCTAAAGAGGTGCATTATTGAAGAATGGAGATATTGTACAAAGATATCAAATTCCAGGTACTGAAACGTACTTTTAATAGCCGCGCACTGCCTTTCAATAGCGGGAGGAGTGAGATGTAAGAAATTGGGTATTTTCATTAGTTCAGTATTACCCCACTTGTCGGGGCTGGGCTTCCCCTTATTTGGGTATCCCATTCTAACAGGAAGAGGAACAGTCGCAGGATGGAATGTTCTAATACCAGGCCACACACTACTCCAGTCTTGCGTTACCGACTGCACATTTTCTCTGGAAAAAAAAATACACAGTATATACACAGTATATATATATATATATATATAGATATATATTATATATATATATATATATATATATATATATAATATATATATAGTCTTTCTGCCTAGTGTGACTGTGACATGTGTTTCGATCAAGGTCTGAATAAAAGTGAAAATGGCAGTTAATAAATTTTAAACTGCCAGTATGAGTGACTACCTATCTAGTACACGCAGTGATATTTTTTTTAAGTGATGAAATTACGGAGTATGTCATAAAAAATAAACCAAAGAATTAACCTATAAAGCGTTTTTAGATTGTTTCCTCTGAAGGAAATTAGCTGCCCAGTGTAGGCTAAAACAATTCCCACAGCTATCCCCGCGGCCACTCTCTCGAGCACCAATTACAATTAGTGAGCATATATGACGAGTGATATCCCTCAATCCTCCAGAGTAACTGAAAAAATTTTCCTTACACTCCCTTTGAGTCCAAATTCCTCCACCTTCATCCTCTTTTTTATTCAGATTTCACTCACCAATAAGCATCCCTCAATTAGCACGGAAATGGCTAACCAATTTCCACAACGCTGTAAATTTTGCAACAATGCAACAGATGAATCAAAGGCAATTAGATGTGATTTCTGTCAACTTCTTTGCGACTTCAACTTTCTAAAATGGAAAGACGAAGATATTTTTCTCAAAACGAATGCCAACGAACTGAATGGAGTAAAATATTTTTGCGAAAGATGTATAACTGAAATAAACTCATTAAAGTTTATAAAGAAGAAAGAGACAATGAAGAAAAAGACAAAGAAGAAACTGTGAATGACGAGCAGAGAAGAACAGAAAAGGAGACGAAGAAAAGTGAAGCAGAAGTAATGTGAAAACCGAAACACAAAGAAAGCGAAAATATGAATGTAACAGAGGCACAAAAAACAACACAAGAAAATCAAATGGAGGACTCAAGCGTAAATAGCGAAAAACAACCGTCCAACCACGAAAATAGACTTAAGTGATCTCCAAATAAGGGGACGAAACAAACATCAGAAACAAAGGCCACGCATAAAAATGGGAAAAGAACTATATACAGGTACTATGCAAGGGACAATTGCAGATATAAGGTGGGGGAAGTGTATATATGAGCACCCCACCATGCGCGAATTCTACTGTAATGCAAATTCTACCCCAGCCGCCACTGGCAAAAATTACGCAAGACATGGGAACTGCAAATACAGAAAAAGATGCTACTACCATCACATCCCAACAAAGTCTAAGGGCAATAGCAAAAACGAAAAGGAACCTATGTATACAAATCGCGAATCAAAATTTTTCAACATCGCAGACATAATACAGCTACTAAGTCTCACATAGCACATACAGTTGACAGAGTTGAGAACCTTCGAGCCGAACAGTTATCAGGCAAGAAATTACCAGAACAGGTAAATGGAAACGGAACTTTCTCGAAGGACCACAGAGCTACAAAACACCGACACTGAAGGATAATGAGTTTGGAATGCGCAAAGGGCAACACAAAAGTAAGAACATAAATATAGTCCTGGTAAATATTCAAGAGCTAAAACCGAACCGCTCGCTAAACGCATCTAAAAGACTGCCAAGGAGACTGAAAACTCGAGTACTCCATAGACAAAAAGAAATACAAATCGATAGTTACGACTACGAGCTAACAGAACAGCAAGACGAAAAGCTGGCTGTGCTATACACTATACACATACGTGAAAGTCATATGGCAGAAGCAATAATAAGTAAATCAAACATCTACGCGGAACTTTAGCAATAAAAATATAAAAAACTAAACGTAATACTAATGGGCAATAGTCTGCGGATATTTTTAATTTCCCCATTTATAAAATACATTCAAAAGGGTGGGAGGAAGTGTATATACAGGGTGTCCCAGAAGTCTGGACTTATAGGGAAAATAGACATTATATTTTTAAAGTGAAACAAACATATTTCTAATGTCAGTTTTACGTATTTCAGGAAAGAAAATACCCCGATGGCTCAGTATACCAATGAAGAGAAGGTGGAACTGGCATTGCTACACGTTTCCGGAAAAAGTCAGGAAGGCATGTTCGTGAAGTAACTGACACGCCTCTCTCTGGCTTTTTCGAGAAACGTGTAGCAATACCAGTTCCACCTTCTCTTCATTTGTATACTGAGCCATCTGGGTATTTTCTTTCCTGAAATACGTAAAAGTGACATTAGAAATATGTTTGTTTCACTTTAAAAATATAATGTCTATTTTCCCTATAAGTCCAGACTTCTGGGACACCCTGTATATACACCAGGACAAATGGGCCACAAGATAAGACCAGGAGCAAGCAAAAATGTTGATATCTCTAACAAATGAATTTATGTTAACGCAGGAGACAACAGATATCAGAAAAAATAACTGCCTGGGTCGGGCATCCACGGACAACTTAATTGATGATATAAAAATACAGTAATCCTAACTATTATCTCAGACCACAACATAATAGATATATCAACTAATATGGCGACAGTCTTAACAGAAAATATTCATACTGAAGAAAGAAGCAAATTTGATATTTTTAACCTAAACTCCAAGACTATAAATTGGAAAGAAATCGGATCCCATATGACCCAAATAGGGTGAGAAACAGTTTTCGAGGACAAAACAATCGAAGAAATGCTACCAACCTTGAAAGAGGAATTATTTCGAGAGAAAGGCGAACAATATTCCGCAAAAGAGAATACCAGAAAAGTAACACAAGTAAAACGAGTTTGAGAAATACAAGCCCTAATTAAGGGCCATTCAGAGAACGAACAGGAAAATGAGGTAGGAGTAATAAAAGAAAACAAAAAATACTTCTATACCTATGCGAAAATGAAAATAAGAACGCACACCACTATCGGGGCCTTAAGGAAAGGAAATAATAAACCCACCAACGATTTAAAAGAAATATCTGAAATACTGACAACTCAGTATGAATCAGTTTTCAGTACCCCAAAGAGCGACAAAGCGATACCCGACAGAGATGCCTTTTTTGAAGAGAAATTAAAGAAGAGCGTATAACTGATTTTTATTTTACCCCAGAAGATAAAGCGCGAGCTGCAGGACAAATAAAATCACATTCAGCAGCAAGCCCGGACAAATGGAACACCTTATTGATTAAAAACTAAGAATGAAATAGCTACACCCCTATACTAGTTGGTTATAGAGATCTCTGAAGACAAGGGAAATATCGCTCATCCTGAAAAGAGCGAACAATGTTCCTATACTGTATACAGTGGTGGGCACGCGCAACGATTTTTGTAGCGCCGCAACCGCAACCGCAACTCTGCTGAAATAGTTGCGCCGCACGCGCAAGCGCAACCCTTTTCAAAAAGTTGCGCCGCAAGCGCAAGCGCAACCAAAAATGTTGCGCCGCAACTGCCCACCTTTGCATTTAACGTATATCTGCAGTGGTGGGCACGCGCAACGATTTTTGTAGCGCCGCAGCCGCAACCGCAACTCTGCTGAAATAGTTGCGCCGCACGCGCAAGCGCAACCCTTTTCAAAAAGTTGCGCCGCAAGCGCAAGCGCAACCAAAAATGTTGCGCCGCAAGTTGCGGCGCAACTGCCCACCTTTGAGTCTGTATATATATATAAAGGAGGGGATAGGTCTTAAGCAAAGAACTATAGACCAGTGTCACGAACGTATCATCTCACCAAAATATTTAAAAGAATAGTTAGAGAAAATCTGTTACTTTTTGGAGATAGGAAAGACTCAATGACAACCAGCAAGGATTCTGATCAGGAAGATCGTGCCTATCACAACTAACACAGCACTATAACAATATCATAGACGCGCTTGAAAGCAATGAAAACTACACAGTTTTTGCTGGTGTTCGACAAATGTGATCGTGGTATAATAGCACAAAGTGAAACATGGGAATAACAAGCAAAGTGGGAAAAATGGAAATGGATCTATAACTTCCTCAGAGAACGTCAGCAGGTCGTAAAAATCCAAAATATATCATCAGAATCGGAAGTACGTAGCTCAGTACTACAATTGAATTGAATGAATAGTAGTGTTTTACCGGCGCTTCGACTGCCGAGGTCATATCGCACCAATACTAGAGTAAGGAGAGAGCGCGATGAGATAGGGGAAAAGAAAGAGTGGAGGTAGCAGCGGAAAAAAGACCGTGAGAAAAGAGAGAGCAAGCAGTAGAAATAGCAGAGAGAGGAAGGAATTATACCCAAATCATCTTAAACAGAGAATAAGAGACCAGTCTAGCGGAGAAAGGAGCAAAGTGTGTCCTTCGGTATAGTCACCCAACAAAAGAGAAAGATTACGAGTGGAGTCTGAAAGGCAGAAAGGGAGGAGCTGGGAACGGGCAGTGGCAAAGGCAGGGCAAACCAAGAGACAATGTGAGACAGAGAAAGGAATGCCGCAAGGGCAAAGGGGGGCAAGATCCCCCGTCATAAGATGACCATGCGTAAGACGAGTGTGACCGATGCGAAGCCGCACCAGAGCGGTCTCAAAGCGTCGATCACGTTGACAGGAGGAAGACCACTGACGAATTGTGGGCTTCAACGCCCTCAGGAAGTTCCCGGACACATCCTTCCACTGGCGCTGCCACCGCCGAAGGAGCGCATCTCGGAAAACCCTCGTGAAATCCGACGCCGGGAGAGGTTAGAGTCAAACGGCAAGAAGGACACCCTCCTCGCCGCGCGCTCATTGCCCGGAACACCGACGTGGGAAGGTACCCAACAAAAGGCGACCAACTTACGGCGTGATGCCAGAAGGACAAGCCAGTCCGAGATCTGTCTTACCAACGGATGCGGGGAGACGAGTGAGGATAGGGCCCCAAGAGCGCTGCGGGAGTCCGAATAGATTACAAAAGCGAGTGAGAGCTGAGAAAGGAATCGAAGAGCTAAGAGAATAGCAGAGAGTTTTGCCGTTAAAATGGAAGCCGCTGGGGGAAGGGATAGCGATTGAACCAATGACAGGAAGGCTGCAGCACAACCCACTCCAAACGGCGAGCGAGAGCCGTCAGTGAAGGCAGGGATAGTCACAATGGGTAGAGAAATGAGATAAAAACAATTGACGGAGGACAAAAGGGTGGAAATTTGACTTTGGTGCAGTAGAGAGGAAAGAGCAGATATGGAGGAGGGGGGAGGGGAGGGTCCACAGGGGAAAGGTAGAGGGAGAAGGGAGTACTCGTCCTTCCACCCCGAGAGAAGATAAGACGCGGGCCATCCGTAGACCATATGGACGTACCAAATGGGGGCGACGGTCAAAACGGGTTGGAAGGAAACTGCCGAACGCGAAAGAGGTATTTTAAGCCCTCTAAGGTGCGGTGGACATCCAGCGGGAAATGGCTACTTTCCGCATATATACTGGCAACAGATGACCGGAATGCGCCGGTGCTGATGCGTACACCCATGGAACGGATAGGGTCCAGCATGCGCAGGGCGGAGGCAGGAGCGGAGGAATAGGCCTGACAGCCATAGTCTAGTTTACTTTGGATCAAGGAGTAATAGAGTCGCCAAAGGGTGTGGCGGTCAGCACCCCAATCGGTATGGGAAAGGAACTTCAAAAGGATGCAGGTCTGAAGGCACGAAGCCTTCAGCGACTTCAGGTGGGGAATCCAGGAGAGAGGAGAATAAAGGAAGAGACCTAAGAATCTAGTTTCGGGGACTACAGGGAGCGGTGATCCATAAAGAGAGAGAGAAGGGACGACGGCAAAAATGCACCACCACCGTTTTCGAAAGGGAAAAGCGAAACCCGTGGTCTGTGGCCCATCTAGAGATCGAGTCCAGGGCCCGCTGGAGGAGGCGTTCAAGAAAGGTGGATCGGGAACCGAAGCAATAAATGGCAAGGTCGTCGACATAAAGGGTGGCCGTAATTCCCGAGGGCAGAGCCGTCACTACATCGTCAATCGCTAAAGCAAAGCAGATGACGCTCAGGACGCTGCCCTGGGGAGCCTCTTCCTCTTGCGAGTGTACAAAAGAAAAGGAAGTACCCACCTGAACACGAAAGGAACGAGAAGATAAAAAGTTGGAAATGAAGGAAGGGAGAAGACCTCGGAAACCCAAGAGATGGAGTTTACGACAAATCCACCACAGCCAGGTAGTGTCATATGCTTTCTCCAAATCAAAAAATATTGCAGAGAGATGACGTCGTTCTGCGAAGGACACACGGACCGCAGTCTCCAACTGAACCAAAATGTCAGTGGTGCTACGGCCCCTGCGGAAACCGGTGTGTGGGGAAGAAAGCAAATTGTGGCGTTCAAGGTGCCACACCAGGCGCCGTGACACCATCTTCTCAAGGAGTTTCGAAAGGCAGCTAGTGATGGCTATTGGACGGTAGTTAAGGTCCTTGCCGGGCTTAGTAAAGGGGAGCACCACTGCCTTCCTTCCGCCAGAAAGGAAAGGTGCCCTCTACCCAAATCCAATTATAGAGGGTGAGCAGATAAAAAAGAGCCGAAGGGTGTAGTTGGCGGAGCATATCAAAATGAATGCCATCGGGGCCGGGAGCAAATTTGCCGCAAGAGGTCAACGCCGAGCGCAGTTCCAACATGGAAAAAAGACGGTTGTAAGGAAAGTTATTGGGAGTCTGGAAAAGATGAGGGGAGCGGGCAAGCAGTCTTACGTCGGAGGAAAGCGGGATCACGGTGGTCGTGTCGGGAGATGGAGGCAATGGTCGAGGCCAAGACCTCAGCCACCGCAGTAGGGGACGATACTAGGTTTCCGTCTACCATAAGGACAGTAAGGACAGGAGCCGATGGGAAAAGGGTTTACCGGAAATCTTCCGGATCTTGCTCCAGATTCGGGAGGAAAGGGTGCGGGAAGTGAGAGAGGAGACATAAGTACGCCAGGAAAGACGGCTCGCTTCACGAACTGTGCGACGGGCCTGAGCTTGCGCACGTTTGAGTTATTGTATTGGCAATTGATGAGTTTCGTTGAAGACGACGAAAGGCTGACTTCTTAGCCTGAATGGCTAAGGCGCATGTTGGGGTCCACCATGGGACCGAAGGGGCGGAAGTGCGGGGAAATGTTGACTTGGGGATGGAGAACAGGGCGGCACAGGTGACGTGATCGGTAAGGTACGTGGAGGCGGCGTCTATTGTCAGAAAATTACTCGGAACTGCAAAGATTTGACTTTCAGATCGGAAAAAGGGCCAGTCAGCTTTGGCAAGGGACCATCGGGTAGGAAGAGCAGAAGAGTTAAAAGTCTGGGATGTACGGAGGAGGAGGGGAAAGTGGTCACTACCGTAGAGGTCTGGAGTAACAGACCAGGAGAAATCTAGGAAGGCGGAAGGAGAAGCAAGCGAAAGATCTATGGATGAAAACGTACTGGTCTGGAGGTGAAAAGCTGGGGTTGACCAGTGTTAAGAAGGCAGACAGAAGGAGTTCAGAGTCTAAGGGAGACCACAACGGCACCCAGTTGGTTGGTGACAGGTTCACCCACAGAGGATGGCGCGCGTTGAAGTCTCCCAATAGGAGGAAGGTGGGGGGGGAGCTGTAAAAGGAGAGTAGAGAAAAACTTCCCCCTTTCAATCAACCACCAGAATTCAAACAGGGTAAGCCGATATTTCCCATCCTAAAAGAACGAATTAAAATTCAGCAATTAGTTGGTCCAAACTCATGGTTTGTATTCAAAGTCCTTGGTTCAACGGCAGATTGGATAAGGACTCCAGCTGTAACGTGGGACAGCAAAAATGATTTTCAACGGATGAAGAGAATACTCTCTTCAACTAAGGTCGTTAATGACACTGCAGAAAGGGATATCAAACTTTTGCAGGATTTTCATGGCTCATGTAGGGATGAAGGTGAATTTCAGGCATTGCTTCAAGTTGTAGAGAAAAACGCGTGTTTTCCCAAAGTTTTCCGAACAAGGTCTCTTAAATTTGTAATTTCTTTCCATTTATAATTTCATTTCATTTACAATTTTTCATTATAATTTCAAGAATAGCACTTTGTTTCTATTTGATTAAAATTGTTTTGTGTTTGTATTTCATAATAAAAAATAAAAAAAACGATGGGGCTTTGCATATTTTTTTAGATTAATAAAAATTTAAGTCTAGGGTTGTCATTTTTTTTTTGCGAAATTTACTAATTTTAATCTACTAAACATGTGCAAAATTGTTCCCACTTTGAATCTCTAAACCAAAAAAGTGTTGCTCATTTAAGCCCATCTGCTTTTTTGATTTATATTTACAAAGCACATCGCCGCAGAGCTGCATTGGGATGATGCTCTATGGATGGTGGTGACATCCAAAGTATATAAGATAATATTTTATTGCAGTTCAGATCTTCCAAAGATATAAAACAGCAGCATTTTTCTCTTAGAAAATGCATCAAAATGACCAAATAAAAAAAATTTAATAAATTTAACTCAAAGGTTAATAAAAAACTATTCAGATGGAAGCGCATTATTATTCTCTACATTTTGGTAGCAAAAGTTTTGAAATACGATGAATAGTAAGGAAACTATGACCAAAAATATCTCCAAAAATCACTTTTTTTTGTGTGTGTGCATGTGTGTGTGTGTGTGTGAATAGGGGGGGGCTTATTTTTCAAATGGGGGGTGGGGACCCTAAATATTACCTGATTGTCTTTTTTTTGGTTTATTCATAGTTTTTGGTCAATTTGTCACAATATAAGAGGTAAGCACCATAACTTTTCAAAAAAAGTCCAAAAGTGACACCCGAGTCTCCAAGAAAACTGATACAATGAGAAAAGAAGGTTAAGAAGCTGAAGAGATATATATATATAATATATCTATATATATATATATATATATATATATATATATATATTTTTTATTTTTTTTTAGTTCAGGAAGAACCGATTCGCCTCTATTTAAAGGGCATATCTCAGCGGAAAAACAAAGAAAAAGTGAGAGGAAAGACAGAGGAAAAAGAAGTTGTAGAAATTCCATTGTTGTCCCATTTTACAGAGAATCTCATTAAGTTTTTTCTGATACCAAGTTTGACAAGTTTTTTAGAAATTCCAGTGTGTCTGAACATTATCTGTACAATTTCATCTTTTAATAAAATTCTTGATAACACACGTAAAATTCTTAAACAAGATTATTTAGAATCTGTATTTTCAAAAGTTTCTTTTATTAAAGTAACGTTGTTACAAACATTCGATATGTGCACCATTAGTGATTCGCAAAACATCCAATCGATACTCCAAATGTTGCCATGTACGCTGCAGCATATCCACATCAATTCGCTCAATAGCAGCTGTGATTCTTGCTTTTAAATCATCAATGTCTGTCACCCGCGTACATTTCTAAAAAACTTGTCAAAACGTGGTATCAGAAAAAACTTAATGAGATTCTCTGTAAAATGGGACAACACTGGAATTTCTACACTTCATGGTTGACTTTTAATAACAGCCAAAAATTGTACAGATATATATATATATAGTCGTGTATTGGTTTTGTTTAATAGTAAAGATGATAATGTTTAATAAGAAATTAATAATGTTTTGTTTGAAATTAATGATATAAAATACTAATTGGCAACACCTGCAATGTGCCGACGCCAAAATGGCCAAAATTCAGTCTCGGGCGGGGGTTTGCCCCGAGTACACACACACACGTGTGTGTGTGTGTTGAGCGCGCGCGCGTGAAGTACGTTAAGAGTAGAACTTTAGTTTTATATACAGTGCCCGCGAAAAGTATCCGATCACTCAAGAAAATACAATATTTTTCCTTGATATTCAGAGACACGTAATTCACTTTCTATTTGTTCTAGCGACATCTGGTAACTTTGAGGTTGCTCGCTGATATGAGAGCTATCCAACGCATTCTCAAATTAGTGTTCTGGTAGCCTTCGTTGCGGGTGGCTGTGTCTCAAATTTGTCAGATTTCACTGTTTGTGTAAATTTCTTGATTTTTTTTTTTTTTTTTACAGAAAGTGGTGTAAATAAAATTTATATATAATGTGTGCTAAAAAACAACTTAAGAGTGATTGTCGAGGTGCTATTGTTGCTTTGCATGCATGTGGGAAATCACAGAGACCGATAGCTAAGGAATTAAACATATCCCAAAGTACCGTTAATTTATGGGTTTCACGGGCTAAGAACAATGGTGGCCTAACCACGCCAGTCCCTAAAAAACGATCTGGCAGACCGAGAAAAACAAATTCGCGAACAGACAAACTTATGAAACGTTTAGTATTGAAAAACCCAACAATAACTGCGAAAGAAATAAAATTTAATATGAATAATTTGTTATCTGGTGTTTCTGAACGAACTATCCAGGAGCGGCTCCAAAAAGAACTCGGATTACCATCTCGCCATGCTGCTAAGAAACCGTTCATTAATGAAAAAATGCGTAAAAAACGTGTCGCATTTTGTAAAAAATACATTCATTGGACTGTTGATGACTGGAAGAAGGTTTTATTTAGCGATGAGTCGACATTTTTGACATTCAGAAGTTGTCCAAAAAAGGTTCGCCCGCCTATTGGCTCAAATAGGATGGACCCTAAATACACCCTAAAGACAATGAAACACCCTCCAAGTGTGATGGTTTGGGGTTGTTTTGGTTACTATGGGCGTGGAAACTTATATTTTCTTCCGAGAAGAACACAACTATGAATGGTGCACGGTATTTAGCAATGCTACAGGATAAACTTCCAATGGCAATGGCAATCCAAAGGACAAAAACATACATGCATGATGGTGCACCATGTCACAGGGCCAAAATAGTGACAAAATGGATTACTGACAATAAATTTGATATTTTGGATTGGCCTGGTAATAGTCCAGATCTCAATCCGATAGAAAATCTGTGGCTAATAATAAAAAATAAGGTTGAATGCCACGACACTGGCTCAGTCGAAAAATTACAAGAGGCCATCAAAAAGGTATGGTGCAAGGAAATATCAGTGGAAGTTTGTCAAAACTTGATTAAATCCATGCCAAAACGTCTAGAACAAGTCATCCAAACCAAAGGACAGATGACAAAATACTAATATAAGGTTAGTATACATTTAAACATTGTTTTTTATGTAAAAAATACAAATTTCAAGGGTGATCGGATACTTTTCGCGGGCACTGTAGTGTAGCAAAAAAAGAAAAACCCTTATTTTCTCACACACACACACACACATATACATATACGAACCCCACACACTATATAAAACTAAAGTTCTACTGTAGCTAAGTAACTTCTCTGAAGTTGAATATGTCTATTTTGACTTCCGAAAATTCACATCAATCTTCCCATCATCTGAGAATTCTGTGCTCTGAAACCAGACTACAGTAGACCAGCGCCTCCTCCTATTACTACTACTATATCCTGACTAGCCCTCCCTCAAGCAGCTCCCTTTTAATAATGCAAACAAAGGAGCAAAAGAAAGGAGGGGGGCGGAGGGAGATGAGTGGCTTCCTAAAATAATTTAATAAAGACATTCAGAGATTTTGATTCCCGAGAATACCCATCTACACTGCGTTCCAAATTATTAAGCAGATTACATTTTCTCCAATGTCTTCAAAAATTTTCCCCGATTTCAATGAAATTTGTAGCAAATAATCACTATATATAGCAGCATTGATGGTATTCATTTCGATAAAATATTTTGATAATTAAAATAATTATCTCATTTTATTGAAAAATATGTAAAATACTGTGTTCCGAATTATTAAGCAAGTATTCTATTTATGGATCTAAATGGTGAAAAGGGTAAGAAGGATTTAACACTAACGGAGAAAAGAAAAATAGTCAAGTTACTCGCTGAAAATATAAAATCTATTAAAATTGCGAAGCAGTTTGGCAGAGCTTATCGAACTGTAAACAAGTTTGTAGCGAAAGGTACCAAACTGAGGCAGCGAAGTGATAAAGGAGCTATAAGAAAAGTGACAAGGCGGCAGATATCTGTAATCAAGCGCAAATTACAAAGCATCCAGTGTCCTCAAGTAAAGAGGTTTTTGAGCAGGCTGGCATACATAATGTACCAAGAACATCTCGATGTGGAATCCTCAAAACAATTGGCAAGACGTGTAAAACTACGATTCAGTCACCATTGATACCCAGGTACAAGAAGCAGGGTGTTGAATGGGCGCATCAGTACGTGAAAATAGATTTTAATACTGTATTGTTAACCGATGAATGAAGAGCAACCCTTGAGGGATCTGATGGTTGGTCAAGAAGATGGATTGCTAAGGGTCAATCTCTACCATGGAATGAGGTTTTCTTTTAGAAAGTTTGTGTAAGACTGGGCATTCATTTTTATACCATCAGGCACTCTGTATGGGACAGCTACTTCATTGTCTATCAATCCTGCCCAAAACATGACACTACCTCCAGCTTGTTGGCGTCTTAATCTCGATGGTAGAAATTGGCTCTCAGCAATCCATCTTCTTGACCAAACATCAAGTACGAGTGCGTTGTATTAAATTTTGGTTACGAGGATTTAATCCCCATAGAAAAGAAAGTTATCGCTGTCATTAAGATAAGTAGTAAAATTTGCAACTAAAATATATTCTAGCCATTCTATTTTAATGGTCTTGCGTTTAATTCTGAATTTAAAATGTGTACCAAATGTCTTTTCTTTAAGAAATTCCAATTACGTCAAATTTTCATTTTTCCATTGTACGAGGGTGGACTGAAAACTAATGCCTCCACTCAAATAAATTTTAAATGGGTTGAAGGATTTTATCGAAACAAAAGCAGATATGTACCTTAGAGTTTATTCTTCAAAACGATACATTTACTTTTCTATAAAATCACCCTCTACCTCGATACATTTACGCCAACGATAAAGGAATTTTTGAAATCCATCTCGGTAAAACTCGGGAGCTTTGCCCACAAAACCAAAATTTTACAGCGGCCTTAACAACTTCGTCAGACTCGTAGCAATTTCTACGGAGATGTTCTTTAAGTTTAGGAAAGAGGTGAAAATCGCATGATGCTAAATCGGGGCTATATGGTGGATGCAGCAAGATGGTGGATGCAGCAAGATGGTGGATGCAACAAGATGGTGGATGCAGCAAGATGGTGGATGCAGCAAGATGGTGGATGCAGCAAGATGGTGGATGCAGCAAGATGGTGGATGCAGCAAGATGGTGAATTGCAGATCCTCAATTGCTTCTCGCGTTTGAACACGGGTGTGAGGCCGTGCGTTGTCATGGTGAACAAAGACTGCATTTTTGTGGGTGCGAACCCTCCTGATCCGTTTTCTCAACTTCTTCGGAGTTTTAATATAACGTGCGGAGTTGATTGCTGTCCCTCTTTCGTAAAGTCTTCGAGAACACCACCAGTGATATCCTAAAAAAAAGTCATGACTTTTCCAGCCAATTTTTGAACTTTGAAATTTTTTGGTTCCGGTGAATTTTTGTGCCGATATTCCATGGATTGCAGTTTATTTTCAGGGTCATAATGGTGGACCCACGTCTCGTCTCCTGTCACAATACTGTGCAAAAATTCTTCTTCATTTTCGAAGCGCTGCAGATTTTCTTGGCAAATGCAAAGTCTCAGTTTTCATCTCTGTAGTGAGCATGCGAAGCACCCATCTGGCACAGACGTTTCGGTAACCGAGAATACTGATAATGTGTCTCACTCGCTCTTTGGATATATCGAGCATTGCAGCAATTTCATTTTGTTTAATGCCACGGTTTCCAGGAATCAGTTC
This sequence comes from Bathynomus jamesi, assembly GCA_023014485.1. Classification (NCBI taxonomy): domain Eukaryota; kingdom Metazoa; phylum Arthropoda; class Malacostraca; order Isopoda; family Cirolanidae; genus Bathynomus; species Bathynomus jamesi. The sequence continues at coordinate 256,411 of JAJOZX010003979.1, forward strand.
GTCAACGTAGTTCAGACGAGACTCGTTGGTTGCCGTTACAGGCCTTCCACTTCGCGGTTTGTCTCGCAAATCTTCTTGCCCTGCTTCTCCTTCTTTACACTGCAACGCCCAACGTCGAACGGTACTCACATCAACATACTGTTTGCCGTACACAGCTTGCATTCGCCGATGAATGACTATGGGAGCAACACTTTCCGCAGTCAAAAATTCAATTACAGCACGTTGCTTGAAACAAACGTCTTCACTCCTTTTCACTGTAATCGAGACTGAACCAACATGTGGAACGAGTGTAGGCTATATTAGGATATAACACAAAACTGGTTTTATCTGGTTACTTCTATACAATCTGGAATGGGGTGGGGATATCAAGTTACAACACAAAACCGGTTTTATCTGGCTACCTCTACACAATCTAGAATTATTCAAGTGGAGGCATTACTTTTCAGCCCACCCTCATATTTTTGTTTAGAGTTAAACTCATTGACGTAATAGATTAGTTTTAGTCACCTCTAACAGAAGGTACAGGCAAACCTAACTAACGTTATTTTTTCGCTTAAGAAACGAAACAGGTCTAAAAACAAAAAAATATTTACATATAAAATAATAACATAAATGGGAACATAAACCAAACCAGACCAGACCAGCGCCTCCTACTACATTTACATCTAAAGGGAAATCACCGCTTTTATTTCAAGACAAACGCTATGTACCTAAAATTATAGCTGGCTATTCAGAGGTCTTGACTCCCGAGAATTCCCATCAAGCTTCACGTCTCTATTGATAGGGTATCATCTGAGAACTCCCAATGTTCTGCAACCAGACCCGATCAGCACCTCCTCATACACTTAAAACAAAAAGTAAAATCGGGCTAATCCCTGTACTAGCTAAAGAGAGAGAATTTACCCACCCTACAATGTAAATTTATGCTACTGAAATACTGTACTTATCAAACCTATTCTTATACAAAGGACACCAAACAGAAACAGACCAGTTGGTCCCTACGAGGCTGTCTGTTTAAGAAAGGTTAAAAGATGCAAACAAATTTAAAGACGAGTGAAGTTTTAAAGCAAATCAACGAAGAGGGGTTGAAAGAAAGGAAGGAAGGAAATTTAAAAATAAAGTGAAAATTTTAAAACAAAGATGGGAGAATCCGAATGAAAATTCAACACTACTTTAATGTGGTATAAAGTGTTTTTAACTGGGTGGTCAAAGCGAAATACGCATTAAGCATCTAGTCTCTTTTTAAAGGACTCGACTGAATTACTTTGAAATACAGTGGCAGGCAATACATTTCACAGATTAACTGTACGATTGAAGAAAAAATGTTTAGCTTCATTGGAATTAAAAGGCTTACCCACTAATTTGAAACCATGACCACGAGTTCTATCTGTATTTCTGAAGGTAAAATATTTTTTGGCATCGACATTATCAAAACCTTTAATCATTTTAAACACCTGGATTAAATCTCTTCAAATGCGCCTTTCACAAGTGAGAATAAATTTAACGTTTCTAAACGGGCAGCGTATGATTTGTTTCTAAGTCAAGGAATCATCTTAGTAGGCCATCGCTACACACTTACCATTCTGTCCCTATCCTGTCGTAAATATGGCGACCAGAACTGAACGCAATATTCCAGGTGGGGTCATACTAAGGAATTATATACTGTTAGTATTGTTTTCTCCGACTTAAACTCAAATGATCTACCAATAAATCCTAATAGTCTATTTGCTTTTCTAACCGCTTCGATACATTGCTTACTCGGTTTGTGTGTGTCGGCAACAATAATACCTAAATCTTAAGTTCCGTAACACTCGCTATTGTCTTATTGCGCAGAGAATACTTTTTTAACATTGTTTATACCGATATGCAACGTTTTACGTTTACAATATCTATATTAAAATTTACTTTGCAAATTTCTGCCCACCCGAATGATTTATTAATATTTTCTTGAATCTGCAAGCGTTTTGCCGCCAATTTTGTTCCTCCTCCTATTATGGTATCATCCGCAAATTTTGAAATTATACTGTTAATAATTCATATGTGAATGTCAGTGATATAATAAAAAGAACTGGTACCAGAACTGATTCCTGAGGAACGCCGCTAGTTACACTTTTCCGGTTAGACGCTTTGCCATTGATGACCCCTCTTTGTTTACGTCCACTAAGCCAATTTTTAATCCATTTGAGAACATTTACCATCAATTATCTGAGAATGATGTTTAGCTAATTATCTCCTGTGAGACAATTAAACACCTTTTGAAAATCGAAATATATAACATCTACTGGTTAACTCTCGTCATATAAGGGCATTCTATCCAGCGATAACTGCAGGCCTATTGCTGCTGCCTCCTGCTTCTCAAAACTACTGGAGAAACTTTTGCTACGCCGACTAAATGATTAGTTATGCACGTCTCCTAACCAGCTTGGTTTTAAAATGTCCTATTCAACTGATCTGTGTATTTATGTTTGAAAGAGACTGTATTCAGGTATACTGTCAGTAATTCAACTATTTATAGGTGTTTTTCGGATGTACACAAAGCATATGATAGGGTGAATCACAATATTATATTTAAAAAATTACAAGACAGGAATGTTCCATCATATGTTTTAAATTTATTGAAATTTTGGTACACAGACCAAATTTTTACGGATAGATGGCGCAATGTATTGTCCAAATATTTTAGTTCCTCATGTGGAGTTGGACGAAGTTCCTTACTCTCTCCTCTGCCATTTAATATATATCGGGTTATTGCAAATGATCTTCCCGATTTTAAATTTATTATGAAAAAACTAACAAAGCTACAGCGAAAAGCCAGATATACAAATAAAGAAAAACTCAAAAAGTTTTATTTACAAGCTATTGAAGTTCAATATGAGCTCCTTTTGTGGTGGCTCTGCAGACATCAAAACGGTATTCTGTTTCCCTCCATACATTTTGTAGCATATGATACTGAACTTTTCTAACAGCCTCACATAATCTTTCCTTCAAATGTTCCAAAGTTGTTGCCATTGGTGGAACAAAAATTTAATTTTTTACGATGCCCCAGAGGAAGAAGTCAAGGGGAGTTAGATTGGGTGAACAAGCCAGCCAAGGAATGGGACCCCCGACGCCTGATCCAATGATCAGGCAATTGCTCATCAGGAATGTTGTAACCTCATTTACAAATAAAAATTCCCTAAAATATTCTTTGTTTGTATATTTTACTTTTCGCTGTAGCTTTGTTAGTTTTTTCATAATAAATGTTTAAAATCGAGATAATTTGTAATCACCCGATATACTGGATGGATTAACGGCTTCTCATAATGAGGCAAGAGTGGGATGCTGTATTTTTCTTTTTTTTATGTATGAAGGATGCAGGGCCAAGGGCGAGCGCCCGGAAAAGTGACCTTTCCACAGAAGGAGGAGAGAGCCAAAAACAAGTCTCCAAGGCTCTTTTTTTTTAATATGAATTTGGAAAAGATTGTGTAGTGTGTAATATACATGTATGCGTAATAAGGAATAGAAGGAGAAGCGTGTATTCGAGAGCATGTTGGACTGCTCACGTGATAGATGAGACACGGAAAAAGATCAGCTAAGGAGGAGAGTGACAGGAGAAACGGGAGCTCCGGCACTCCCTGTCTCCCGCCTATCACTCACTAGAGTACTTCCCTAGTCGATTAATGTCTACAGTCTCCTTAATAAAGATGACAAGAATATAAATAACTTGGTTATGCCGATAATATGGTGTTAATAAGCCCTTTGGTGAAAGGTCTGGATCGTCTTATAAAAATTTGTGAATCCTATTCACAGAACCACGATATTAATTTTAATGTTACTAAAACTAAGGTTACACAATTCTATCTCAAAAGCTCAAACCAGAGCCGATATTATTTTCAAATGAGACACGAACCAATAGAGCAAGTACGAGAATTTAAAATTTGGGTCAAACTATCAGCAGCTCCTTGAGTGACAACTCAGATATAAGGAAACAATATCGAAGTTACCGCGCTAAGGAAAACATAATTTCAAGGAACTTCAAATTCTGTACAAGCGAAGCTAAAGACACTATTTTCCATACTTTCTGCACTTATATTTATGGAGAGCCGTCGTCCCTTTTTTAACAAAATGGATAATGTACCTTTTTTTTTTTAGGTTGGGGATCTGTCTACTGCCAATAAACAGCATTATTATTATCATTTTTGTTGTCTAAACAGTGGGTTGTTTTATTTTATTATTATTATTACTCCTACTTGATTCAGTGTGTCTTATTTTTCTCTTTTATTCATAATTTTTAGTTTGTTTTTTAATGTATTATTGTTTGATTTATCTTATCGCTCGTTATCTTCAAAAATATTGTACTATGTCATGGGATTTATATCCTGCCAATAAAGTTTATGATTATCATAACTGAGGGGTTGCGTGTCTTACGGTACCTAAGCGCTACCACAGGCAAAAATGTGTTTTTGGTGGATATCACTATTTTCACCCTTCCTCTATCGAGTGGTTTGGGTTATAATGACCTTACGACACGAAGTATGGTTGAAAACCTTATGAAGCGAACTACTTTTTTCACCTCATTCTGTGCCAGAAATAGCACTCGAAGTTCGGCATAATAAGAAAATCAAAAAATAAAAAAAAATATATATAAAATGTAAAATATGAAAATCTATTCCAAAAACTCAACATCATCTTCATTAGCATACTTAGAACTCTAATTTAGCCAAAAATGAACGTTCTAGCTCAATTAATAACAGAGATACTATTGCCAGAATATTGCTGAACTTTGGAGGCGATTTGTGAGAATTTTAATTTTGGCGCTTAGGTACCGTAAGACGCGGGACCCCTCATATATTTACAATATCATTAAAAGAACCAGATCAGTAAGACAAAGCGATTACGTCGAAAGCAGTGCTGAAAATCCTGGATTAATTTATTCATTTCTAAGTGATTAACTATTTCGTCCCGAGCGATCGTCTCCATAAGCTTACCAACTACTGAAGTCAGACTAACTAATGGGACGATAATTTCCCCGGAGCGATGTCCCCTTTTTAAGATATTGGCGTAATGTTGGCAAGTTTCCAATCGAACGGAACTTTTCCAGGCAGTAACAATTTTTTATTAATATTATTAAATATATATGTAAGAGGAGAGACTATTGCGCAATTCATTTCCTTAAGTACCCTAGGGTAGAACTTATCTGGACCCGTAGTTTGATGAGGATTAATTTTACCTATGGCCAAATACACTTTACTTTTATAAATAGTAAAATCGTGAAGCTTTAAATGATCATCATTGAGCATGATTCTGGGAACGGGAATGTTGTTTATATTTTCGTCAGTGAACACAAAAGAGAAGAATTTATTAAACTTGTTCGTTGTTTTCGCCTATGAGTGGACCAATAGTCTGTGAAGCTACTTTTTCTAAAGTTTTTTGCTTCACCTTCTCAATAACTTTTAAGCATTTTCATTGGAAAATTACCTTTTTAAATTTGAAATACGCGTTTCTTTTTAAAGTTAAGCTACTTTTAATTTCAGCATTCCACCACTTAGGTTTAAAAGACTTTGCCAGTCTCTTTTTACTTACATTACTTAATTCTAAACATTTAAAATAATTTTTAAAAAAATATATGCGCATTAATATGATCGTGCGATAGAGCCTCATCCCAATTATGGGTCGAAAGTTGCAGTTTCATGCCACGAAATTTAGCCATTTTAAAATCCAAAACATATTCCAGGTTCTCGGAATTATGGACATTAATTTTAATTTCAAATATTATTTGCCTATGATCACTGGTGGAGAGGTAGTCTTCTACAGCGATTATTATCAATTCAGTCTAGGTCTGTACAGTACTTAAAACTAAATCTAGAATATCGCGTTCTCTGGTGGGTTCCTTGACCATTTAGAAAAGTGAACTTTCGAGCAAAACCTCATATAGACGGCGACCAGAATTAAATCCTAATTCACGCATGGTAAATTAAGATCTCCCATAATTATCGCATCATATTCGCTCCTTACATCAAAATTTAGTTCCTGAAGTCTATTATCACTATCGACAGTCTGAGAGGGAGGTCTGTATACTAAACCTATAATTAATTTCTTCCGTGAGTTGTCTTTAATTTCATAACACTTATATTATGAATTTCCGCAGTTTTTAATTATGGGTTTTAAGTGTAAGTGAACTGTACCATCACCCCTTCTTTGTATTCTATCATAATTAATGTTAAATATCTTATAACCAGGAAAATGATATTCTCAGAGAAAATCTCTACTCTCTGTATTTAACCAGGATTCAGTAATTGCTACAACCTCAAATTTTGGCTCAATGACAATAATTAATAGTTCATCAAACTTAAATCTTAAACTTCGAGCATTAATATAAAATACATCAATAAATTTTGAGTAATGCAGTAGAATCTCGAGGTTCTTCGTGGAGGGAGTCATTCACTGTAAGGAAAATTTGTTAGGCTGTTCGCTTGTGAAGGGGTTGTGCCATTTTCTGCCTAAAAAGCTATCGCACAGCTATGTAATAGTCTACCAAGACGAGCTGCTCTTACGCCATTCAGGTGGAGACCATCACGTAAAAATAAATCCTTCTTAGAAAAATAACTCCACAAATGGACGAATTCAACATTTTCCTATTGGCAAAGGGACTTAAAAATATTATTCATGTAAGTAGCTCTGTTGAAAAAGTTGTTGAATCCTGCTATTCTAAGGAGAATTCCTGAAAAAATTAATTTATTAGTCGTATCCTTTAGCATCCACATCAGCTGCTTGTATCTCTCTATTAGCTCCTCTGACCTGAAAATTTTAACATCGTTAGTCCCAACATGCACCATACATATCGTATGATAAATCAATCACTGATAAAGTTTTCAATTTCAATATTTCACACACACACACATTTGTGGACTTGCAATAGTATTAAGTTAAGGTATAACCTAGTGCGGCATTCCTCAACCTTTTTTGTACTGCGAACCCCTTATCAAAATCTTAATATTTTTGGGACCCCCTCCCCAAAAATTATCTTTTGCATTATGATTAAGTACCATATAGACAAACTGAGGTATCCAGATTAGTACAGTATAGCTTTTTAGTCTTGATTTATACTTCAAAGTCGGAGTAAAAATGTAATCTAGTCAACTCACGGTCCCCCTTAAACACAACTCACGGACCCCTGTTGAGAACTGCTGACCTAGTGCAAGTGGCTCCCAAATTTTTTTTCTTCCAGGACCCCTTCAGCATATGAATAAATTTTACAAATCCCTTTAATTTTTTCTAAAAACATTTCAATATTAAAATTAGCAATTAATGATACTTTCATGATTTTCCTGTAATAAATATACATAATCTTCATTGTTGATTAGCAGTGCATACAACAAAGGATGAATGCTCAATCAATTTAATTGCTCATTATTATTCCATTAGTTTATTGTCCTGGGAAGGACCCCTGCCTAACCCACAACAATAATAGATCCCACCTTACTTCGGGAATAGCTGGCCTATTGTATGACTGAACTCAATATTTTCCTTCAGAGAAAAATAAATAGGTCTCAAAAATAGTTTAATTAAATAAAATTCCATAAACCTTGGCTGTTTGAAGTAGGCTTCAAACCGGTTCGTCTTTGGTCTTCTAGGAACCCTTTTCTTTATCAATTCCAGAACTCGAAAATCATCATCTGAAATTCAAATGTTTCACTTTAATAAGTGTCTTTGAGTATGGTACAGAATTTAATCTTCCAACCAAGTATCTTAATAAATCTACAGTACATTCTAACTTTGCTGACCCGCTGAAGCAAGAACATTTTTTATTTTTTTTTACATATTTTTTAAGACTGGAAGGAGGGGCCAAGGGCAAATGCCCGCAAAATTGCCCCTCCCACACAAGAAGAGAGCCAAAATCAAAGTCTGGGGTTTTTGAGATGCCGAGACACTGCGTTTGAAAGATGGATTGAGGAAGATTGTTCCAGAGTTGACCAGTTGAGTAGATGAAAGACTGAAGATACTGATTAACCCTTGCATTAGATGGTTGGACAGAATAGGAACGAGAGTGTAGAAAGTCTGGTACTGCATGCTCCTTAAAGGAGGAAGCATGCAGTTAGAGAGTTTAGAAGAGCAATGTCCGTTATAATAGTGAGAGTAAAGAGAGAGTGAGGCAACACTGCGGTGGAGAGATAGATTTAAGACAATCAGTAAAAGGTGGGGAAGTGATGAGACAAAAAGCCTTTGATTCCACCCAGTCAAGTATGGTTGTGTGGGTTGAACCACCTGACACATGAGAAGCATACGCCATGTACAGAGGCAAACAAGACCCCTGTACAGAGACCAACTGAGTGGGGGTGAAGAAACTGCCAAGGCGGTACAGCACACCTAACATCTTAGAAGCTGTTTCAGAAAGAGTATATGTGATCTCTTTCCAGGAAAGATCATGAGAAAAGGAAATGCCAAGAATGTTAAGAGAAGAGGAAAGATTGAGTTGCGTGTTGTTGAAGGTAAGGGGATAGTTGTGTGGAAGACTGTGATGAGTAGACAGATGGAGTAACTGAGTTTTTGAGGCATTGAACGCCACAAGGTTTTCTCTGCCCCAATCAGAGATAGCAGAAAGATCAGAGGTCAGGTGTCCCATAGCCATCCTACATGAATCATGAAGTGATTTGCAAGTTACTATGAAGGTCACGCAAATTATTTTTTATTAATAGGTACATGGAAGGAAATACAGTTTACGTGTGGAGTTACAGTTTTGGAAAAAAGCTTGCCTCAAAACAAAATCTGCAAAAGCATAAAATATTATCAATTGGTAACTGCTTTTCTTTGGATATTTTATTCTTTTTTTTTTTAACTAATAAAATTTGAAAACCAAAACTCAATCATTAGGATTAGTAATTTCTTTGACTTTTCACAAATTTTCAGTTCAAGCACAAACCTTTTTCCAAAACTATTTCTGTTAGTACCTAAATATTAACAGTAATTCAGAAGAGGATATTAACTGACACAGTGTATGTACAAAAAGTAATATACCAACAGCCATGTCGAATGTGTGTGGACAGTGACATCATCAAGGGGAAATATAAAGGGGAGTGGAATAAAATGTAATGAAGTTGTTTAAACAACTCCTTCCCAACATTAAAAGTCATATGACTTAAGGGACCCACAGTTTAACATGCAATCTGAACCATGAGCCAATACATAATCTTGGTGGCAAGGACAGTCCCCCATCCAACTACTCTCCAGCCCAACGTTGCTTAACTCAGCTGGTTGAGAGGAAGCAGTGTTATGACACTGGCCACAATGTAGCCCAAAGCTTGATGGAAGTGGAAATTTTGATATATACCTTTCAATTTCAAATGTTCTGCACAATGATTCCTCATTTTACAAAGGTCAAACTTGTTGCCCCTTCCTCTTCAGTTGGCCTGGTGAAGTAGAGAGTTGGTTTCTTGTGCTCTCCACTTCACATTATAGCCAGGTACACCTGGCTCATGTGGAATTGTTCTGAGCCAGGCATCTAGCCTTCTTTTGAAGATAACCACTGCTACACCACTCATGTTCTTTAATTCCTTTGACACCTGGTTGAACAGTCTTGATCCTCTTACAACAAAACTATTTTCCTTCAGGGGTGAGGATGTTCCCTGTCAAGCCTTTAATTTGGGAGCACAACACATTCTTCTTTTTCTACTTTCCACTGTTGTTTGAGTATTTACAGTGTTCAAAGTAAGATTAGGGGCTAGTTCCTCCATTATTTTCCAAGTGTAAATGGTGTACATCTCTTCATCATCTTTCCAGTGACTAAGTTTAATTCATGTAACCTTTCCCAGTAATCAAATTTTTTGCATCCATTGATCTTGGCTGTGAAGCTTCTTTGAACCCCTTCTGGTTGACTAATGTCTTTTTTTATATCGGGATGTTAAGACCAAGCAGTATTCCAACTTGGATATGATCACTGTTTTCAAAAGAGGAATAATTATATTCCTATCCCTTCATTTAAAGGTTCTCAACATCTGTCCAGTTATTCTTTTTGCTGTTTACTGGTATCTTATTTTGTGTCTCAAATTTTACATGATCAGTCATGACATCTAAATCTTTTGCTTTAGAATTTCTCTGAATTTTCTGTCCATTTAAAGTGTAATATTCCATGGATTTCAGGTCCTCTCTTCTTCTGTACCCTAAAAGTTAAAAACTTTTAGTGTTAAATTTCATATTATTACCTTCAAACCATTTGTAGATTCTGTTCATGTTTGTTTGTAGAGATCCTATATCCTCTGGGTTTAATTTTTTTACTAATTTTTATGTCATCAGCAAAGGATGTTAGTGTGGTCACTGGTAACTTTCTCATCTATATCAGTTAGTATGATTATGAAGAGTAATATGAAAAAACTATTGGGCTATGGGTTGATTGCCTGTTACCCTCATCTGTTGGAAATTTCCAGCAGATTTCAGTGGAGAGTAAACGACAAAAGCCCTATGCTTTTTTGTTAGTGAGTTATGTATATGTAGGTCTTTAAAGGACCTCTATGTTTATTTGTCTGGTATTTGCGCTGCCTAATGGTAAAAAAAGAAATTGCCTTACCATATTATTTCGTTGGGCCTCGCTTCTATTTCGATGTAGGGCACAACGATCTTTTTTGATGTACGGTTGCGGTACAATGGAGTTACACAATGAGTTGATTTGATGTAACTAATATAGGCAGTCACTGTATTAAAATACCTGAAGGAATAGGCCTATCCTTTTTATAGTTATTAGGTTTTATATTAAGAGGATTTCACTCAGAACTTACAGGAAGATAAAGTACATCTTCCTTGCTTAAAGCATCGCTGTAACATAAGCAAGCTCCGAGCGAGCCACTATAATATAATCTTCATATTTTAGTATTTGCCAAATTTGCAAAGTTCATTGACTCTTCTCTCAATTTAATTTTCATGAGTCAGCAGTGGAAAATTTTGAACACGAAATAGTAAATTTTTTTTGTGGTAGGGTGGGTCCAATGCCTTCATATTGGGTTCTATGTATGGATGGCAATTATTTTCATTCCCAATAGGCTATGTTGCCAATCCCGAGGCAATTTTGTAGATATTTAATTCAATTAATTAATAATTTATATTTAATTATGAAGTAAAGGTATCACATACAATACCATATTGTAAGCATGTATAGTTTTTCCATATACTGGGGGAGGCTGGAGAAAAATTTGCATGTTATAGATTAAATTTTTTGACTGTTTCAAAATATGTGAAATGGATTAAAAAGAATGAAGTAGGAATTTAGGAAGAGAAAGGTTACTCAAGACCTATTTAAATATAAAAGTTCAAGAGGCTAGCTTCTCAAGTTTAGTTACAGTTATGTCAATGAGTTTGACTCCCCTTAGGTATAGGAAATTTATGGAATTAAAGTAAAGTTATTAAGCATTTCAACTTTGCTCATTATTTGTCTAAGTTTAATAAGTCAGCAGTTTTTAAATGCTGGTTTACTAATGTTGGTTTGGAGTTTTGCATGTTTTGTTTTGTTAACGATTTATGTTTTGAAATGACTTCTACATTGGTGAGTTAATTGAAATGTACTGTACTGCCATGTTGTGTTGTTTGGTTAAAAGAGTTTGTACTGTATTCAAACCTCCTACCACTTCAGACTAGTCAATACCCGTAGTTTTAGTAGAGTAAATGTTACTCATCCACAAGTAGATCTGGAGGGCTTGGGGCTTTGAATCCTGTACAGTTTTGTGTTGTTTGGCCCATGGCCAAGGGAGGCCACAAGACCCTTGTTGAATAGTTTGGTCTCTGGCCAAGGGAGGCCACAAGACCCTTGTTGAATAGTTTGGTCTCTGGCCAAGGGAGGCCACAAGACCCTTGTTGAATAGTTTGGTCTCTGGCCAAGGGAGGCCACAAGACCCTTGTTGAATAGTTTGGTCTCTGGCCAAGGGAGGCCACAAGACCCTTGTTGAATAGTTTGGTCTCTGGCCAAGGGAGGCCACAAGACCCTTGTTGAATAGTTTGGTCTCTGGCCAAGGGAGGCCACAAGACCCTTGTTGAATAGTTTGGTCTGGCCAAGGGAGGCCACAAGACCCTTGTTGAATAGTTTGGTCTCTGGCCAAGGGAGGCCACAAGACCCTTGTTGAATAGTTTGGTCTCTGGCCAAGGGAGGCCACAAGACCCTTGTTGAATAGTTTGGTCTCTGGCCAAGGGAGGCCACAAGACCCTTGTTGAATAGTTTGGTCTCTGGCCAAGGGAGGCCACAAGACCCTTGTTGAATAGTTTTGGTCTCTGGCCAAGGGAGGCCACAAGACCAGACCCTTGTTTGAATAGTTTGGTCTCTGGCCGGCCAAGGGAGGCCACAAGACCCTTGTTGAATAGTTTGGTCTCTGGCCAAGGGAGGCCACAAAGACCCTTGTTGAATAGTTTGGTCTCTGGCCAAGGGAGGCCACAAGACCCTTGTTGAATAGTTTGGTCTCTGGCCAAGGGAGGCCACAAGACCCTTGTTGAATAGTTTGGTCTCTGGCCAAGGGAGGCCACAAGACCCTTGTTGAATAGTTTGGTCTCTGGCCAAGGGAGGCCACAAGACCCTTGTTGAATAGTTTGGTCTCTGGCCAAGGGAGGCCACAGACCCTTGTTGAATAGTTTGGTCTCTGGCCAAGGGAGGCCACAGCCCTTTTTGAATAGTTTGGTCTCTGGCCAAGGGAGGCCACAGCCCCTTGTTGAATAGTTTGGTCTCTGGCCAAGGGAGGCCATCAGCCCTTGTTGAATAGTTTGGTCTCTGGCCAAGGGAGGCCATCAGCCCCTTGTTGAATAGTTTGGTCTCTGGCCAAGGGAGGCCATCAGCCCCTTGTTGAATAGTTTGGTCTCTGGCCAAGGGAGGCCATCAGCCCCTTGTTGAATAGTTTGGTCTCTGGCCAAGGGAGGCCATCAGCCCCTTGTTGAATAGTTTGGTCTCTGGCCAAGGGAGGCCATCAGCCCCTTGTTGAATAGTTTGGTCTCTGGCCAAGGGAGGCCATCAGCCCCTTGTTGAATAGTTTGGTCTCTGGCCAAGGGAGGCCATCAGCCCCTTGTTGAATAGTTTGGTCTCTGGCCAAGGGAGGCCATCAGCCCCTTGTTGAATAGTTTGGTCTCTGGCCAAGGGAGGCCATCAGCCCCTTGTTGAATAGTTTGGTCTCTGGCCAAGGGAGGCCATCAGCCCCTTGTTGAATAGTTTGGTCTCTGGCCAAGGGAGGCCATCAGCCCCTTGTTGAATAGTTTGGTCTCTGGCCAAGGGAGGCCATCAGCCCCTTGTTGAATAGTTTGGTCTCTGGCCAAGGGAGGCCATCAGCCCCTTGTTGAATAGTTTGGTCTCTGGCCAAGGGAGGCCATCAGCCCTTGTTGAATAGTTTGGTCTCTGGCCAAGGGAGGCCATCAGCCCCTTGTTGAATAGTTTGGTCTCTGGCCAAGGGAGGCCATCAGCCCCTTGTTGAATAGTTTGGTCTCTGGCCAAGGGAGGCCATCAGCCCCTTGTTGAATAGTTTGGGCTATGGCCAAGGGAGGCCATCAGCCCCTTGTTGAATAGTTTGGGCTATGGCCAAGGGAGGCCATCAGCCCCTTGTTGAATAGTTTGGGCTATGGCCAAGGGAGGCCATCAGCCCCTTGTTGAATAGTTTGGGCTATGGCCAAGGGAGGCCATCAGCCCCTTGTTGAATAGTTTGGGCTATGGCCAAGGGAGGCCATCAGCCCCTTGTTGAATAGTTTGGGCTATGGCCAAGGGAGGCCATCAGCCCTTTGTTGAATAGTTTGGGCTATGGCCAAGGTAGGCCATCAGCCCCTTGTTGAATAGTTCATCCAAGGGAGGCCATCAGCCCCTTGTTGAATAGTTTGGGCTATGGCTGAGGGAGGCCATCACCCCCTTGTTAAATAGTTTGGGCTATGGCCAAGGGAGGCCATCAGCCCCTTGTTGAATAGTTTGGGGGGCATTCCACGACAAATAACCCAAAAATTAAAAAATTTGCCACCACTCTGACCCGGATTTTAATGAAAATTGACATATGGGGTTCTTCTGGGTGCTGATTTCACTGGTTCAAATAAAAAAGTTCTATGACCCATAGTTTTTGAGATATAGGCCCCACTTTACCACCTAACTTTAATGGGCAATAATTCCCAAACATCTTGTTGTAGACCTATAAAACTATACATTTTTAGAATCAGCATGAAGAGATCTATTAAATGATACCACATTCAAATGTGTAGAACAATAATGAAAATTTCCCCCCCCTTTTTTTATTTTTGACCCCCCCCCTAGATAGTGAAATCCAAAAAAAAATTTTCATTTATTAAACTTCCATTGATTGTTAAAAGATAAACAATAAAAAACGTGGGTATCAAGTTGCAAGATATTTTAAAAATTATTGAAAAAATATGTACATTGACATTTGTACATTGTACATTGTACATTGAAATTTTGACATTTTTACGCAGACTAAAATAGAGAACTACAAATGATATACTGTATTTACATCCTATGTATAACTCATATTCACACAGTCTCTCTCTCAAATGTTTGTTAATTATGCTTATTTTTATTACAGATGTGCTTATTTTGAGTCAAGTCATATCTTATTTTTGAGATTTACAATTGTATATTTTTAGTAATGAAAAATGGTTAGATACTGTGATGATCCTTTACAAAAACATAAGAAAAAGATACACAAGGATATAAGAACCATCAGCCAATCACTTTATGATCGATGTAAATAGAAACTACAAAGGAATACTGTAGCAACTGTAGAAAATTATTGACCCAGAGACCAGAGTTGCTATCAACATCACAAAGTGAAGAGTCTGATCACAATCGGTCTTCTGAGAATGTTATTTCAGAAAGCAGTGAATATGATCCAAGTATATCAAGTAATGCCAAAGAAGAGGTTTCTCAAGTTCTAGAAAGTCTTGCTGTGACTCCAGTGAAGAAGCGTAAGTATTTAACGATAGGTACTTTTTATATTTATAATTTTTTATTTATATTATTTATATTATTTATATTTATTTATTTATAATGCATTTACTTTCAAGACAGTTTTTCAGCAGTTGCTGAAAAACTTAATGAAATTAATATGTTGACATTAAATTTATTAAACTTATTAAACTTATGAAATTAATATGTTGACATATTAATTATTATTGTCCATATATATCAAATGGAGTCACATATTTATTAATTCAAAAATTTCAGATGGTTTGGGTTCCTCAAGAAAAGAAGCAAAAGCTATTAAAACAACAGAAAAAGCACGTCATTCTTTAAAACGAAAGCTAGAAACAAGTTTAGAAATTGAAATCCCAAGCCCATCAAAAGCTACAAAGTTGGATCATGAAACTCAAAGGTATGAATTTTAAAATGATACGCTATTATTAAGTAGGAATATACCTAAACTAAAACTGAAGCATAAAAACAAAATGTAGGTATTCACCTCTGAGAGTAGAAACTAGAAGCACAACTCCCTAAAGATTGGAGATCAATGGGCCCACTAAATCATTTGGAATTCATTTCGTCACAAAATAATTTTTGGTTTAATTTGACTATCTCAAAGAATGCTCATTTTGTTACACTTGAAATCAATATTATAATCCAAAAAATTTAATATGCACATGTAATGTTTTGTTTATAGCTATTATACATTCATGAATGAACTGGTTGAAGCTTTCCATTCTACTGACAGTTATGAGAAGAAACTCAAAATATTGACATTATCTCCATTTACCATATCAAAAACTATAAATCTATTTCAAACAACTGAATATTTAGTTAAGAAAAGAAGAAAAATAAAACAAAGACTTGGAATTATTCCTGAAATTGAACCCATGTCAAAAGGAAAAGTAATAACTAAAGGTACACCCGCCGCAAAATGACTTCGGACCATCTACCATTTTGGAGGAAAAGCACAAACATCATTATAAAAAAACAAATATATTTAAAAACTTAGTTACATCAATATGAAGTCATGGCTCCCTTGTTCTTGAGGACCCCCTGGAGCCGTTTGGGCATGGAATCACTGAGCTTCCTGAAGTAGTCCAATGTCATCTCCTTGCAGCACAGCCACCACACCTTTATCAGCTCCGTCTTGAGGTTCGCGAGGTTAGGAGTCTTCTTCTCTGCCATGATCTTCTTCATGTAATGCCAACAGTTCTCGATGGGGTTGAGATCGGGGCTATTGCCAGGCCACTCTAACACCTTAATCTTCCGCTCATTAAGCCACTTCATCACCTTCTTGGCCTTGTGACAGGGGGCACTGTTGTGCATAAGAATCTCACTACTGTGAATGGCGAAGTGGTTCAACAAATGGTCGTTAAGAATGTCAATATAACAGTCACCGTTCATCATCACATTCTTGGGAAGGAAGTACAGACCCCCATTTCCCTTCTCACCAGAAAAACACCCCCACACCATCACTGACTCAGTCGGTACCGTGTAGGCCGGGTGGTACCGACTAGCAGATGATGGGCGTCGCACCTTGGCAGATCGAATCTGGAACACCTGGAACATGCTTTCATCTGAAAACATCACCTTCCTCCACTGTGCCGATGTCCAATGAACGTATTTCTTTGCAAAGGCAACACACTGCTTCTTCATGCGGTCAGTGATAAGTGGCTTCTTGGCAGTGGTACGGCATGGTAACCCCAAGTCCTTCTGCAGCTGGTGCTGGATCGTTCGAACAGACATGGCTTCCAGCAGCTTGGGATGGTTCTTTTTCAATTGAGACGCTGTAAGTTGAGGGTTCTTCAACACTTCTCTCTTTATGAGGTTATCCATGGCCTTAGACGTCTTCCACCACCGAAATTGTGCTTCGGAACGACGTTGGGTGGTAGGCCTCTAGCCGCCGCCAGCAGCTTCTTGATGGTCGACTTCACCCGACCAGTACGCTCGCATATCGTCTTTATCAGGATGTTTTCTTGCCTCCACGCAAGAATACAGGCCTTCTCCTCAACAGAACAATACTTCCCAGGCATGTCCACTGCACTTTAAGAAAAATAAAAAAAACAAACGACTGCACACAAAAATCCAAGAATTCTGGACGCGGTACGGCAGAAACACAACACCCCCATGTCACCTCTATCTAAACACTGACAAGTTTTGCCTCTGCGGTAGCATAAAGGGATCGACTAACAACATGCCAGATACTTCCAGACAAAATATTTTACTCGGTAGCGTGAGAAATGCAAATCGATTTCAGACCGCTTTCTCAGCGGATTATCACACGAAGGTCCGAAGTCATTTTGCGGCAGGTGTACTAAAGATTCTGTTCAGAAATTTTTTGAATCAGATGAAATTAGTCATTTGTGCCCAGGTAAAGAATCTGTGCAGAAAAGACTGGTGTTAATGAATCTGAAAGAAGCTTTTAGTCTCTATAAAAATAATCCAGATAGTCCCCAAATTGGCTTCTCTAGTTTTGCCAGCCTTCGCCCCAGACATTGTGTTTTAGCTGGAGCTGCTGGTACCCATTGTGTGTGTGTATGTACAATGTACATACCAGCAGAATGCCACAATACAATTCTCAGCTTTGGGTGTCAAAGGGTTGGCATACACAACTCTTATGGAGAAAGCAGTGTGTGATATCAACAACAGGAATTGCATGATGCAAATATGTAATCTCTGTCCAAAAGAACAAGGTATTAAGAATTTTTTGCTCACTTTTCAAAGTGTTAATGGTCCTGAATGTGAGGAAATAAAATATAAACAATGGGTTACTACAAATCGATGCAATATGGTTGAAAAAACAAAATCTGTAGATGATTTTATAAATTCATTAAGCACAAAAATTGTCAAGTTGACACATCATCACTTTATAGCAAAGAATCAGAGTGCATTTCTAAAAAACTTGAAGAATAATTTAAATAGCCATACAGCTGTAGTTCTTGGTGACTTTTCAGAAAACTACTCATTTGTAGTACAGGATGCAGCCGAAGGTTTTCATTGGGAAAATACCCAAAGCATAGTGCATCCCTTTGTGTTATATTATAAGGAACCAGAGAGTAATGAAACAAAACATTCAAGTTATTGTTTTTTATCTCCAAATAAAAAACATAACACTACAATGGTTTACACTTTTTTAAATACACTCATACCTATTATTAGAAAATCCCACTGTCATATCAAAAAATTACATTTTTTTACTGACAGATGTGGAGGACAATATAAAAATTGTTTCAACTTTGTTAACATTTGTAAACATGAAGATTTTGGGCTGGAATGTGAGTGGCATTTCTTTGCCACAAGCCATGGTAAGAGTGCTTGTGATGGGATTGGGGGTACAGTGAAAAGATCTGTAGCCACAGCGAGTATGCAGAGAACATTCGCAAATCAAATATTAACACCAGAAGACATGTTTGAATTTTGTTCAAACAATACAAGTGAGAGCATAAATTTTTTTTTAATAAATTCTGAAGAAATTGAAGCTATGAAAATTTTTAAGTGACAGATATGAAAAACTATGCAGCTAACACGAACACAAAAATTCCACAGATTTGTACCTATTAATGCAAATAACAAAAACATTTGAATTATCTTCTGATCAAGTTGGTGAGGTGAGGATTATAAGCAAAGCTTTTTTGGGTGAAGATAATGTTGAAGTTAATCCAAAAATAGGAGAGTACATAATTTGTACTTACAATGATCAGAAATGGTTGAGATTTGTACATTCCTATAATGAGGAATTTGATGACTTTGAGGTTAGCTTTTTGCACTCATGAGGATATAGTGTTTACTATTACTTTCCACAAATTAGAGATACATGCCACATATCAAGAGATAAAATTTTAGGTTTATTAAGCACACCAACTTTAAAGCCAGGAACAATATGTATTCAATATGTTTTCCCAGAAAATGAGTTGAAAAAACTCATGTAATTATGAATCAACTTGATGTAATGTGTGTGTTCAATTTATATTTTTGCTGTTTATTTTCACCCATGTGAATATATCATTTGTAGTTCTCTATTTTAGTCTGGAGGCGTAAAAATGTCAAAATTTCACAATGTACATATTTTTTCAATAATTTTTAAAATATCTTGCAACTTGATACCCACGTTTTTTATTGTTTGTATCTTTTAACAATTAATGGAAGTTTAATAAATGAAAATTTTTTTTTTTTATTTCACTGCCTAGGGAGGGGGGTCAAAAATCAAAAATAAAAAGGGGGGGATTTCATTATTGTTCTACACATTTGAATATGGTATCATTTAATAGATCTCTTCATGCTGATTCTAAAAAATGTATAGTTTTATAGGTCTACAACAAGATGTTTGGGAGTTATTGCCCATTAAAGTTAGGTGGTAAAATGGGGCCCCTTATCTCAAAAACTATGGGTCATAGAACTTTTTTATTTTGACCAGTGAAATCAGCACCCAGAAGAACCCCATATGTCAATTTTCATCAAAATCCGAGTCAGAGTGGTGACATGCATTGGGTGATCTCTCCTGGAATGCCCCTGTGGCCTCCCTTGGCCAGAGACCAAACTACAAAAAGGGGTAAATATTTGGCTGGACACAGGGGCTACATTTTTTATCAAAATTACTTTTTTCTAGTGTAGTTTTCTCTGCTTTGTTCGAATCTGATACCCATTTCTTGTGCAAATGAATAGAAACTATTTTTTTTTCCATTCCAAAATATCGAGTGTTTCTACTTATTTGCACAAGAAATGTGTGTCAAATTCCAACAAAGCAGAGAAAAGTACACCAGGAAAATGTAATTCTGATAAAAAACTAGCTAACCTAACTAAATTAACTAACCTAACCTGCCAGTGACAATAGTATATATGTTGGTCCGCATGATAAGAACAGGAATTGTTACATTTCAGGCATTGCACACAAGCAATATTTTCAAAATATTTAGAAATGGCGCAGTAATAATCTCGCAACCATCACATTCAAAACCTTCACTAGCTTCAGCCATTGTCCTCAAACTGCGTGAAACAAAGGAAATTCCTATGGCGCACGTTAGGGTGTGACAGTTGCTCCAACTTTGTCTTACAATGCTGTTCAAAATTTTGGTGTTGCATATTGACATAAAAAATACCCACATGCAATTTTTTTGAAGATTCATGCATATTCGAGTGAGCACCAGCAATTTGAAAAATAGCGATTTTGCTTATACGGCATACGCGCCTATATATGAGATTACACAACCATCATAAGGGATATTAACACAAATCATTTGCCTGTCTTAATTAAAAGCTGTTATCACTAACACAAAAACGTTAATCATTCTTATTCTCTCATGGTACATTAAGGGGTTTTATCATATATTCACAAGGTATTATTTCTCTAGAGCAAGAAACCATGATTTCTGTTCGGAAACAGATGATCATTTGCGCTGATTAGGAACGCGGAGTCTGTCATTTTCAACTACTTGAAGGACTTCTTGAAAGCGCTCCTCATCCCTGGCAACATTAAGAAAGTCATGGCAAAGTTTTACACCACGCTCTGCAGCCTCATTGACGACCTGAAGCTTGTCCACAACCCATTTCATGTTCAGGTAGTCGTCATGATCCGCCCATTCACTGGCTGGACTGTGGAGAAACTGATAAGGCATGCCTAAAATGGTGAAGAACCGGCTTGAGTCAGGCCCAATTAGGTCCACCAGGGCAGTGCAACTTTCTGGGACAGGGGGAAGATATGGCTTTCCATAGCCCCCATGATTGAGCCCCTCTCTCTTAGTAACTTCAGTGCCTTCATGGCAAAGAAGGGCCTTCCTCATCTCCTCTTTTGTCCTTTCTTGTACTTGGGACGAGAACAAAGCCAGTGGGGCCAACTCCTCAGTTAGGTACCAAGTGTGTCTACCGAGTGCCACACGTGCTTTGTCAACTATTGTGGCGTCATATGGGGCAAATTCAGCCAAGGTTTCGACCAAATTCAAGTCATTCAGTGGCGCACTTGCTGGAACGGGGCAAACAATCCACCATGGGACATAAACAGCGACTGTGAACACAGCAAACCATTCTAACTTGCTGATTTGACTTTTAGTCACAACCTCGGCTTTGGGAAACTGCTCTTTGATCTGGCCTGACAAAAGAACAATCTTGAGGGTATAGAGCAGTTTAGCCATCCACCTTGCTTTGTGAAGTGCGCCGGGGTAGACCATTGTGAAGTTCACTGGCTCGGATCCTTTAGTTACAAGCAGCAGACAAAGCTCTACCAGCTCCTTGTAGTCACCATGTGTAAATGGTTGGGCTAGAGATTCACAGAAGACGTCAGCCATCTCCTGCTGGCGCTCCTCAAACACTCCAGGCATTGCGGGGTAGTAGTATTTCTTTTTTTCATTGTACGCCAGTTGAGAGAAATGGTTCTTGAACCTAGAAATGCAATTATTGGGATTATTGTATTTCGTACTAATCTATAATAGGGTAATTCTATGAGAAATAGACAAATGAAGTACACGGTCACCTCTTCAAAATTCATGAAACTTGGTGTGAGGGTTGGTTTAGGTCCAAATTACAAATTTCTGAATTTTTTTGAAAATTGGTCAAGTTGGTCAAATTTTATGGCTTGACCAAATTTTGGTCAAATGAAAAAACCAATAATTTTCAAACGTAAATATCTCAGCTCCTAATTGTGGTAGTGTAGTAAGTCTTAAACGATAAAATATGTAAAATTAACTGTAGTTTCTAAATATGTATCATTTTTTTAGGGTAACAAAAATAAAATAATGATTTTTTGGAATTTTTTTTTTTTTTTTGCGATTTGGCAGTGAAGATATCATTTTTTTGAAAAAAAGACCAGGAATAAAAAATGTTTATTTGATGTATGTACACCATAATAAGTAATAAAAAGTCAGCTTATAAATCAACGATTATTATGAAAATAAAATTACAAAAAAGAAATCCTCCAAATTTTAACAATTTTTTGCTTTCTTTCCAGATTTTCAGTATATACCTAATTTTCTAGTATACGTAAGTTTACCTAACCCTTAAAATGCCTCAAAACATACAATTTTGTTGCGATCCTATGAAAAAACACTCAAGAAGAATTTTCTGTAACATCAAAAAAGTAAACTGCCATGGCAGCTGCAAGCTATGGAATTTTGGAAGAAAATCAATTACTATGCAGCAATTGCTATATCACAATTAAAAAGAAGGCAATTGTATTAGAACATGTTCAACATTCATCCAGAGAGCCGGAACCTGCGCCAATACCTGAGCCAGACATACTTAACGAATCTATGGAGCGAAGCAGTAGCGATTCCACGAATCCACCACCATTGGAAGAATTTGTCGTTCAAGAGAGGCAATTCAATAAAGATTTGCTCATCAACAATATTTTACCTTTATTTGGTGAAAGCCCAATTAAAACAGGTAATAAAACAATAGAGACTCCATTCAGGACATGTTTCTTAATGCCAAATTCGTAGTTTTCTGTTTTTAAATATTAGCATCAGCACTTGAATACATATATACAAAATATTTGATTATTTCACGCAACCTAAATTTATGAATTTGTTTTACAGCTGGATTGAAGCCGGGACAAAAACAGATAAAGGCTTCTACGAAATTGTAGATGTAGAACTTTCTTTGCAAAAACGTCTGAGTGAACCTATTACTTCTATCAAAGGTACTCAACAATTACATTGCTTCATCCCAATTTCCAAGAATTCGTTGAAGGCTTATCCACTCTCTCAGAGTGCACAGTAGGGTGGCTCGTTTTTACACTTTTTTCGATATTTGATTGGGGGTAGTGCGGAAAAGTTGCGATTTGGAGAGAAAATAAAGTGTGTAAAATTTTTTTGATCTACGTCAATACCTTCCGGTGGCGGCGAGTCCTTAAAAATCGAAAAATAGGCCTAACAGGGTAGATTGGAAAATGGTTTTAAAGACTTACAAAATAAACAATAAAAATTTCAGCACAATCTGTTAATAACTTCCAGTGGCGTCTTAGCCATTAAAATATCCAAAATATTGATTTAAAGCAAGTTTTAACAAGATGTTATACAAATGTTAATTCCGGTATATTTCTGTGCAAACAACCCTGAGAACACTATTATAGGCTTGAATAAATTAATAGCAGTCATTGAACAATGAACATTATATAAAAATTATATAAAATTTTTGTGTGTTTTTAGGCCTATTTTTCGATTTTTAAGGACTCGCCGCCACCGGAAGGTATTGACGTAGATCAAAAAAATTTTACACACTTTATTTTCTCTCCAAATCGCAACTTTTCCGCACTACCCCCAATCAAATATCGAAAAAAGTGTAAAAACGAGCTGCCCTAGTGCACAGTCAGTCGAAATAAGAGAGCTCATTAGAGTTACTGCTTCGGTTCAAGAACATAATACTGTCTCTCAACGCGAAATTGAAACAGGCTCTTTTGTGGGTTGTATGTATGAAAATAAACTATGGCTCAGATTAGTCCAGTCCTTTGACTGTGAATATGATGATTTTCTGATAAAATTTCTCCATCCTTCGGGCGTATGTCCCTCATACATTTTTCCTGCACAAGATGATGTTTGTCACGTTCCAACAGAAAATATATTTGGGAGTATTGAAGCAAGTTTATGAGGAGGAACAAGAATACAATACGTACATTGTACATATATTTTAAGATTTTTTCTCGTTTGGTTTATCTACATGTATTTTTTATATGAATTGAAAATTGTCTTTTTTTGGACCAACAAGTCTGTAATAAATCTTCATTGTCTGAAAAAAAAATTTATTACTTAATTTCAAACTCAGTTTTGAGCCTTATAATAAACTATAAGCTGACTTTTTATTACTTATTATGGTGTACATACATCAAATAAACATTTTTTATTCTTGGTCTTTTTTTCAAAAAATGATATCTTCGCTGCCAAATCGCAAAAAAAAAGATTTTTTCAAGAAAAATCATAATTTTATTTTTGTTACCCTAAAACAATGATACATATTTAGAAACTACAGATAATTTTACATATTTTATCATTTAAGACTTATTACGCTACCACAATTAGCAGCTGAGATATTTACATTTGAAAATTGTTGGTTTTTCATTTGGCCAAAATTTGGTCAAGCCATAAAATTTGACCAACTTGACCAATTTTCAAAAAAATTCAGATTTTTGTAATTTGGACCAAAACCAACCCTCACACCTAGTTTCATGAATTTTGGAGATGGTGGAGTGTACATTTGGCACTTTCATTTGTCTATTTGTCCTGGAATTACCCAATATTGTTTTAGGGGTATTAAGATTGATATGATCGATCATTTGCTTGGTGTTAGTATATCTTATAAGTCTAATAAAAGAAATTCCACTAAATTTGTTCATTAGATAATAATATTCCTTGTTATTTTGTAAAGCTTATGACTCACCTCTGGAAAACCATTATGTTTGGACTTGAAGAGCCCTCCACTTTCAAGCAATCCCAGCAAACACCTAGGATGACTTCGCCCACATGCCTGCGACAGGCGCACCAGAATACGGCACGCTCTAATTCCTTTTGGAGGGAGACGCAAGCAGCTGTTTTTTGTCCTGAAAAAAAAATGTAATTGTAGTTTAAGGCCACCATTTCAGGCACGTGCTTTTTGCAGATTTCTGTTAAATCATTCACTGTATTTTGGTATTAATGTCATGATAAATTCATGCTGATGTTTGAAATAGGTTTACCTGTATTGGATGAAGTTGTGTCAAAAACCATACCAACGACATTCTGTTCACACTCCCAACCGACCAGAAGTTGTTTGGTTGCTGTTGATATCAAGTCTCCTTGAACCAGGCCAGCTTTCTGAGTCAAATGCGGAAGAGGTGGGACTCCAAGAAGCTTTGTGCCATTGACACCAGACACAAGAATGGGCAGGCGGTCATCAATGCCTTTGGAATCCAGTGTGTCCATAAGTTTACCATCCCAGTGCACCAGTACTTTGTCTGATGGTTGCCATTCATCCATGATTTTTAAACTTATTTCTGACACGATGGAAGCTCTGTATCGGTGGGCTGTCCTTGCATTTAGACTCAGCTTTGATGTATCTCCACCACATGCAGATACAAGGGAGTACACAATTGCACTCAGCTGGGTCGGCGAGATGTTGTTTCGAACACTGCATGAAACAAGTTCTGCCGACTTCAGAATATCATGGGGCACAAAAATTGAAACTCCCTCTTTCACTGTTCTCCGATGTTTTCTCTCTGGTTCAGCAGTGCTGGCCTCATCAGAGCTAATAGGTGAATCAATATCAGCCTGTACATTCTCAGCATGATCACATTGCTCTCTCTCTTGTTGCTTCTCTTCTCGCATCTGCCTTTTCTGTCGCTTCTGAACCTTTTCTGTGAGTACTTTGTTTACCCCAGAGTAGGTAGCTACTCTGTCACTTAGCATGCTTTTCATAAAGAGTATGTCAGTATCGATGGCATCTTGTTCGGCCTGAGTTTTCCCCTTTTTCGCAGCCGCCATGTCTTTCAACACTGTGTTCTTATAAAATTTCATCGTCAGGCTCAATTCTGATTTAAACTTCATAATTCCAGGATCATCAGCCCGTCTTCTATCCTCATTCTTTTTCATAAGCATCATGTAGTCTTTGTCATAGTAAGTTTTAATCACTCGGCCAATATTGTTCCTTCCTGTAATGGTCGGGACATTCGCCTTCTGGTAATGCAAAAGCACATTGTCAATGGTGGCAGATAAAGCCTGGTCCCAATGCATATCCCAAAGGTTTGCTAACAGACATAGTAAGACCTGCCTATTAGTTGGCAGTTTGCAGCCCTTTATTTCCTTTTCTTCTTCTCAGGGTACGGTGCCCAATAACATTCTGACACACTCATCATCTTGCCGTGTATCCATGATTAAATTCTCTATTCACAACATCAAATCACTGTCAAGGGAAAAGAAAAGAGCATCATTAAAATTAAATGCAATAAAATAATATGTGGAAAATTTGTGGGTCAGCGTTCCAGACCCGGAAATGAAAATCTGATAAAATGTGTTATTTTCACACTTATTTATGAAGTTCATAAGCTGAAATAGCAATACTTGCTGGTACGACGGTGCTAGCTCAAGCATGCACTGATCTCCAAGAAAATTTACAGGGGTGTTTCCTAGATAAATAGTACACAACACTAAAACTTTGAACAGCATTGTAGGACCATTTTTTGATTTTTGGAGGGCAACGGTCACACCCTAGCACACGTCACAAAAAGTATCTAATTGGCCAAATCTACACAAAAAGTGTCTAATTGGCCCAATCCAGCCATGACAATCTGAAAACAAGTGATATGTCCACGAAACGCATTACCATACATACAAACACACAGAGCGCTAACATACATACATACATGGATACATACATACGTACAGTCTCCACATAAAAATTATATATTAAATGAATTTTATAACCATGCACTAGCACAAAAAATTATTAGTACCATCGTAAAGAGCATGAAAAATAGTGCTAGTGAAACACAACCTCTCATTTCTCATTAGCCCCTGTGTCCAACCAAATATTAACCCAAAAAGGGTCTTGTGGCCTCCCTTGGCCAGACCAAACTACAAAAAGGGTCTTATGGCCTCCTTCAGCCATAGGCCAAACAACAAAGGTCTTATGGCCTCCCTTGGCCATGACCAAATAACAAGGGTCTTATGGCATCCCTTGACCATGGGCCAAACAAAAAGGGTCTTATGGCCTCCCTTGGCCATGGGCCAAACAACGTCTTATGGCCTCCCTTGGCCATGGGCCAAATGGTCTTATGGCATCCCTTGACCATGGGCCAAACAAAAGGGTCTTATGGCCTCCCTTGGCCATGGGCCAAACAACAAGGGTCTTGTGGCCTCCCTTGGCCATGGGCCAAAGAACAACAGTCTTATGGCCTCCCTTGGCCATGGGCCAAAGAACAACAGTCTTATGGCCTCCCTTGGCCAGAGAACAAACACAAAAACAGTACAGGATTCAAAGCCCCAAGCCCTCCAGATCTACCTGTGGAGGAGTAACATTTACTCTACTAAAACTATGGATACTGACTAGTCTGAAGTGGTAGGAGGTTTGAATATGTACAGTACAAACTCTTTTAACCAAACACCACAACATGGAAGTACAGTACATTTCAATTAACTCACCAACTAGAAGTCACTTTAAAACATAAATCGTTAACAAAACAAAACATGCAAAACTCCAAAACAACATTAGTAAACCAGCATTTTAAAAATAGTGACAAGTTTATAAAACTTAGACAAATGAAGAGCAAAGTTGGAATGCTTAATAACTTTACTTTAATTCAATAAATTTCCTATACCTAAGGGGAGTCAAACTGATTGACATAACTTTAACTAAACTTGAGAAGCTAACCTCTTGAACTTTTATATTTCAATAAGTCTTGAGTAACCTCTCTCTTTTTAAATTCCTACTTCATTCCTTTTAACCCATTTCACATGGTTTTAAAACACACTGTTTGTCAAAAAATTTAATCTATAACATGCAAATTTTTCTCTATTGGGAAATGAAAATAATTGCCATACTTACATAGAACCCCAAATGTAGGCATTGAACCTGCATGACAACAAGAAAACCAAATTTATTATTTCGTATACAAAAGTCTCCATTGCTGACTCATGAAAATTACTTTGAGAGAAGAGTCAACGAACTTTGCAAATTCAGCAAATAAAAAAATATGAAGATATATATTATATGAGCGGCTCACTCTGAGCTTGCTTATGTTACAGCGATGCTTTAAGGAAGGAAGATGTTCTTTATCTTCCTGTAAGTTCTGAGTGAATTCCTCATAATATAAAACCTAATAACTATAAAAAGGATAGGCCTATTCCTTCAGGTATTTAAATACAGTGAC
Source organism: Bathynomus jamesi (assembly GCA_023014485.1). Lineage (NCBI taxonomy): Eukaryota > Metazoa > Arthropoda > Malacostraca > Isopoda > Cirolanidae > Bathynomus > Bathynomus jamesi. The sequence continues at coordinate 284,127 of JAJOZX010003979.1, forward strand.
TGCCTATATTAGTTACATCAAATCAACTTATTGTGTAACTCCATCGTACCACGGCCCTATATCGAGAGATCATTGTGCACTACATCGAAACAGAAGCGAGCCCCACTGAAATAATAAGGTAAGGCAATTCCTTTCTTTACCATTGAGCAGCGCAAATAAACATAGAGAGGTCCATTGAAGACCTACATATACGTAACTCTCTAATGAAAAAATGTAGGGCTTTTGTCGTTAACTCTCCACAGTAATCTGCTGGAAATTTTCAATGGATGAGGGTATCAGGCAATCAACCCATAGCCCTATATAGTTTTTTCACAGATGCCATCACAAATATTGCAGCAGCTTGGGAGCAAGTTAGTGAAAAATGTTTAGTTTCTGCCTGGAAGAATTTATGGCCAGATTGTGAACTTCCTTATTTTGAATGTTTTGAGCCAACACCTAAAGAAATAAATAAAGAGATAGCAGAAATTGGCAATAACTTGGGCCTCCAGATTAATGAAGATGTTGAAAACCTATTAAAGTTCCACAATGAAAGTTTAACTGAAGATGACATCCTTGAAATAGATGAAGCACAAGTTTCTGAAGACTCTGAACCAGAGCAATCAATTGAAGAGCCACCAAAAGACCTAACAGGAAAAGATTTAAAATACCTGTTTTCTTACATTGATGCCATAAAGAAAATTACAGACAAGGATCCTCTACAAGACAGGGCCTTCAAGTGTTTTAGTGCAATTCAATCAGCCTGTCTCCCATACAAGACTAAATAAATTGAGAGATATAGAAACTAAATTAAAACAAACAAAAATTGACCATTTCTTCAAACCAAACATATTTTCATCTCCAATTGCTTCAAGAGCACCTTCTCCAGTCCCTTCTACTTCAACAGAAGACTTACAGATCTCCACCAATGACCTACCATCCATCTTTATGGAAGGAGACTCTCCTTCCAAGCAGTAATCATCTCTTCCATCACCAACAATCATCCTCTTATGCATAATTGGCAGCACACTGTGGGTAAGTTATGTTTTTTGGTTTTTTTTTATTACTTAAAAAACAATTTAAGTAAACAATACTTAAATACTGCGGGCAAGTTACTATTTTTATGTTTATTTTATTAAAGTAAAACTTTTTTAGCATTTTAAGGATATTTTATACTGCCATCCTTGAGCTTTTGGAACCAATTAGCCATTTTACATTGAAAATGGATCTCGTTGTTCATGATTTCGTAATTCATGACATTTATTTCAGTCCCAATTAATCATGAACAACAAGGGCCCACTGTATAGGGACAATGTTCACCCTCTTCAGGATGCTTGATATTCCTCCTGTGTTCAGGGATTTTCTCCAAGTCCAATATGTATAGGGATCAGACACAGGGTTGGCATGATTTGGTCCAATAGGTTTTTTTTTGAAAAAGCCCAGTCTGAAAAAAACCTATACAGTTTGGGTTTTTAAAGGAATTTGTTTTAAATATTTTGCAAATTCTAATACTTGGAAACCTTTTTTAGTACTTTCAAATGAAGATATAAATATTTTCAGCAACTTACTGCCAATTAGTTTAAAAAATATAATGTGATCTGATAAAGGATAAAAATATAATGAGGAAAGAAGAAGAAAAAATGAATTTTTTAAATTCATCAATGTAATGCAATTAACTTTCATAATGACTGATATGCTACTCTTGGATATACTAAATAGGCACTGAAAAGTTTTCAGTACCTATTTAGTATATCTGAGAGTCTGAGGAGTGAGGACTGAGGTAGACTCCAAATGTGTGTATTGCATACAGCATACTCATTACATACGTGTTCCATGTGTGTTTGGTTCAATGTTATCTAGCAAATTGAGTACTGTACTTGGAAATATTTTTCTCAAATGGGTTGCTAACTTGCTTGCCAAGTTTATTCCTGGTCTGCTTTGTATTTTTGGGAAGGGTAATGGCCTAATGGGTATTCAGACAAGGTAAAACCAGTCATAATTTTGATTTTATTATCTATTTTGATGGCTGTTAATGGTGATTCTTTGTATTATCCTTTAATTTTAGGCAAAGTGGGAGCAGGAATACAATACAAGATCATAAAAATGTATACATTTATGATTTGTCAACAACATTATGAAAAAACCCATGAAAAACCCCAACTGGACTGGGTTTTTGTGAAAAAACCTGAAAACACATGTGGGTTAGGTTTTTCTAAAAAAAAAAAAAAAAATTTGGCAAACCCTGGCCTCAGACATGGGGTAATAGTAATAGGTAAAGGTAATAGACTATTACAGGATTTTTCAAGTAATAGTAAGACCATGATTTTTTGGCTGCAATAGTAATAGATAATAGTCTACTACTTTTCTATTACAGTGGCAATGGACATATTGTGTGAACAAAGAACTGAAAAATGAACTAAATCTACTCTAAACTAAAATAAGCATGTATGTGAACTAATATTGTGGCAAATTTTTCCTTCAATAAAGTAAAATTTAGAAAGATCTAGTCTCTGAAATTGTAATGATTTAGTTGAAGCAAATATTTATTTGGCTGCCTCTCAGCCTCATCCTGGATTCATGGGTGCAGAGCCCTCTGCCACTCATCCTCATACTGGATCCATGAGTGCAGAGCCCTCTACTTCTCAGTCTTTTCCTGGATCCCTGAATCCACACACTGCTACATTGCCATCTCACACAGGGTACCCGCCCAAGGGGCCTTGGTGAATCGGGATGCTGGGAATGCAGTCAGGGGTCATGAGGAGGAGGCATCTTGGACAATGGTGGTAAGGAGGGGTTGGGAGGGAGCGAGTGAACCCTCCGAGAACTGCAACCACTGCAGTAGCAGTGGTGGTCCCTCAAGGGGGTCTGGTCCTACTCATGCACCAGCTAGAAGATGTCAGCCTGTGGCAAATGCTGGCAGAGAATGGCAGGGTATCAAAGGGGCTGCCAAAACAGATTGTATGATGGCTGTACCAATGAAGACCGCAAACATTTTTGTCTCAAGATGTCGACCTGATCTTATGGCTGAGGAGCTGCAGGCATTTGTGGAAGATAAAGTGAACCTCCAGGTTACATGTAGGAAAATTGACTCCAGATGGACTACGTACAGTTCCTTTCAAGTTACAGCAGTCTATGATGATCCAGGGGTATTTATGGATCCAGTAGTATGGCAGTTTTATGAGAAGGGAAAAAAAAACACCTACAGCCCCTCTCGCAATTGCTGGAGAGGGTAATTATGGAGACATGTGTTGTACTGTGTAGGAAAATCTAGCTGGGTCTAATGCTGTAACTGCTGTGCCTGGTATAAGTGGAATTCAACATGTAGAGATGGCTGGCAGAACTCCTGCATCTTCCTAATTGCAACACTCAAAGGTAATCTCTTATAACTGTAGAGGCCTAAGCTTAGGCAATAACAGCAAACACAGGTGGATCATAATTGATAAGCTGTTAGAGGATGCTGATATTTTCTGTCTGCAGGAAACAGGACTTAAAAGGACCTTGAATAGCCTGTCCAGTAACTTTCATGGGATAAGGGATGCCACCAGAGATAAGCAAGATGGTCTCCTTGCAGGCCACCCACCTGGTGGGGTAGCTATTCTATGGAGGTTAGGGTATGGGAAATAAATTAGTGAATTAAAACTTGGTTTGAATTGGCTAACTGGAATAGAAATTTGTGTAGATAATAAAAAATTTGTAATTCTGTGTATCTATATGCCTTTCATGAAGATTACCTCATTAAATTGGGGCAGGTCAGCAGTATTATTGATGAATTGGATATGACATGTGTAGCTATTATTGGTGACTTTATTGCTAATGTGCTTAATGATAATTCTTTGTTTAGCAACCACTTAAAAGCCTTCTGTGAAGATAATAACTTGACCCTTTCATCCATGTGTAGTCATCCTGGTGATAGCTTTACTTATGTTAGTGATAGTTGGCACACCACCTCATGGTTGGATCATTGTATTTGTATGTTCATTATACACAGCGATTCACTGGCCTACTTAGTCAGTGCTCCAGACAACTATCTCTTAATCTTCTATGGACCTCTTGTATAATGTTTGTAACTGTTGAGTCTGAAATAAAGTGTTTGTGTTTGTTTAACACAATGCTTCTAATTGCATTTAAATAGACAAAGATCCTTTTCAAATGAGTACCCCACATATTAAAGTAATAGTAATAGATGACCAAGTAATAGTAATAGAAACCCAGTAATTGACCCCATGTCTGATAGGGGTGTAGCTCTTTTATTCTTACAGTTTTTAATCAGCAAGGCATTCCATTTGCCTGGACCTACAGCTAAGTGTGATTTCATTTGCCCTATAGCTCACACCATATCTTTTGGAGCAAAGTCAAAAATAGTTATATTCTCTCTTTGTAGCCTTTCCTCAAAACTAATATGAAACAATACAAAACTAAGCCCACCTTTTCTGTCCCCACCTACTGGGAAGAACAAAAGCAACCCTACAGTAATTTTCATAGCTGAAAAGATGCGCCTTCAGTAACTATAGTTTATACATAAATTATACTACTATACATCCATTAACTCTATTATGATGCTCATAACCTATAGTAAAAAATTTTTTAGCAACATTACGTAGAAGTTCAAAAATAAAGTTCATGACCTGAGCATATTTTACTTATACAGTATATAAAATTTCCAAACAATTAAGCAAGATAAAATTAATTTTCATTTAGCATTTCAAAACTTAATTTTGCACAGTTATCTAAGTACTTTAATCCATTAGTGCGAAGTGTCACTTTACTGATTTTGTTGTGGCTAATGCCAGATGATTTTATTCAGTCTCAGGAAAGACTTTAGTGAACCCCTTTGGTTGGTTAATGCCTATTCATCTGGGCCTAGGTAGAACCATACACTTTTTTTTAGCATATATGGCACATTCACCATAATTGTGCTCTTAATAAACAGGCTGAGCTAAGCATTTCCACTTACCAACTTTTAAATCTCCTTTCAGTTGATTATGACTCTGCAATATTAAACCATAAGATGTCGATATAGGCCTAGTTCTGAAATGAAAAAATTTATAGTAAGAGGAATTAAATATAAGCCTCTTATTAGGCCTATCGTACTATAGACTGTATGATTAAAAGAAAAAAGTTTAAATACAACCCAGTGTCATAAGACACACTTAGTTCTAAGAAAAAGGTGTATGTGGCACTCGTAGATTTGGACTATTTTTAGTTTAACAAATTCATAATACAATATATTTTATTTTCTATGACTGGCTCCAATAATAGTTTAAACTTCTGAGGTACATAAGAAATAGTATTTTTCCCCAAGAACAAAATATATACTAATTTTCTTTCCAGACAATTACACTTAACATTTTTCCCTTCTATATGTGTGTTGGTACAAACTACAAAAGAAAAACCTTTATTCAGAAAAGATAAAAAGAATACAACTTGAAAAAAGTTTTGATATTTTTCTGTATAGTCTACTGTAATTTAGATATCTGATATGCCATTGGAATTCAGTTTATTACATAAGAGTTCTAAGTGAAAATGACAAGCAATAGTAATAACAAATAATAATAATAAAAAACAATAATAGTAAACAAAAGGTAAAAATTTATAAAAGAAGCATTTGATTATTTTGCGCAATTTTAAATAAAATGATTATTTGTATATTTAGTGGAAAATAAATGATGCTTCAAGGTAAATTATAAAATTAAAAGGGTTTAATGAAATTAGCATATTTTAGATACCATAGCTAATTAGTCAATTATAAAATGGGAACTTAATTATTATGATAATAATGGCAGTAGTGAACTTATACATCAGTAGGAGGTAATGAAGTACTTCCTTAGTGATCTGCAAAATATGTTTTGTGATGAAGCCTGAAATGCATTCCCTTACTTATGAGAATGACTACTGAAATGTTGTAAAAGGTAAATTTGTACTTATCTTTTTGGTATAGGACACTGATTACAAAAATTCCAAGACAATTAAATCCACTGCACCACATAACATAAAAAATATTTATGTTCACTTGATAATAGAAAAGTTCTGCATAAAATACACACGTCAACAAAGTTCCATGACACCATCGCTTCTCCTGATAAAGCTGAATTCTTCACTCAAATTTTTGCTTCCAACTCGACCCTGAATGATTCTGATGAATTTCCTCCCCCCTGTGACTTAACCCAGATATGCTGGACTTATTTTTTTTCTTAACTTTCCAGAACAGACATCGTATTTTATGTAAAATGTGTTCTAATAAAACAGTGAAGTTGGTAGAAAAAAAATTTATTCCATAGATTTTCCAAAAATTGCTGTCCTATATGTAGGACATTAGGAAAATGTAAGAGCAAAAATCATACCTTAACACAATTTCTGTTTTTTCCAAATTAACTTGTACTTCTTTCAGAATATATAGTAAACTTTCTATCCTTTTGCATTGAAGTATTACAGTACCATATATTTAGTAATTATTTAGTATGATATTGAGCAAAACATTTTACATGCAAACCAACATCACACTTTCGACGTGTTGTGCATTTTGTATGACACACACTGCATCGAGTTTGTTTATCCTGAGGAACAACAATATGATCCAGGCAATCATATCAACAGTCTGCATTTTCATGGCGAGATGGCCTTCCTGTTCCTTTCCTTTCATTTTCACCATATTTTTCCAGGAGTGCAACGGCTAATTGACGACAAAAAGCCAGGTGATCAAGTTGTCCACCTCTGTTCTTATGAAGCTGCCATGCATTTTGCTCAGCAACATCTATGCTATGTGTTATGAGTGGAATATACCACTTCTTGCCTCTTATTGAAACTCTGTACAAACTCATGTTTTGATCAGCATGGTCAACTCCCCCCATATTCTGATTGTATTTGTGAATCATATTTGGCTGATTGATGCAATTGTTTTCTTTTGGACTTGAGAATATCGCTTAGCGGTGTGAGTTGGGTGAACAGACAGGCTGTTTGTTGCAACTGAAATGACACTGTTGTCATTCCATTTGACAATAGTTATTTTGTCCCCTGTAGTTCTGAAATCGTACAACCCACGAGGCCATTTTTTAATACTTGCTGTATCTAGCATGGTGCACTTTCCTGATCAATTTTCCCTAATGGTTCCAGTTGCCTTTATTCCACGACTGGCCAATTCTTGAAATAAGGGTAAACCAGTGAAAAAATTATCAAAGTAAAATGAATACGGAAATTTGCCCTTTTGACTAAGAATATCTGCATATTGAAGAATAACGCTACACCTGAGGCCCCTGTCCTTGTACGTTTGGTTTGGTGTAATTCCAGATCCCTGATATGGGTCCATCCATATGACATATCCTTGTTTGGTAGCTCCTACCCACATTTTATACCCATACCTAATGGGTTTTCCATGGATGAATTGTTTGCACCCATGCTTTCCATAGTATGGAACCATTCCCTCATTGATGCTATGGCACTCCTCATGAGGGGCATGGGCTAGAATTTTTTTTATTCAAAAGCTGAAGCAAAGGACGAATTTTAGAAAATTTGTCTTGCTTATCAAGTTCGAGGTTATTACAAGTGTGTAAATTAGCATTATAAATTCAAATCGATCTCTGGATAATGCACTGGAAACAAGATTATTGGGAGTGTCCTTCTGATTTTCCCAAAACATTCTTCTACGTGGAAGAGGAACATAACCACTCAGAATCATAATCCCCAGAAAAGAATACATTTCATCTGTCGTGATAGGCTTTTCAGGAATATCAGCGGAGAGTCCCAGTACCATACCTATCTCCATGTACTTGTCCCTTACAGAGAATGAAAGTGTTTCATGGGTGATCACCCATTGTTACTACTACAGCAAATTCAAGAGTCTCCCACTGGTTCAGAAGGTACCTCCATCTGCCCAGACCTACAATTTAAGAATTCCCCAGGCAGAATAGGAAATAATAATACATATTGTGCATAATTTTCATTTGTGAAATTTATTTATTTTTATTGTGAAATTTGATGTAGCTTCCCTAGAGATGAGTATGACTATTTGAAAGTTTTAACTACCAAGAGATCTCATCAAGCTTCCCATCATCTGAGAACTCTCAGTGCTCTGAAGTCAGACCTGTCCAGCACCTCCTACTACATTTATTGCAAAAGGGAACATCACTATTTCTATATAAAACTATAAAACTTTTTCCAGCTAGCTAAGTTAGATATTCTGTAATTTAACTAAAAAGTACTAGCATTCCCTAGTGTCCCTAAAATTGAAAAACACCTATTCAGAGGTTTTTGGCTCTCAACAGATCCCATGAAGCTTTCCTTCTCTACCAATGGGGTATCATCTGAGAACTCCATGCTCTGAAACCAGACCCAACCAGTGCCTCCTCCTACATTCATTACAAAGGGAACAATACTACTACTACTCCATTTTAACTAGCCCTCACTCAAGCAGCACTCTTTTAATAATGAGAAAAAAAGAAAGGAAGGAAGGAACAAAAGAAAGAGGAGAGAGGTGGCTTTCCAAAATAATTTAATTTGCTCTTTGGAGGTTTGACTCCTGGAAAGTCCCATCTATTGGAAACATAAATAAAAATAAAAAGTTAAGTAGTATCATTTGAGAACTCCCACTGCTCTGATACCAGACCCAACCAGTGTCCTACTACATTTATGATCAAAAGGGATTATCATCCCTAACTCCACTCCAACCAACAACCCTTATAATCACCTTTTGTAGGCTTATTTGGAGGTTTTAACTCTCAAGCATTCTCACAATGACAACACCCAGTGCTCTGTAACCAGACCAGACCAATGCCTCCTGCTACATTTACAGCTTTTAAGGGAAATCACTGTTTCTATCTCTATAATTTATACTAACTAAAAATTACATTCCCAACTTACCTGCCTTTCAATGCAAATTGATGCTACAGTACTAAAATACCTATCCAACCTATTCGTAAACATTAACTGAAGTGCTTCCCATGACCCCCACAGGTAGACTATTCCACCTCTTGATTATCTTATAGGTGAAAAATCCTGTCTTTACATCTTAGCCTGTAATGTAGCTAATTAAATAGGTAGCTTGCTTAAAAACTTCATTTCTATTTATTAGCTAGTACAGTGAGGCCTTGCATAACAAACGCCTTAAATAGCGAATTTTTGCTTAACGAATTACCTCCATAAGGCTCCATTGATTTAAATAACGATTTTACCTTGCAGAACGAATTTGGTAATGAAACACGTAATAACACATTTTCTGTTCAGTTGGAGGTTGGTAGCTGTCGTGAGCAGTTGTGTACAACACAATTGCTCACTATTAAATTTTAATTTATTAGCTTTATAAGTGTATAAAACGTGTAGTCATGGCCCCTAAAAGACCTTCATCATCTGCTAATGCTCCAAAGAAATCCAGGAAAACTATCAGTCTCCAGATGAAGCAGGACATTATTAAAAAAAGTGAATCTGGAACGAGCACCAAAGATCTTGCTGCTGAATATGGATTGTCTGCCAGTACAGTTTCAACGATTTTTAAGAAGAAGAAATTATGAAAACTAAAGTGATGCTACAAGTAGACTTATTAAAGGAAGGGAAGCTATTGCTGAAATGGTGTGTGTTTTACTGATTTGGATTAGAGAAAAGGAAATGAAGTGGGAATCCATTACTAAGGCATTCATTAGTGACAAGGCAGTGCAAATATATGAACAAATTAAGGAATCCCTTCCAGCATCAGTTGAAAGATATGAATCATTCAATGCAAGTCGTGGGTGGTTTGAAAATTTCAAGAGAAGGTCAGGAATTAAGATTATTATAAGGCATGGTGAGGCTGCAAGTGCTGATACTGAGGGAGCAAAGGAATTAAAAATAGAATTTGCAGAACTTGTTGAGGAGGAAGATTATTTGCCTCAACAAGTTTTTAACGCTGACGAAACTGGCCTATTTTGGAAGAAGCTACTGAACAGAACCTACATTACTAGAGAAGAGTCCAAACTGCCTGGCCATAAACCAATGAAAGACCGGTTTACTTTACTTATGGCTGGGAATGCATCAGGGGACCTGAAGATTAAGCCTATGCTTGTGTATCATTCCCAAAATCCCAGGATATTCAAGCAGAAGAAAGTGAACCCATTTAAAAAATGGGTAAACAAGTGCAAAAAGGGTCAAAATTTGGGCTCTGGAACGAATTACTGAAAATCCCATTGAACTAATGCATTGCATAACGAATTTTTCAGTTAACGAATGACCTTCTGGAACGAATTAAATTCGTTATGCAAGGCCTCACTATTATATTATTTACTCCTTTTTGGTATTTGAATGTAGTATTCTATCTATGAAGTCTTTAAATCAATTGACATTTGTTCAGTCAATTAACTGACTTGCTAGCTCTAATCCAAAATACTTTAAAAACAATAATCCTTACCCAGTTTTAAATATTTTGAGGATCAATAATTTTCGCTGCATAAATCTCAGCACATATGGCAATCTCATTTTTGTCTGAAATGATGGAGCTATGTGAAGTTAAAAATAACAAAATGGGAGGTTATAATGACATTGAAACTAGACTTCTAATTTCAATTACTACTGCAAAGTAAAGGTTATAGTTAGGCCTATAGCTAGAAAATGCCAATTCCTTATTGAAACAAACTTTATAAATTAACAACTTATACTTAAATTATATTGTTAGGGCTTTTGAGGAGCAATCAGTGATTCGTTTAAAAGTTATTTATTTGTCCAATAGATATCATTTTGTATCAGTAAACAAGTTTTGCTCAACTAAAGCGCTTGTCAAACATGGTGTGCCACAGGGTTCAGTTCTGGGTCCACTGTTATTTTTATTATATATAAATGACCTTTCACGTTCATCTGATATACTGAACTTCATAATGTTTGCAGACTCTCTCTTTTCTTGCAATGTTAATTCAGCTAAGAATATATTTAATTCAGAATTCATCAGTGTAAATGAAATGGTTGACCACCAATACTCTTTTCCTAAATATCAGTAAAACAAATTTCATGATTTTTACGAATAAAAGAAATGTATATCTTGATGAACTTAATGTTAATGAAATCGCTATAAAGGAGTGTACTGTAACAAAATTTCTTGGTGTAATGTTAGATAAGAATTTGCAATGGAGTGATCAGGTAAATTATATCATGAAAAAGGTTTAAAGGAGTGTTGCTATAAAGTTTAAACTTAGAAATGTAGTCCCTAACCAAGTTTTATTGACTCTTTATCATACTCTTGTTCTTTCTTATATAACGTACTGCATCACTGTTTGGGGGAAACTTCGCTAACAACGCATTAAATAGTATCTTTGTCATCCAAAAATGAGCAATAAGGTTATTATCTGATGCTGATTTCCTTGATCACTCTAGTACATTATTTAAAGAGCTAAACCTACTAAAGCTCAATGATATAACCAAACTGGCACATTTTATTTTTATTTACAAGTGTAAGAACAAAATCATTAATTTACAATGGGTAAATAGATATTTTGTAACTCATCAAGAAACCCACTCGTATCAGAGCAGAAATAGATCAAAGCTTGCTATACCTCAATTTAGATTGTCTTCATCTCAAAAACTATCCATTTTCATTGGATTGAAACTATGGAATGACTTAAATACCAATATAAAAAATATTATGAATGTAAATTTGTTTAAAACCAAGTTGAAATCCTGATTAATAATGGTATGCAGGTATCCCTTGTTTAACGATCATTCACTCAACAATCACTCGCTTTAGTGATCTATTTTTATTAACACCTTTTCTCGTACAATGATTGGCCAAAATTTGGTTTTGCAATCACTACAATGGGCAAAGTTTGGTTTCTGGTACTCTACAGGCGCATCTCTAACTTCATTTATCTAATCAAAATGGCCACCATACACAGAAATGGATTTATCTAGGGCACATGATCCAGTGATGGAGAACATGAAGAAGCTACTCCAGATCTGAATTGAGGATCAAACTCGCTGCCACATGTCTCTCTCTACCACCATCATTATGGCCAAGGCTGTGAGAGGACCTGCAGAAAGATTTGGACCCTGAGAGGACTGCTGGGACTGTTGAGAACTTCAAGGCCAGTGCCAGCTGGTTCGAGCGCTTTAATGGGCAGGCTAATCTCCACAGCCTCCACCTCATGGGCAGGGGTGCAGTGCTGCCGGAGCGTGCCGGAGCACCGCTCTGGCACCTCTGCAAGAGGAAGTTTGGAGGAATTACCATAACAAGCAACAAAAAAATTGTCTCCATTAATTATCAACAGTTTCTTACTAGTCTTGTGAACAATTTGCAGCACTGTATGTTCACGACAACATCCATGAAAGGTTCTCAAACTTCTGAACCTCAAAGTATGTATAAATCACTGCTAAATGAAATGTATGTCCTTGAAAAAGACTACTGGCCTGATGAAATACCACCTAATTACGGAGAAGCTGAAATCTCATCTCTCTGTAAGAGGTTTAAGCTTTCTTCTTACTCTGTACTAAATGCCTTTAGAGACTATGTGGAAGATCATGGGCACCGCATCCCCCAAGATTTACACCCATTACTGAGCTGTTCACAAGTTATTCCTATTAGTACTGCTGAGTGTGAGAGGGGATTCAGTCACATGAACTTGATAATAACAACAACACCACGCTCAAGAATTCTCATAAATCATGTATCAGCGCTTATGTTTGTTAAACTACATGGACCTCCTCTAGTTCAGTGGAATCCTGAGCCATATGCCATATCATGGCTGCGGTACCACAGATCGGCAGATGACACCAGGACAAGAGTTGCTTCAGACCCCCGAAAACATATCACGCCTGACCCTTTGTGGAAATTATTGTGAAACTTCCCACTGGTGGTATTTGGTAAGCACTAAGTAGTTTTAACTTCTTAAATTGATAAAATACATGATTGCTCTTTTTTCTTTATTTGCTTGATAATTATATTTATTTTATGATAATTAGTGAGTGCAAACACGAAATACTTAGTCATCGTGTGGCATATATAGAAACAGGATAGGAAATGGCAGGCTTTTGTCAGGCCCACCAGAGCTCCGGCACCTATAAAATTGGCACTGCACCCCTGCTCATGGGTGAGGCGATGAGTGCAGATGAGGCCAGTGCTCATGCCTTCCCTGAACTCCTGAAGGTTAGGATTGAAGACAGAGGATACAGCCACAAGCAAGTCATCAACTTTGATGAAACAGGGCTGTTTTGGAAGATGTCCTCCAGGACCTTCCTTGCCAAGGAGAAGACTGGTCCTGGCTTCAAGGCTGCAAAGGACTGTCTCACCCTGATGCAGCAGCGAGCACTGGAGGAGTCTGAGGTGGAACCACAATAGCCATCCAAGTCGCTTACTCTCCCCCTTCTGCATGACATTATTATGCAGTTTGATGACTGCCTTACCAAGTTGATAGAGAATGATTCCAACCCCAACAGGAGTGCTGAGGCTGCGTGCATCATGGAGCAGGGCATCCAATGCTACCGCGAAATGTATTATGCAAAGAAGAAGGTGCGTCAGGCAACCATTGTAAGCTTCTTCAAAACCAAGATGGAGTCAATGTCACCACAACCAACATCTTCCACCTCAGGGTTCACCATCTTCAGGGTCAGACCTACAATGCTGTCCACCCTGAGAGAATGAGAGACAGTGAGCTGCCCCAACAACATTCAGTCCTCCAGCCTCGCTGTCCACAAGCACCACGTAGGAACATATCCTCAATGAACCCATGTTATAACTTCCTCATTTAGTAATTGTTCACTTAGTGATCAATTTTTCAGGAACATAACCCCATCATTAAATGAGGGATACCTGTACTAACAAAAATCTAGGATTAATGTCCATTACTATTGTTTACTAATTATTAATTTCTCATGTGTAATCTAGTATTAACCCTTTAATGCCGAACGTTTTTGTAGGGTTAAGTCTAAATGCGTGTATTTGAAACGCTAAGTATTCGACTCAGTCGGCGTTAGAAGGTTAAAAACACATTTCTTGGGATTGTTCAGTTCTTATCTCTCATGTATAATATTGGTTCCTTTGTATGGTATTGGTATAATGCCTTCAATGGTGACCTTGTATTTGTCACGTCAGTAGTGATAATTTAAGATTAATACATGTTTTAACTATTAATAATACTTATTTATTTATTTATTATTAATTAATAACAACTAGCTGTTTATTTTTAATAAGAGCCCAGTAAAGCCTAAAGCTTAAGGGCCAAATAAAATAAAATAAATAGTTGAGCTTCACAATTATTCATGTCATTGTAAATTGAAACAAATGTATTTATTTTATTATTAATAAAGGTTATTCAATTAAAAAAAAAAAAAAAAATTCAGTTATTTCATGGCTACCAGGACATCATATTAACTCAACATGCTTGAGAAATTAATTTGGAAGAGCTACACTACACTCCTTCTTTGTGATAAGGTAGCAGCACATCAGTGATGTTCTTGTTCTGAATTAGGCCTAAGCCATATTTATACAGTTATTATTTATTATTAGTAAAGATATTACCTGTTTAATTATTTAAAAAATCTTAATTCTTCCTCTTCAGATGTGGTATAAAACACTATATTATTATAAGCCTATATACAACTACTCACTTAACTTGTTCAAGATGATTGAAATTGATACTTTGCAAAATTGGATCATAAAACATAACTTTTAGTTAATTTATCCCACTTGGATAACCTCAATTGGCCCAAGTGGCTTCAATGTTTTCCAAACAACGTAACATGGATGATATACACTTATTATTTATATACTCAGACCCCACTAAATCGACACTCAGCATTTTGGCTATCACAATAATTCAGCTATTTTCTGCATGTTGAAATATCAGGCAAAGTTTGGAAGATTTGGTGAAAATAGTCAAATTACACAGCAATCACCACATGGTACATCTGAACTGCACACATGATCAAGCCTGCACTCCAGGCATCCATCTACCATTTGTATTTTGTGCTGAAAAACATAATTTTCCCTCAGATTTATAGAAATTTAAGCTTATAGTTATGCTTTGTACATTATTGGTAGGAAGGTGACAATACGTATGGCAACAAGTAGGTCACAATAATTTTTATCTAGTACAGCAATCCCTTGATATGTACGAAGGATGTGTGCATGAGAAATTTGTACATATCAAATACTATAATACATGGTGTCAATGGGGATATGTATAAGTAAACTACAATTTCATGACTATTTCATGAAACTTATCATAGAAAGTACAAATTAAAATTGTTACATAATATGTACATAAACCTGTAGCAAATAGAATTATAAATAAAATAAATTATAAGATATTACTATTGTACAAATGATGACAAATGGTCTGATTGGTTACTAGTCCACAAACTTATGTGCTTCATGCTATATCAATTGTGCTTCTCATATCTGGTATGCTTTGATGTGAGAAGCACAATGGATAGAGAGTCATTCCAGCTCAACTGGTACAGATTTCAGAAAGTTGGTCAGGTGACCATCTCCAATTTTCTTCAAATTTTCAGGGTTGATTCATACACCATTCAATAGCTTAAATCTAAAATTTTAGCTTCCTCAGTCAAAAATGTTTAATTTTATGGTCGCTTAAATGGCCCCCAATACAACTTCTGGTGGGCTTTTCAATTTTGCAAGCTAAAAGGCTGTGAACAAATAGTTTCTGAGTTACAAGGGCTTAAACATGGCTCCATTTTGAAGCTTGCATCAATTCCTCCCACTTTTACGACTTTACCATTTTCAAAAGTTTTAGTTCTACATCAATCACAGCTGTTTTAATACTCCTAATAGTCTCTATGGGTTGTAAATTTATGAGTGAAATAAAAAAATAACCAAAAAAGGATTTATTTTTATTTTTTAAAATTTCCAAAAGTTGATATTTTCACAAAATTTGCAAAATTAACATCAACTTTGGGGCTTAATATAAAGGTGTCCAAAATTAGTCAGGGAGTTGATACTTCTAGTAAAGAAAGATACATATGTGTACAAAAACATATATTAAGGAATAGATCTCAACTCAACTCCTTCATATAGTTTTGGCTATTCAAAGAAAAGTACTTTTTGTGAAAAATTCTGAATTTTTTCAAAATTTTGAAATGTTTAAATTTCTTTTTACAACATTGAATTGGAATTTTACTTCCATTTTATTACTTGGTAAGTTAATTCACAAATGTTAAATTATCTAAATAAGTTTTACTCATAAAAAAGACAATATATACCTAGATTATTACTACATTTGCAGTTAACACAACAGATGGACCAGCTTGTAGGCTCAATACTTGGATCTACCTAAGTAAATCATGTAGAACCGTGTTCTACTGCTCTTTAAGCACTTCCTAGTAATTTAAATTATGCAGTTAGTACAGATAAACTAGCAGTAACCACCATTTTCAGTACAAAACCTTAAATTTAAGTAGCTTTGTTGTATTACTTCCCTTAATACAAGTGTACAGTACTTAGCTATATACAATAATGAATTCCTGAGTTTTTAAGCATATGAATTATTGGCTATAAGTTCATATTCTTTTTTTAATATGTGTTGTTTTATGTAAATTCGTATGTAAACTTATATATAGCTAATAACTCTTATGTTTAGACACTGACTCAGGAATTTATTATTGTACTCAGGCTTTAAGTCTGATTGTCTTCAACACTCCATGGCCTCTCAGCCATAAATTGGCAATTTATTATTCAGCTTGATACAGGTCTGTAGTTACTTAGGCTTTTTTTAAAATAATACTCAATTTTAGATAAACAATCATTTGATAACTTGTACTGTCTCCCCATTTTCCCAGCAACTGTAGGTGGTTCAATTGAACACAAAACATGTTGGAATGGAATCCAGCAAACATCCTCTTGTTCAGGCCATTTAAAAGGATTCTTTTTCATGAAATTTACTAATAGATCCTTCTCAGTATCACACACTTCAACTATGTTTCCAACAAACCAGTCACCTTCATAGAAACAGGCCACATATGTACCAGGTTTATATTGGTAAGCCACATTTTCTTGTGTAGCATTGAGGAAGGAAAGTTGTACGTTAAAGAAATTTTCATCACTAGAAATTTTGTACAGTTGAATGCCTGTTGATGAAGGTCTAAAGCAGTGATATGAACGGGTCCCTGGGATTGTCTTAATTAAGGAATACCTTTTTTCTAACTCAAATAAATTAGCATTTTCCTCAATTTTAGCTGAATCAATGTACAAAAATTGTATACCATTAATATTAGATTTGCACCAATCGAACATCTCTTTTGGATTGTTGATGTGACCTTTACTTGTTGCTTGTAGACTTGCCCAGGCAACTAACCTTTTGACAGTGCCACCAACACCATCACAGGGGTTCTTTCCGTGAGAGGTGGCAAAAAAGTTCCATTCACATGTTAGTTGGAAATCTTTTTCATGTAACACTGAATTAATGATGTTTTTATAGTTTTTATATTGACTTGCTGCGCCATCGCTAAAGTAACAAATATGTTTTAGTTTAGGATTCTGACCCAGTGATGCCCTTGTATGGCATCCTGAATTATAAAACTATAGTTTTCAGAGAAGTCAACAAGCACTAATGCTGTAGAATCATTGAGGTTTTCTTTACAGTCGGACAAATATTTTGATTGGGCTTTTGCTATGAAATGGTGTACTTTCAACTTTTTTGCACTTTCACATATGTCTTCTACTACATTCGAAACACTTTTTGTCATTGTGACCAGTTGGGTATGGTCTGTATGAAGCCACTGCTTAAAGGAAACCTCATCATCCATGTCATAATCATTGTTTTCAAAAATGGTAAGAAGCCAATCCTGTAATTCATTTAAACCAGGACATGTTTTGCAGTTATTAATCATGCAGTTTCTGGTTTCAGTGTTGCAGACTATTTTCCCTAGTAACTCTCTTAATTCTACTTTGACGGGGAGTGATTCACATAAAAGTTTAAAGTTCTGGTGTATTTCACAAATGCATACATTGTGTGATCCTTTACTCCCCACACCCATACACCATTTTGGTCTCAGTTCAAAAAACTTTGATTTGGAGATTTTGTCATTTGGATATTTATTTTTGTAAAGCGTATATAATTCTCTGATATTTGTCAACAACAGTATTTTCTGCTTGTGAACCTTCCCTTGTGGTGTTTTTATTGATTTGTAGTCTTTTTTACCAGGGCATTCTCTAGTATATTCATTGTTTTGGAAAAATTCTATCACTCTTTCCTTTATTTCATCGCTTATACCCTTGCTACTCTTTTTATTTCTCATTATAGGAAGGATACCTTCTTTTCTCTAAGGCCCTCACAGCATTAACCATTCTGGCTGACACTTCAAATTCTTTCATAATTCTTTCTCTGGACCAGGTTTTACCAATTGGAAGGAGTGTTAGAATTTGTATCTTTTCTTGTCTGGTACTAGTTTTACACTTTTCTTTCAGTTCCTCTATTATATGCTGATAACACTTTTCTTCCTCACTCTCTATAGGTTTCTCCGCTTCCTCATCCAAAATGCTAGGCTTCATATGAAGTACTTTTGACAGCTTTGATTTTGTTGATGTTTCAATTTGCTTTAGTTTCCTTTTCGTGTAAAACTTTCAATCTCTTGCTCTTACATACTTAATGGGTGAGCATTCTAGTGAACCTAACGTTTCGTCAAATGTCTCCTTAACTATTTCTTCTGGAACATATTCATCACTACCTGAGTCTTTTTCATCTTCAATCGTCTTGGCTCTAGAGAAGCATGTTGAGCAAAGTTTCTGTCCTGTATCAGATTCAGTCTAGTTGCTATGTCTTTGTCAATAATTTGTAGTGATTCTGCAAATAAAGTAGGGTAATGTAAACTCTAAACACATTGGAAAATAATTTTAAAACCTCAACATTTGGTTATAGGCTATTCGTATAAAATATTCAAAACATATGCATTCAGTAGCACAGTATATAGCCTACCCTATTAAAATTAAATAGCTAATTTAGGTTACAATTTACAATATAAACTTCTTTATGAAATATAAATATATTAGTACCTATATTTACTTACTTGTTATCTTCTTTCGATGATTTCTCCATGGATCTTGGCAGCTACGTTGCATTTGTTGGTAATGCATTCCAAACATTTTTTCATGGTGGTAGCATACAGTAGCACTATTTGGGTTGATTACAGTTGCTTTTGTTCTCCACAATAGCAGTTTCCTTGTTTCATCTGTCAGCTCATGTAAGGTATACATACCCACCTTCCTGGTGAGTGTGTTCATGACATGAATCATCCAAGTACATAGCAAAGCTGCACTTTGATTCTTGATTAGAATAAGCCATTATTACAGGAAGTAAAATTAAGTTAATTGCTCTAGTTAAATTTTCTGAAAATAAAAGATCATGATCTATAAAATAGGCCTGGACATTAATGATTAACCATCATGTTTTACATTTATAAGAATATACAAAGCGAAATGAGCTACCCAGAGCCCTTCGAGTCGCTGGTTGTTTTGACAGACATTAAATTTCTTGTATGTTTTAGACTTATTTACATATTACAATTGTAAATCAACTTAATAAGTAATAAAATGGAAGTAAAATTACAATTCAATATCATAAATAGAAATTTAAAAATTTACAAATTTTGCAAAAATTTGAGATTTTTCACAAAAAGCACTTTTCTTTGAATCACCAAAACTATATGAAGGAGTTGAGTTGAGATCTATTCCTTAATATATGTTTTTTTACACATATGTATCTTTCTTTACTAGAAGTATCAACTCCCTGACTAATTTCGGACACCTTTATATTAAGCCCCAAAGTTGATGTTAATTTTGCAAATTTTGTGAAAATATCAACTTTTGGAAATTTTAAAAAATAGAAATAAATCCTTTTTTGGTTATTTTTTTATTTCACTCATAAATTTACAACCCATAGAGACTATTAGGAGTATTAAAACAGCTGTGATTGATGTAGAACTAAAACTTTTGAAAATGGTAGAGTCGTAAAAGTGGGAGGAATTGATGTAAGCTTCAAAATAGAGCCATATTTAAGCCCTTGTAACTTAGAAACTATTTGTTCCACAGCCTTTTTGCTTGCAAAATTGAAAAGCCCACCAGAAGTTGTATTGGCATGACAAATTTGAAGCTTCTACTCCTATTAGAAGACACTTTTCAAGGCTTCTCAAAATGAAGGCGTTGGCCAATCAAGCCCAACATGGGCATTTTTTGTCGAAGGTGGGGGCCATTTAAGCGACCATAAAATTAAAAGTTTTTGACTGAGGAAGCTAAAATTTTAGATTTAAGCTATTGAATGGTGTATGAATCAACCCTGAAAATTTGAAGAAAATCGGAGATGGTCACCTGACCACCCCTGTACCAATTGAGCTGGAATGACCCTAAAGCATGAAGCGTAAAGGGTCATTCTCTGTCAGATCAACCAAAAAAAAATGAAATTAACACCCTCATCTCTCATATTTTGCTGAAATTTGGTTTATAGGGAGTTTGTGAGCCCTGAATCCATTTCTGAAATATAAGGTCAATCCGACCAACGGTTCAAGAGATATGACCTCGGGCAATTTGAGGTCACTCGCGAGGTTACTAACATTTGGCGAGCCATAACTTGGGTAATAATTGTCATAATTATATAAAAGTATATATATTTAGAATCAGAAAACGACAAGGAATCCAAATATGCAAGTTTTAGAACTCTAGGTTGAAAAATAAAAAAGTTACACTGTAACCAAAATTTGAGGTCACGATTTGACCTCTGGGGTATCAAATGAGAATTTTTTTTTTAAATGTAAAAAATGAAGGCATAGGCATTAGCTATTAGAATCAGCAAAAAAAAGTTTGTTTATGTTAGTATTTTTCATGTAACTAACATATAAGTGAACACCATATTCATAAGTTGTGCGTCAATTCTACCTATTTTTTCACACTTAAGCTCATAATTTGACCTATAGAAATTAAAATTACATTTTTTATAGATATAAAAAACAAAGTCAGAGTTCTTGACTAATAGAAACAATCATAAAAAGTTTGTTTATGTTGGTACTTTTCATGTAACTAACTTATAAGTGAACACCATATTTATAAATTGCTTGTCATTTCAAGAATTTTTATATCTTAGCTATCAATTTGACCTCAAGCTCCAAGAATTTAATAAAAATTGTATTTCACTGCTAATCTACACTGGCAATAATAGTTATAATAGTGAAAGGGGAAGACTAAGCTCACATGTAGCCTAAACAAACCTGTTGAAACATGTTGCTACTTGTCTAAGTGCAGAATCAACACAGATAGTTGCAAAATTCCTTGTCTACAGGTTAGTACAGTTCCAGCCAGCACTGTGGGTGGCTGGTGGGTATGGTGTTTTAATGAGCCTCAGAGACTATCAAGGCCTAAAATATTAAGTGTGTATAGCTATATATTTTCTAAAAAATATATATTACCTAATTGTAAATCAATCCTATATCTTTACAGATCAAAATACAATGGTTCGGCACTTGAAATACTGCCAGGACCCTATTCAAAAACAAGAAACGCATAACAATCAATCTTAGAAAAGTGACTGATGTACTTGTTGAAAAATGTGCTGGAAGAGTGAAAAAAGACTCATTGTTGTGTGTGAACTGCTGGACACTGATAATGAAAAACCCCACTATACTTAGTACCACTGAAAACAACGAGTCTGAGCAGGATTCAAATGAATCATCTACTATCAGTGGCTTGAGTAACATCTCTTCAATTCAAGATCTGGACAATGACAGTGATTGCTTGATAAAGGAAAATCCTTCAACTTCAGTTGAACCAGTTCTAGCATTTCTGGACCAAACACCAGTTAAAAAAAGTAAGTAATAAATTAATATAATAACTTATACTTTACTACAAGGTCTGTTTGATCTACTATATAGCCAATTATATAGCATTTAAGGTACTATAATTAATATTTAATTACTAATATTCAGGTGTGTGAAACCTTTTTTTCTGTTCTTTTCAGAAGGGCTGTCATTAAGCCAGAAAAAGCGCAAGGCTCGTGGTAAGCTATCATCTGCTCAGAAACACCTGAAGGAGAGGCTAGAACTCAGTTATGGTGTTCAAATTACCGAGGAGGTAAGTGATACTTCAAAACCTGAAACTAAATCTGAAAAACATCTAGACCAGTGGTTCTTAACCTGGGGGGCGCGCCCCCCTAGAAACAGGAATTTCTCTAATTGTATTTGTTATTCTCTTAATGAGAGCATGGGCTAATATTGAGAAGTTATTGAGAATGTTATTTTGATTGAAGGGGGGCATGGAGGGAAGGACCAATTCCTAGAGGGGGCATGGTAGTAAAAAGGTTAAGAACCACTGATCTAGACAAATTAATGAATGAATTGAAACAGTCATTCCTGGAGAGCAAATGTCACCATCACAAACTACAAATATTGACACACTCACCATACACAATTGAAAAAACAGCTAGTTTCTTTCAAACTACAACATACATGGTGAAAAGAAGCCGTTCACTTAAATCAGAACATGGAATCCTTCCGAAGATTCCACTAATGAGCAAAGGAAAAGTGATATCTGAAGAACACAAAGATATAGTTAGAAGATTCTATGAGTCAGAAGAGGTTAGTCGTATGTGTCCTGGCCAAAAGGATTGCGTGAAAATTATCAGTGCTGAAGGTGCAATGAAGGTGCAAAAACGATTGGTCCTCGGGAATTTAAGAGAGATGTTTGAACTATATAAAAATGATGAAAAGAATCCCAAAATAGGATTTTCCACATTTGCAAAATTACGGCCATCATATTGTGTGCTTGCCGGTAGTGGTGGGACTCATTCTGTCTGTGTCTGCACATACCATCAAAATCGAAAATTGCAGCTGGCTGCATTGGGAGAAAGAGGTCTTTCATACAAGGATCTTATGGATTACAGTGTCTGCAGTACAGAAAGAGAGACTTGCATGATGCAACTTTGCAATGATTGCCCAAGAGAAGAGGGTGTCCTGGATTTTCTTGAGTTACTTGACAGTGTGAAATCAGCTCCAAATGAAATATCTTACAAGCAATGGGTGACTGTTGACCGTTGTACAATGGTTGATAAGGTGGAGCCACTTCATGAATACTTATCATCCCTAAGCATGAAAATATCCCGCATGGTTCGTCATCACTTTGTTGCTCAGCAACAATCACAGTACTTCAAGCAGTTGAAAGAAACACTACCACCTCAGAGCGAGGTAGTTATAGTAGGTGATTTCTCTGAGAATTATTCTTTCATTGTCCAGGATGCTGCCCAAGGGTTTCACTGGGACAATTCACAGTGTACAGTTCACCCTTTTGTCATCTATTATAGATCATCTGCAGACCAGGAACTTAGCCATTTTAGTGTCTGTTTCTTATCTGCATCACTAAAACACAACACTATAATGGTTTACTCATTCATATTGAAGCTTATGACATATGTTAAATTCAGATGCCCACAATTGAAGAAGGTGCACTATTTCTCAGATGGATGTGCTGGCCAATATAAGAACAGATACAACTTCACAAATCTCTGTTACCATGAAGAGGATTTTGGTCTGTCTTGTGAATGGCACTTCTTTGCTACATCCCATGGCAAAAATGCATGTGATGGGATTGGAGGAACAGTGAAAAGAGCTACTGCTCGTGCCAGTTTGCAGAGAACTACAGAGAGGCAAATTCTTACACCAGAACACATGTTTCAGTTTTGTGAAGAAAACTTGAGCAAGAAGATAAATTTTTTCTTTGTAACTACAGCTGATTTGAAAGATGCAGAAGAATGGTTGGAACATCGATTCAAGGATAGTAGGGCTATTCCTGGAACTCAGAAATATCATAGATTTGTTCCCCTAAACAAGGAAGAACTGATGGTGTATCCCATTTCAAGTGGCATTGGAGAAAAGAAAAGAATAAGGAAAAGTCATTTTACTAATGAACCTGCAATGCTTGGTAACCTAAAATGTGTCAAACCAGGAGAGTATGTTGGCTGCATTTATGACATGCAAGTTTGGTATGGAATTGTGGAGGAATATTGTGAAGAGTTTGATGATTTCAACTGTGAATTTTCATCATCCCTCTGGGTCATCAGGATCAAGTGCATATTATTATCCATCAAACAAGGATTCATGTGCAGTGCCAGGACATCATATATTAACTGTAATGAGTTGTCCTACCCTAAGAGGAGGCAGCAGAATTCAATACATTTTTCCACAAAAAGAAATTGATGAGAGCATCGAGCATGCAAAAATTGTATTAGGCTAGCACATGAATCCTCTAAGTAGGTCTTCCCCTTTCACTATTATAACTATTATTGCCAGTGTAGATTAGCAGTGAAATACAATTTTACATTTTTTGCCTTTGTTTTTATATCTATAAAAAAATGTAATTTTAATTTCTATAGGTCAAATTATGAGCTTAAGTGTGAAAAAATAGGTAGAATTGACGCACAACTTATGAATGTGGTGTTCACTTATATGTTAGTTACATGAAAAATACTAACATAAACAAACTTTTTTTTGCTGATTCTAATAGCCAATGCCTATGCCTTCATTTTTTACATTTAAAAAAAAAATTCTCATTTGATACCCCAGAGGTCAAATCGTGACCTCAAATTTTGGTTACAGTGTAACTTTTTTATTTTTCAACCTAGAGTTCTAAAACTTGCATATTTGGATTCCTTGTCGTTTTCTGATTCTAAATATATATACCTTTATATAATTGTGACCATTATTACCCAAGTTATGGGTCGCCAAATGTTAGTGACCTCGCAAGTGACCTCAAATTTCCTGAGGTCATATCTCTTGAACCGTTGGTCGGATTGACCTTATAATTTCAGAAATGGATTCAGGGCCCACAAACTCCCTATAAACCAAATTTCAGCAAAATCTGAGAGATGAGGGTGTTAGGCACTGGTTGATCTGACAGAGAATGACCCTGGGTCATTCTCTGTCAGATCAACCAAAAAAAATTGAAATTAACACCCTCATCTCTCATATTTTGCTGAAATTTGGTTTATAGGGAGTTTGTGAGCCCTGAATCCATTTCTGAAATTATAAGGTCAATCCGACCAACGGTTCAAGAGATATGACCTCGGGCAATTTGAGGTCACTCGCGAGGTTACTAACATTTGGCGAGCCATAACTTGGGTAATAATTGTCATAATTATATAAAAGTATATATATTTAGAATCAGAAAACGACAAGGAATCCAAATATGCAAGTTTTAGAACTCTAGGTTGAAAAATAAAAAAGTTACACTGTAACCAAAATTTGAGGTCATGATTTGACCTCTGGGGTATCAAATGAGAATTTTTTTTTTAAATGTAAAAAATGAAGGCATAGGCATTGGCTATTAGAATCAGCAAAAAAAAGTTTGTTTATGTTAGTATTTTTCATGTAACTAACATATAAGTGAACACCATATTCATAAGTTGTGCGTCAATTCTACCTATTTTTTCACACTTAAGCTCATAATTTGACCTATAGAAATTAAAATTACATTTTTTATAGATATAAAAAACAAAGTCAGAGTTCTTGACTAATAGAAACAATCATAAAAAGTTTGTTTATGTTGGTACTTTTCATGTAACTAACTTATAAGTGAACACCATATTTATAAATTGCTTGTCATTTCAAGGAATTTTTATATCTTAGCTATCAATTTGACCTCAAGCTCCAAGAATTTAATAAAAATTGTATTTCACTGCTAATCTACACTGGCAATAATAGTTATAATAGTGAAAGGGGAAGACTAAGCTCACATGTAGCCTAAACAAACCTGTTGAAACATGTTGCTACTTGTCTAAGTGCAGAATCAACACAGATAGTTGCAAAATTCCTTGTCTACAGGTTAGTACAGTTCCAGCCAGCACTGTGGGTGGCTGGTGGGTATGGTGTTTTAATGAGCCTCAGAGACTATCAAGGCCTAAAATATTAAGTGTGTATAGCTATATATTTTCTAAAAAATATATATTACCTAATTGTAAATCAATCCTATATCTTTACAGATCAAAATACAATGGTTCGGCACTTGAAATACTGCCAGGACCCTATTCAAAAACATAAGAAACGCATAACAATCAATCTTAGAAAAGTGACTGGTGTACTTGTTGAAAAATGTGCTGGAAGAGTGAAAAAAGACTCATTGTTGTGTGTGAACTGCTGGACACTGATAATGAAAAACCCCACTATACTTAGTACCACTGAAAACAACGAGTCTGAGCAGGATTCAAATGAATCATCTACTATCAGTGGCTTGAGTAACATCTCTTCAATTCAAGATCTGGACAATGACAGTGATTGCTTGATAAAGGAAAATCCTTCAACTTCAGTTGAACCAGTTCTAGCATTTCTGGACCAAACACCAGTTAAAAAAAGTAAGCAATAAATTAATATAATAACTTATACTTTACTACAAGGTCTGTTTGATCTACTATATAGCCAATTATATAGCATTTAAGGTACTATAATTAATATTTAACTACTAATATTCAGGTGTGTGAAACCTTTTTTTCTGTTCTTTTCAGAAGGGCTGTCATTAAGCCAGAAAAAGCGCAAGGCTCGTGGTAAGCTATCATCTGCTCAGAAACACCTGAAGGAGAGGCTAGAACTCAGTTATGGTGTTCAAATTACTGAGGAGGTAAGTGATACTTCAAAACCTGAAACTAAATCTGAAAAACATCTAGACAAATTAATGAATGAATTGAAACAGTCATTCCTGGAGAGCAAATGTCACCATCACAAACTACAAATATTGACACTCTCACCATACACAATTGAAAAAACAGCTAGTTTCTTTCAAACTACAACATACATGGTGAAAAGAAGCCGTTCACTTAAATCAGAACATGGAATCCTTCCGAAGATTCCACTAATGAGCAAAGGAAAAGTGATATCTGAAGAACACAAAGATATAGTTAGAAGATTCTATGAGTCAGAAGAGGTTAGTCGTATGTGTCCTGGCCAAAAGGATTGCGTGAAAGTTATCAGTGCTGAAGGTGCAATGAAGGTGCAAAAACGATTGGTCCTCGGAATTTAAGAGAAATGTTTGAACTATATAAAAATGATGAAAAGAATCCCAAAATAGGATTTTCCACATTTGCAAAATTACGGCCATCATATTGTGTGCTTGCCGTAGTGGTGGGACTCATTCTGTCTGTGTCTGCACATACCATCAAAATCCAAAATTGCAGCTGGCTGCATTGGGAGAAAGAGTCTTTCATACAAGGATCTTATGGATTACAGTGTCTGCAGTACAGAAAGAGAGACTTGCATGATGCAACTTTGCAATGATTGCCCAAGAGAAGAGGGTGTCCTGGATTTTCTTGTTACTTGACAGTGTGAAATCAGCTCCAAATGAAATATCTTACAAGCAATGGTGACTGTTGACCGTTGTACAATGGTTGATAAGGTGGAGCCACTTCATGAATACTTATCATCCCTAAGCATGAAAATATCCCGCATGGTTCGTCATCACTTTGTTGCTCAGCAACAATCACAGTACTTCAAGCAGTTGAAAGAAACACTACCACCTCAGAGCGAGGTAGTTATAGTAGGTGATTTCTCTGAGAATTATTCTTTCATTGTCCAGGATGCTGCCCAAGGGTTTCACTGGGACAATTCACAGTGTACAGTTCACCCTTTTGTCATCTATTATAGATCATCTGCAGACCAGGAACTTAGCCATTTTAGTGTCTGTTTCTTATCTGCATCACTAAAACACAACACTATAATGGTTTTACTCATTCATATTGAAGCTTATGACATATGTTAAATTCAGATGCCCACAATTGAAGAAGGTGCACTATTTCTCAGATGGATGTGCTGGCCAATATAAGAACAGATACAACTTCACAAATCTCTGTTACCATGAAGAGGATTTTGGTCTGTCTTGTGAATGGCACTTCTTTGCTACATCCCATGGCAAAAATGCATGTGATGGGATTGGAGGAACAGTGAAAAGAGCTACTGCTCGTGCCAGTTTGCAGAGAACTACAGAGAGGCAAATTCTTACACCAGAACACACGTTTTTGTGAAGAAAACTTGAGCAAGAAGATAAATTTTTTCTTTGTAACTACAGCTGATTTGAAAGATGCAGAAGAACGGTTGGAACATCGATTCAAGGATAGTAGGGCTATTCCTGGAACTCAGAAATATCATAGATTTGTTCCCCTAAACAAGGAAGAACTGATGGTGTATCCCATTTCAAGTGGCATTGGAGAAAAGAAAAGAATAAGGAAAAGTCATTTTACTAATGAACCTGCAATGCTTGGTAACCTAAAATGTGTCAAACCAGGAGAGTATGTTGGCTGCATTTATGACATGCAAGTTTGGTATGGAATTGTGGAGGAATATTGTGAAGAGTTTGATGATTTCACTGTGAACTTTCTACATCCCTCTGGGTCATCAGGATCAAGTGCATATTATTATCCATCAAACAAGGATTCATGTGCAGTGCCAGGACATCATATATTAACTGTAATGAGTTGTCCTACCCTAAGAGGAGGCAGCAGAATTCAATACATTTTTCCACAAAAAGAAATTGATGAGAGCATTGAGCATGCAAAAATTGTATTAGGCTAGCACATGAATCCTCTAAGTAGGTCTTCCCCTTTCACTATTATAACTATTATTGCCAGTGTAGATTAGCAGTGAAATACAATTTTACATTTTTTGCCTTTGTTTTATATCTATAAAAAAATGTAATTTTAATTTCTATAGGTCAAATTATGAGCTTAAGTGTGAAAAAATAGGTAGAATTGACGCACAACTTATGAATATGGTGTTCACTTATATGTTAGTTACATGAAAAATACTAACATAAACAAACTTTTTTTTGCTGATTCTAATAGCCAATGCCTATGCCTTCATTTTTTACATTTAAAAAAAAAATTCTCATTTGATACCCCAGAGGTCAAATCGTGACCTCAAATTTTGGTTACAGTGTAACTTTTTTATTTTTCAACCTAGAGTTCTAAAGCTTGCATATTTGGATTCCTTGTCGTTTTCTGATTCTAAATATATATACTTTTATATAATTGTGACCATTATTACCCAAGTTATGGGCCGCCAAATGTTAGTGACCTCGCAAGTGACCTCAAATTTCCCGAGGTCATATCTCTTGAACCGTTGGTCGGATTGACCTTATAATTTCAGAAATGGATTCAGGGCCCACAAACTCCCTATAAACCAAATTTCAGCAAAATCTGAGAGATGAGGGTGTTAGGCACTGGTTGATCTGACAGAGAATGACCCTACTGAAGATCTCCCCCTCACAACCCCACTCCAAGAACTCTGAAGGGGGGGAGGGATCCACCACATCCAAGCCTTGAGTCTCCTCTCTTGACACAATAGGTTTTGGTAGAACAGGAAAGTCATTACTTTTAAATGTTCTTTCCGAGACTACAGTAGAGTCCTGATTTTGAAGAACAGATCTAGCTTCACTATAAGAGAGATTAGATGTAAGTTTGAGCCTCTCTATTTCCTGTACTGTTCTAAAGTAGGAGCAGCCACTGAAGCTAGCTGTATGGGGACCTGAACCATTGGCACAAATTTTAGTAGTCTTTGGACAAGAGGAGACAACATGACTCCCAGAGCAATAAACACATCTCATTGTTTTTGACCTACAGGACTTAGCCATATGACCAAATACCTGGCACTTAAAACATTGAATTGGATGTGGAATAAACTGACGAACTCTATATGGTATAAAAGCTATATAGATCTTTACTGGAAAAACTTGTGCATTGAGAGAGACTTTAACCTGTTAAATTGAAACATATGTTGAACCTGTTCTTTTTGTAAGTCTACTGACATTTGCTACTGGATAATCATTATGAATTAACTCATCCTTAATAGCTAGTAGATCTTCCTCCAAATCTATAGGTCCTATAACACCATGCACAATATGAGTGTTGTTAACTAAAGAGCAATCCACCTCCCATGGGCCCAACTTCCAGGGGGTTCCCAAAAACTGGGAGGGAAGGGCAGAGGTAGTTTTTATTTGTATAGTGACAGAGCGTCTCTGGAAGACTGGTGCATGCATACCCAACCCATGGAAAGGCAAATCCCTTAGTGCTATGCAGGGCCGTAACTAGGGTTTAGAAATTAGTGAGGTCCAGATTTTTTTCGAGCTCGGCGGGACGAGCAAAATTCAGACCAAAATGACAT
This sequence comes from Bathynomus jamesi, assembly GCA_023014485.1. NCBI lineage: Eukaryota > Metazoa > Arthropoda > Malacostraca > Isopoda > Cirolanidae > Bathynomus > Bathynomus jamesi. The sequence continues at coordinate 314,178 of JAJOZX010003979.1, forward strand.
CTACAAACACAACCCAAGCTATACACTAAACACAAAACCCTTGTCTATAATTAAATACTGTACAAAGGGACCTGTTAGCAAAAATACTTTTATTAAAGCTGCATGGAGAACGGTTGTCTCTATTTTTTTTTAGGAAATAATTATCGAGGTCCAGACCTCAGTGACCTCATAGGTAGTTACGGTAGGCCTGTTCAAAAATCAACTTTTTCTTATTTTCATAGGTTTCTGTACATTTTCCCATGCTTTTTGACCTGAAAAAGCCGAAAATCACAACTATTTTGACCTAGGATGTTGGGAAGCATTGCTGCATGGAGCTTTAAATTTTCTGCCTTGAAATCGGCCAAAGCGCCAATTCCGGGGTCCCTTGAATTATGTTTTGCACTTTAACTTTTGATCTAAACAAGATAGAGCAACAAATTAGGTATCAAATGAAAGAGCATCAATTAATAATAAATAATAATAATATAATAATAAATAAATAATAATTAATAATAATAATAATAATAATTATCTATCATTTTTCAGGAAACAACAGAAACTCAATCAGAATCTAGAAAACCATCTACAAGTTACAACTTCACAATGTCATTAAGCAAGGAGCTGAGGGAGCTCCGTTGGCGCACAGTTGATATCTCAGAACCTCCACGTACTGTCCACAGGCAGGTGTCAACTTGGCCATCTACCAGATCTCTCACTGAAACTTTCCTGGTTGGATACCTTCAGCTTTTATCAGTGGTTCCCAGCTTCCCACCAACAGACAGGCGTTCCAGTATTTCCTTAATCTTCAGAATTTACCGGAAAATGCAGGGAGGCCCATGGTTCAAGACCTTGCATATGAAACAGTTGAATCTATCATCCCATTCTGGCAGATGGCTAGGATCAAGACAATGACCAAGTACAACGCAATGAAGCTCTTCATGAAACTACATGAGAAACATCGTGCTCTGGTGAAAAGCAAAGGAAGAGCAAGTAACCCTGGAGGAAAAAGAGGAGCATTTGTGCTGGAATTAGACAGCCTGTTCGATATAGGAGCTCCAGATGCAATCCAGGAAATACAGAACAACAGACTGTTATCCAGAGAGAAGAAAGATGAGGATATCAGGTTCTACGAAGACCAAAAGACTGAGAGGAAAGGTCATATGTCTGGTCATGACAAGATTTTTGAGACAAGATCCCTGCAGCAAGCAGCGAGGAATGAAAGACTGCAGCATAGACAAGAACAAGGTAAAACTAATTACTTTGAACGTCACAAAAAGTTTTAAGTTTTACTCCACTGCGATATTTAGCATGTACTTAACAATTACTGTCTTAACATGTTGTACTATTTTACAGCTGCAGCAGAACAAGAGGCAGTTGTTCATGTGGATGACATTACCTGGGGTGACTCAACTGACAACGACGCTAACACAGAGGACATGGATTACCATCAGCCTCGTCCTGGATGTTCTCACCCTCAAGACACTGTGACTAGTGTGACTTTGACGTTTCCAAGGAAGGTCATGGAATGTGATGTCATCTGCAATACAGCTGATCGTCTTGGTTTATCAGACACTCAAGTTACTGCCATGGTTTCTGCCACCTTGAAAGCTGGAGGGGCTGATCTGGATAACTTCGTCATCTCAACCTCAACAACACGTCGCAACAGAATGCTGTCCAGGTATAATATCAGCCAGAGTCACATGTCCAAGTTTTGTGAAAACCCCCCACAGTACGCTGCCTTACACTGGGATGGAAAGTTGCTCAAAGATGTCTTGGGCAGTGAACCTGGAAGTACCTCAGAGACTTTAGCTGTGCTAGTGTCTGGTCCACCTTCATACACTGAAGGAAAGTTATTGGGAGTACCTGTCATCGACAATTCTTCTGGCACAGCTCAGGCTGAGGCTTCACTGGAGACATGGGAACTTACGGATAATGTTACTGCCCTTGTTTTTGACACTACATCCAGTAACAGTGGAGTTCACAGAGGAGCTGCCAAACTGCTGAGAAAATGCTGAACAAAAAGGTGTTTTATCTGGCCTGTCGACATCACATCCTGGAAATCCTAGTAGGAGCAGTTTGGGAGAAGCTGTTTGGGAAGGTGAAGGGGCCAGATAATCCCTGGTTTGAGCATCTGAAGGATGTTTGGACGGACTTGTCCAAGGAAAACCCAAAGATGCTGGCTATCAACAGCAAATGGCTGAAGGAAAAGAAGAAGAACAGTGAAGAAATACTCCAAGACATTCTAACAGCAGAAAGGCTTCCAAGAGCCAACTACAGGGAAATGGCTGAACTGACAGTCATTGTTCTTGGAGGAACGCCTCCTCGAGGTATTCACTGGAGTCGACCAGGCGCCATTCATCAGGCCAGATGGATGGCCAGAAACCTGTACTCCATGAAAATGCTGATGTTTGCAGATCAACTTGAGTACGACGAAGACACTGTATCAAAGCTGGAAAGAATCAACACCTTCCTTGCGCTGTTCTACACTCCTGTATGGATGATGTCAATGTCTGCTGCAGACGCTCCCGTGAATGATCTAAGTCTAATCCAGGACATGTTGAAGTACAAGAAAACTGACCCAGAGCTTGCTGATGCAGTACTTAATAAGATGGAAAACCACAAATGGTACCTGACGCAGGAAGTCGTGCCATTTGCCCTGTTCAGCAGTAGATTGAGTGACACATTGAAGCACGACATTGCTGCCCAGTTACATGCCACTGAGAAGCCAGACAGCTTCAGAACAGGAAAGCCTCTATTCCAGAGTGTCACAGCTAAGACCACCCTGGTTGATCTCATTGGCCCAGAATCACATTTCCTGCTGGACACACTGAACATTGGATCCGAGTGGCTTCTGGAACCTGTCACGTCTTGGCCACAGAATGAGGACTACAGAAAAGCGTTGGACTATGTTAAGAATCTGAAAGCGGTGAATGACATTGCTGAAGGTGGTGTCAAGATGATGAGCGACTTTGCAAATGTCATAACAACAGATGCCAAGCAAAGGGACTATCTCCTTCAAGCTGTGGAGTTCAACATGCCGCTTTGACAGCTTCAAGAAACAAACTCTCAACAACTGACTGTGTAAATGTCATTATGAAATTAATCATCATGTAATGCTTTCACTTCTTGATCGATTAGACTTGTGACAAAATGTTAATCTCAAATTTGTGTCATGAATAAGGCGCCTTGTCTGCCTTGAGTGTGAGAAAACAAATTTTGTAATATTTCTGAAATCTTTGTATGTACCAATGTGCCATTTCTTGTTCCAAGACTATCATAATTGTATAAGTTAGAAAGAGGATTAAAAACACTTTAATTTGGTGCCTATTTTGTTGCTCTATCTTGTTTAGATAAAAAGTTATAGTGCAAAACATGATTCAAGGGACCCCGGAACTGGTGCTTTTGGCCGATTTCAAGGCAGAAAACTTAAAGTTCCATGCGGCAATGCTTCCCAACAACCTAGGTCAAACTGGTTGTGATTTTCGGCCTTTTCAGGTCAAAAAGCATGGGAAAAAGTACAGAAACCTATGAAAATAAGAAAAAGTTGATTTTTGAACAGGGCTATAGTTACGGCCATGGTGCTATGCTAAGGCCAAAGGTCTTGATGCAAAAGAGATATCTTGTTTCTTGGGAGTAATTCTACATAAAAAGGAGGTTATTATATAGAAAATGGCGCAACCCGAAGTATGATGTAAAAAACATTTTATTAGGTCAATTTCGATGTGCTGAAGCCAAATCTATTAACCATTTGGTGTGCAAATTACATTTTTACAGATTATAAATAAAATTACAAATTTTTGAAGTTCATTCATTTGCCCATCATTTATGTTTTGGTTCCAATAATTTTGCTCCGCGAGTCAAAGTAGTTCTTAACAGAAGCAATTTTATAACCCTTTTAAAATGCGCCCTTTTAATGTTTGTATAGCAATGGAGTGTGAAGGGTGTTCTGTTAGATACATTGAAGCTATTGTAAAGTATTACGAAAATGATGAAGAAGCAATTCTATTTTTCCAAAAACATGGTGTTTTGCTTTCTGAGTTGTCGTGCCCAACGTGTGGTTATTTTACTCTTAGGTTAGGTTAGGTTAGGTTAGGTTAGTTTTCATGTGCTTGTTAGCCATTTTTTAGGCAAATGCTTCAAAATAAGAGTAAAATATAAATAACATTTACTCTAATTTGAAGCATTTGCACACCAAATGGTTAACAGATTTGGCTTCAGCACATCGAAATTGACCTAATAAAATGTTTTTTACATCATACTTCGGGTTGTGCCATTTTCTATATAATTACCAAAAAGGATGCCCTCACTGGGTCTAAGAGCTCTGAATCTATACGGGCCATAGACCCAGTAGGAGGAGCCTGGCTAGGCCCAACATTGCCCAGTCCCTAGAGACCAGATTGGGTAGAAACCATCTCCAACCACACCAGCATCATAAGGACCATCCACCTCTCTACTCCTAACCTTTGGTGGGGGCGAACGTAAAGGAGAAAGAGCCCGAATAACCGATGGAGCAAGAGAGACATCCTCCTCTGAATCAGATTCATGCAACCTTTTACTTGCAACCTCTCGAGATCCGAACTGGTAGCCATATCGGAACCAGGCGAATCCCCAGAACTCAGCCTAGGCAGAAGCGCGAGCCGAGCCGAGGATCCCTAACACAATGGACTTATCCTATTCAGAGACTAGAAGGTTACAATTAGAAAGTGATAAAGACTAAATCGTAATTAACAATTGATAGAAGTTTTAGGTATGAATCTCAGTATATGGGCCTAGGCCTAATTGGCAAAGCCTGGCCCTTTGATGTAACACTTAGACTCTGCACTTAATGTACGAAAAGTGGACTATTAAGTTTGGTGGTTACACAATCAGGGTGTAAATTGTATAACCAAGCCTTAAATTAACTGGTTTCAGTAATCTAATTTAAACTCTCTGTTTTCCAAAAATAATTTTAACTTTTTGATGATTGATTGAAGTTTTATATGGAGGAGCTCAGCCAATAAGGATATTTACATCCTCCAAGACCAAAACACCTTGTTCCAGGAGAACTTCCACTGTTCCTACATCAAGTGCTGGGTCTATTATTATTGGGATGAGACAGCAATAGAGAAAGCACACCATTACCTTCTTCAGTTCTGGGGCCAATTCCAGAACACTCAGAAAGGGATGAATATGAGGCCTGTTAGTACTACTAAACATGAACTGATAAAAATGGAACCAAGTACTAAGTCAACAGTAACAGCCAGATGGAGTAACTAGGAGGTAACAGATTAATAAACCTGTGGGAATGAAAATCGGTATACAATGCAAGATTTAAAACTCTCTCAACCACCCAGATGCCACTACAAACTTGAATACTTGGTCCATAGTGAAGTGTATCAATGGGGGAGAAAAACTATCCCCACCTAATAGGACTGATAAAGTAAAGTTCCTGACACCATATTGCAAAAGAGAGAATCTTAATTTTTTCCTTTGCCTAGTATAACATGGACAAAAAAGAAAGAAATGGGACAGTGTCTCTGGTAAATTACAACTAACACATAATGGGGAGAAAGCTAGTCCAATCCGGTGTAAGTAAGCCTGAAGGCCTACATGGCCAGAACGGAATCTAAATATTAGAAGCTTTATAGTGGGAAGAAGGTACAGGCCAATTTCTTGTGCCCCAGGAAGGCTTAAACATTCCATAGAGAGTTGAGTGCCGTAATCTCTCCCATTGGGTTTTGTAATCATTTTGCACTGCCACTTTAGCTACTGCAAAACCCTCGCCTGGATGGAAATATAGCGAAGTTATAGCAGGGAGGGAATGAGCAGCCCTGGCCAGCGTATCAACCATCTCATTACCTGTAATTCCAACATGGCTTGGAACCCACTGGAAGGAAACCAGAATACCTGAAACAGAGAGGGTCTCAGTAAAGAATGATGAGAAGTTGTTAAAAGCCAGATATGTAGTGAGTGTGGGTGAGTTGATCAGGTGAAGAGAGGTCTGGGAGTCTGTAATTATTAGGACATTAACAAGCATTACTTCTGATACTAAAAAACACAATGCCTGTTTGGATGGCAAATAACTCTGCTGCCTGTATACTATGATTGGGGGATAGTTTCCAGGAAAAACACCTTTTTATGATTTGAAATGAAACAGCTGATGAAAAGATGGTCCAGGCACATCTATCTTGATCCATCAGTATAATATCAAGTAATCTGGGATACTTCTCTTCCAAGTATGCTGTGAAACACTGCACAATCACTTCTTTGGGGACAGGAGGTTCATATAAAAATGGGAGAGAGACAGGTTGGTACCAAATGCAATCTCCAAGGTGGGAAAGAAGAATACTGGAACTGTAAAATTTAAAATGTAATTGATACTTTATTAAGAAGTCCAGTGCTCTAAAGAAGAATGGCGGCTTATTTGCCACAGTCCAGTCCACTGCAAGGATCAAAGGATAATCCACCTCAAATGACTGACGTAAGGGTGGGAAAATGGGGGAAGCCAGAATACTGAAGTACTTCCTCAGTGTAGAGAGATCTCTATCATATTGAAGGGCATGGAGACCAGTCTCACCCTGCAGGGCAATAATAGGAGTTGATGGGCAGGCACCCAAAATAAGGCGCATGCCAGAATTATGCAATGTTTCCAGTTTCTTCTTCAAGGTGAAAGAGGCTGAATCATAAACAACATCAGCATACTTTATTTTTCCCAAGATAAACGATCGGTAAAAAGTGAGAAGCGTAGATCGATCTGCACCCCATTGATGAGAGGCAACAGATTTTAACGAGTTTAGACGTTTCATACAAGATGTTACCAGGTAGTTAATATGACAAGACCAAGTCAGTCTGGGGCTGTCAAGGACCACTCCCAAAAACTGGTAGGATGTGACCATAGCTACTGGGGTGTTACTAATTTGGATAATAGGATTCACTGAAACCTTTTGATGTGTAAAGAACATAATTTTTTATTTTTCTTGATTCAGGGAAAGACCCCAGGTTCTGCACCAAGATGAGAACTTATCTGTTGCTTTTTGCAACATCTGTTGGGCTTCTAAAGGGGTGTTAGCTGCCACATAGAAAGCTGTATCATCAGCAAACTCTGATGATTGAACTGGATCAATACTTGGCATATCGGAGAGATATGCTGTGAATAACAATGGACTAAGAACTGAACCCTGGGGGTACACCCTTTTTAAAGGGGAAAGGTGTTGAGTAGACATCATTAATTAGCACCCAAAATGTGCGGTTAGACAAGAAGTTGTGCAACCATCTTAGTAAATGACCATGAATCCCCAAATCGCCTAACTTATAAAGTAGGCCAGTATGGGAGATGGTATCAAAAGCTCAACTGAGGTCAAAAAATATAACAAGAACATATTTTTTCCGTCGGAGAGCTTGGCGTATGAAAGTTTCCAACCTCAGAAGTTGATCCACTGTGCTTCTCTTCTTACGGAAACCACACTGCGAATCTCGAAAAACGTGACACGTTTCAAAAATCCATAGCAATCGCTGATGGACCATCCTCTCTAGTACTTTACCCAAGCAGGATAATAAGCATATGGGACGATATGAAGATGGACTTGAAGGGTTTTTCTGTGGTTTGAGGATAGGATTCATGATTGCCTATTTCCATGATGAAGGATAGACCCCTGTGCTCAGGCTATCATTGAATGCTGATAATAGAAATGCAAGTACTCCAATGGAAGATGACTAAGAAAATATTTATGTATATTATCCAGTCCCATTGCACCACCTCTTGTATGTTCACATTGCCTTAAGGAGAATTGTAATTCCTGCAATGTGAAGTCCAGGTTATAATCTTCATTGTAATCAAGAAATAAGGAAGACTGCATGTCCCTGCAAAATTCCTCATCTTCAATAACTGCTACAGTCCCAAAAAAATGAATGGAAGAAGGCCCCAAAACTTCTGCTTTGTCACGTACATCACTTACTATCAGGGTTGGCAAGAAACCCACTTTTTTTGAAAAAGCCCAACCCAGGTGGGTTTTTTCGGGTTTTTTCACCTAAAACCCGAAAAAAAACCGGGTAAAATTGGGTTTTTCATATGTCCATATGGTAGTTCATATTAGACTACCTATTCTTATTTTTATAATAATACTGTACTGTACCATACACTATTAATATAACATTTGTGTTTTTAGCAAAAAGGTTGCCTTCCAGGCAATTAAGCATAAAAAGTTATTATTTTCTCAGATTGAGCTTCACAACAAAATTTGGAAAACATGGACCAATTTGAACTAAATTTGGTGTGGTAAATTTCCTATTTGTTAGGCTATACTTCCTATGGAAGACAGGCCCCTGTGTCTTCTGCTGGAAGTAGATGAATTACAGCTCCCAAAGGGAACTTAATTCAGCTAGTTATTTATTTAATTCATATTACTGAATATTTTTCTTTTATTTCACAGTTAAATAAAACAAACTGGCAACAGCATATTTATCTTTACTGCTAGCCTACAGAATTAGTCTGTTTGAAGTTAAACTGCATTAAATAATGCCAAAGACCTTTGGATCAGGAAGAAAATCAGGGCATGAATGGAGTGAAGTCAATATTATTGATGGGACTAGTAAAGTTAGATGCAAACATTGCAGTAATGAAATAAGTAATAAAATAGAGCGAATAAAAATGCATTTAATGAAATGTTTGAAACACATGGAATCAAGAAACAAGACTGACAATACTGCCAGTACATCATCTTCATACTGCCATGACATAGACCTCTCAGATGATCCAGACTCATCCTCACCACCACTGACACAATTACAGATGAAAAAAAGAAAAATTCAAAAGAAAGTAAGCGATTTTGGCATGACAACAACAACTTTGCAGAAAAATGTCACTGATAACAAAATAGCCAAATTCTTTTATGCAAATAATATTCCATTTCTATGTGCAGAGTCTAAGTATTTTATTGAAATGATAGAGACTCTAAGACCAGGCTACACTCCCTTCCCGTCGAAATTTGTCTGGTCCACTTTTAAATACAATCCATGAAGAAGTAGAAAATTCCTTGAAGATGCAGTTGACTGAAGAATCAGGATGTATAACACCCTGATTGGCTGATGTCTACACTCTATAACCTGCTACCTCACCCAAAGAGTTATACCTGTAGGTCTATTTGTTGACTCATGTTTGCTTGCTTTGCATGTAAAATCATTATAGGCGCCTATATGACAATTTTTAAAAATAATTGCATATGCACTTCTTAAGTTTCATGAAAAAACCCACAAGTGGGTAAAATAGTGGGTTTTTTCAAGTGGGTTTTTTTGAAAAAACCCGGGTAGGTTTTTTCGGGCTGGGCCCACTAGTGCCAACCCTGCTTACTATGGAACCATTTACAACAATAGGGTAAGTGAAGTGTGAATCTGTACCCTTAATGATTTTCCTAATTTGAGTCCAAACCTCAGTGGAAGGTGTAGTAAAACTGAGGTTTGAACAAAACTGACTCCATGAAATTCGCTTTGCCTGACGAATAGTACGACGAGCTATAGCAGTTGCCTTATTTAAGAGGATCTTATTATATTGAGTTGGGTGATGAGAATAAAAACGCCGAGCCCAATGGCGGGTGGCCACTGCCACACTGCAATCCTCTGTCCACCAGCATTTGTGGTATTTTAGAACAAAATTTCCTGTTGTCTTCTTCAGTGTAGAGGTACTTGTTTCCACTAATAAGGCTGTAAAGTGTTGTATTTTCTCATCTAAAGTTCCTTCTATAGCAGGGGCATCCAGAAGTGCTCTAGACCAAATTCTCCAATCTATGTCATGTAGTTTCCAAGTCGGACGTCGTTTATGAGGAGTGGATACTGGTGAAATTTGCAGAGCAGTGAGGACAGGAAAGTGGTCACTACCCAGGCTTCCACCAATGGCCACTGCACAGTTAGGAGCAAACCTACCTCTACATAATGAGAGATCCAACGTTGAATAACTTCCATTATTAATGTTAAATCTTGTTGGGAGATCTACTGGAGTCAATAACACAAAATCCAAAGAAAGAATAAAATTAAATAAATTTAAGGCCGTTGGTGTTGGAGAACCTGACATACCTGTATCCCAAGCCCTGTGTCTACCATTAAAATCACCACAAATAAAAGCTTGTTGACCGAGTTGACCAGCATAGTGTTCAATTTCTATAGTGGTTAATGAAAGGTGTGGGTTGTAAACTGTGAGTACGGTATATCTAAAGTACCACCATTCACTTTTAAAGATAAAGCAAGGATCTCAAGAACTCCTGCTGGAAAGGGATGGAGAGGTAATGGTTGAAAGCACAAATCTGAACGAATCAGAAATAGCAAACCCCCACCCCCTCAGCCAACCCTATCTGCTCTGATCTGAGTATAATTAATAAAAGTAGGCTGGAGCCTTGTGGTTAACCAGGTCTCACAAACTGCCACTAAATGGGGTTTTTTGGTATAAATAAAAAGTTTAAATTCTGACAAGTTAGATTGGAGACTGCGGGCATTCCACTGAGCCAACAAGAGGTTACAAACCTTTGAATATGAAATGTTAAGTGGGTTTGCGAATTTGGACATGACGTTTCTGTTTGGGCATAGGCTTAGGTTTCAGTTTATCAAGGAATTTCGTCAGCTGGTCAGTTTTGAGGTCAGTGTGAAAAGCATCATTAAATAAAGAAACAAAATTGGATAATGTACTCAAAGTCTTCTTGGAGAGACTACCACCACTCTGAAGGGTGAAGCTGAATAAACTTAAACATAGAACTTTAATGATGTCTGATGACAGAGCCATAGGTCCAAAAGGGGTAGAGGGTTCAGGGACCACAGCCCTACCATCCACCCCCACCCCAGAAGGCCCCTGGGACATTGCATTAGTCGAGCCAGGTCTTCCCCTCACAACTCCACTCCAAGAATTCTGAAGGGGGGGAGAGGGATCCACCACATCCAAGCCTTGAGTCTCCTCTCTTGACATAATAGGTTTTGGTAGAACAGGAAAATCATTACTTTTAAATGTTCTTTCTGAAACTACAGTAGGGTCCTGATTTCGGAGAACAGATCTAGCTTCACTATAAGAGAGATTAGATGTAAGTTTGAGCCTCTCTATTTCCTGCGCGGTTCTAAAATAGGAATAGCCACTGAAGCTAGCTGTATGGGGACCTGAACAATTGGCACAAATTTTAGTAGTCTTTGGACAAGAGGAGACAACATGACTTCCAGAACAATAAACACATCTCACTGTTTTTGACCTACAGGACTTAGCCATATGACCAAATACCTGGCACTTAAAACATTGAATTGGATGTGGAATAAACTGACGAACTCTATATGGTATATATGCTATATAGATCTTTACTGGAAGAACTTGTGCATTGAAAGAAACTTTAATCTGTTGAATTGGAATATATGTTGAACCTGTTCTTTTTGTCAGTCTACTGACAGTTGCAACTGGATAATCATTATGAATTAACTCATCCTTAATAGCTAGTAGATCTTCCTCCAAATCTATAGGTCCTATAACACCATGCACAATATGAGTATCATTAACTAAAGAACAATCCACCTCCCATGGGCCCAACTTCCAGGGAGTTCCCAAAAACTGGGAGGGAAGGGCAGAGGTAGTTTTTATTTGCACCATGCCAGAGCGTCTCTGGAAAACTGGTGCCTGCATACCCAACCCATGGAAAGGCGAATCCCTTAGTGCTATGCTAAAGGCCAAAGGTCTTGACGCAAAAGAGATATCTTGTTTCTTGGGAGTAATTTTATATAAAAAGGATGCCCTCACTGGGTCTGAGAGCTCCGAATCAACAGGGGCCAGAGGCGCAGGAGGAGGAGGCCGGCTAGGCCCAACATTATCCAGTCCCTGGAGACCAGATTGGGGAGAAACGTCTCCTCCAACCACACCAGCTTCACAAGGCCCATCCACCTCTCTACTCCGAACCTTTGGTGGGGGCGAACGCAAAGAAGGAGAATGAGCCCGAATAACTGATGGAGCAAGAGAGAGAGACCTCCTCTGAATCAGATTCATGCAACCTCTTACCTCGCAACCTCTCGAGGTCCGAACTGGCAGCCATATCGTAACCAGGCGAATCCCCAGTACTCAGGCTAGGCAAAAGCCCGAGCTCAGCCGAGGACCCCTAACTTAACTTAACTTCTCTGCCATAAGGTAACAATTGTTTACATCCCAATTAACACAATGGACCTATCCTATTCAGAGACTAGGAGGTTACAATTAAAAAGTGATAAAGTCTAAATCGTAATTAACAATCGATAGAAGTTTCAAGTACGAATCTCAGTATATGAGCCTAGGCCTAATTGGCCAAGCCTTAGCCAGGCAAAGCCTGGCCCTTTGTTGTGACACTTAGAGTCTGCACTTAATGTAAGAAAAGTGGATTATTAAGTTTGATGGTTACACAATCAGGGTATAAAATGTATAACCAGGCTGAAACTAACTAGTTTCAGTAATCTAATTTAAACTCTTTGATTTCAAGCAATTCTAGGTACGTCCTATAACTACGAAGGTTAACCGAAAAGTCCAACTTTTTGTTTACAAACAACTCTAGATACATCTAATTACCACGAAGGTTCAATCTTAACTCTAGAGAGGAGGTTTGAGAGATACATCCTGATCTACACCTAGAAAATTCTAGAAGAGCTTTTAGTTGCCCCCAATACCGAACCAATTGTGCCCACCTTAACAAGAACTGAGCAGAATGTGTCAAAAACATCACCTCCCACCAAACAGCCCGAAAAGGATTCAAACCCTTCAGTATAATAGTATCTCTAGGCAGGGTTGATTGATTGATTGATTGAAGTTTTATATGGAGGAGCTCAGCCAATAAGGCTATTTACATCCTCCAAGACCAAAACACCTTGTTCCAGGAGAACTTCCACTGTTCCTACATCAAGTGCTGGGTCTATTATTATTGGGATGAGACAGCAATAGAGAAAGCACACCATTACCCTCTTCAGTTCTGGGGCCAATTCCAGAACACTCAGAAAGGGATGAACATGAGGCCTGTTAGTTCTATGAAACATGAACTGAAAAATGGAACCAAGTACTAAGTCAACAGTAACAGCCAGATGGAGTAACTAGGAGGTAACTGATTAATAAACCTGTGGGAATGAAAATCGGTATACAATGCAAGATTTAAAACTCTTTCAACCGCCCAGATGCCACTACAAACTTGAATACTTGGTCCATAGTGAAGTGTATCAATGGGGGAGAAAAACTATCCCCACCTAATAGGACTGATAAAGTAAAGTCCCTGACACCATATTGCAAACGAGAGAATCTTAATTTTTTCCTTTGCTAGGCAGGGTTCTTGCCTGTTTAACTCCTTGCCTTAGTACCTTAGAGATATAAGTGCAGTCCCAGTAGATATAGTAAATATTTACTATTACACCGGTCTCCGGTAGAAAGTTTTAAAAGCTGGTTTTCAATGTTTTTCAGTGTGCTGAATTAAAAAAATTATACTCATTTCCGTCGCAAATAATTTGTTAAAGTTATTGAAGCTTAAAGCTTTTAAAACTTTCTACCCTTTTTTACCTGGGGGACCCCCAGTGGGAAACGGGAGTTTTTGGGTGGGGAGAATCACAAAAACGAGTGGTTTCCGAAGATTTTTAAAGTCAGATTAATACAAAACACATAAAAAACCATAGGAAAAACAAATTTCACCTTCAAAATTAGCCGAACCTAAAACAATCTAAGCAAACCTAACCTAAAACAACCTAACCTAGCTTTTTCCGAATTTCCATAAAATTCGCCGATACAGCGAAAATAATCAAAGGAGCACAGACCACACGAAGCCATGTCCACTAACTGATTCAAATTAAAATCAGTGGAAGCGCCATTTTTTTTACCCTTTTCCCGTTAGAGAGTTTAAGCTTCAATAACTCTTTAACAGATCATTTGCGACGGAAATGAGTATCATTTTTTAATTCAGCACATTGAAAAAACCAGCTTTTAAAACTTTCTACCGGAGACGGTGTAATAGTAAAGAAATACCGTAGATACTTTTAAAAAAACTCTTGGACACGTTTTTAGCCAACATACCCGACCAAACCACAGTGCCAGGGTATTCCTCTACCAGACCAGCCCTCACAAATTCAATAGTGGACCAAATCATATGGCAGGAGCAAAAGAAAGGGTGGTGACTACGTCTTGGCCCTGCCTCAGGAGGTGCTGAGCTAGGGTTGCCAGACGTCCGGTATATACGGGATTGTCCCATATTTCACTACTTTGTCCCGTTGTCCCCGAAAAGTTCGTCGGGACGCCTAATTGTTCTGTATTTGAGTGACTTTGTAAAAAATCCTCAATCATGAGCCTATTTACGGCTACATCATTTGTTATATGTTTATTATCAATTGAGAAATGCCAATAATATATATTAATAGCTTTTACAGTTTTACTTAAATAAATTGATTTTGAAAAGTTGTTGAAAGCCATCCCGCAAGTTGAGAGATGATTTTCAGTGACTTCGTTGAGCGGTGACGTTATGTACTCTTAAAATACGTATAGACCTATAAACAACAATTTTTAATCAATTTGATTAGCCTAATATGAACTCAGAAATTTTTTGTGATGACCGATGACGTGTAATACATTGCATGATAAAAAAAATTCTTGATAAAGAAAATTCCATTTTCTTACGACATATAATTTAATTCACTATATTAGCGTGTTTATCTGGCAACTGCGCATGGTGCATGTCGCATGAGTTGGAGTCAAGTGCATGCAGCATCTCAGTAGTGTCGAAGTTCAGTTTGCAACTTACTGCAATGTGACGGTGCTTTTTGTTTTTGTGTTACTGAAAGAATACTGTTTACTCATTAAGCCAAAACGCAGTTGTGTGTTTAATGACGATTACTCTAAAGAATGGAATTTTATTAAGAGGAGGAAGGGGAATAATGAGGCTGAATGCAAGTTATGTAGATCAGTTTTTAGTATTGCTCACGGCGGAAAGTCAGACATTTTACAGCACATCGCCACGCGCAAGCATAAATTAAGCATATCTTCTGCAGGATGTTCAAAGTCCATTGATACTTATTTTGTAAAAAATTATTCTGTTGAAGAATCTAAACTCATTACTGCTGAAGCTACTATGGCTTTTCATGCTATTAAACATCATCACTCTTTCAACTCGACTGATTGCGTAAATAAACTGTGCCCAACTGTCTTTTCCGATTCCAAAATTGCTAGCAAGTATTCATGTGGTAGAACTAAGTCAACAGCCATTATTAAAACTGTATTAGCCCCACATACTGTTCAGGAAGCTGCTAAAGAATTAATTGACTCGCAGTACTATGCAATATCTACTGATGCAAGTAACCACAATGCTGAGAAAGTTTTCCCATTAATTGTTCAATATTTTACCCGTGAAAAAGGTATGCAAGTCAAATTATTGCGCGTGTGTTCCTTGCCTAATGAAAAATCTGAAACTATTGCAGAATTTTGCAAAGAAACTCTACAAAATTTAAGTATTGATGCCACAAAATGTGTTGCTTATTGCGGAGATAACACTAATACGAATTTTGGTGGGCGTCTTCGGCATGGAACGAATAATGTGTTCACAAGACTTAAAAATAGTGTGAATGAAAACTTGGAAGGAATTGGATGTCCAGCTCACGTGCTGCATAACACAATGCAGTCTGCCTCTGACGTTCTTTCTACTGATGTTGAAGTGATTGTTGTGAAACTGTTTTCTCACTTCAGCATCTACACTGTGCGAACTGAGCGTCTCAAAGATTTTTGTCAGTTTATTGGCGTAGAATATCAAGCAATTCTCTCCCTCTCAAAAACACGGTGGCTTTCTTTAGCAAATGCAGTGGAAAGGATCCTCAAACTCTACGATGCACTAAAATTTTATTTTATTTCCGAAAAAAAGGCTCCTAAAATACTGGTAACATTTTTTAATGATCCATTGAGTGTGTAGCTGGTTCCTTCTTGGTGCTACTTGTAGTTGCCGGGAAGAATGAAGGATACGAGAGGCAAGCTATCGCTTTGTTGGGTATCTCTTTTAGGGGCCTCTCGTGTCCTCTTCTCTCCCTGTCGTTTGGGGGGTTGGCGTCTTGAAGGAAAAGCCGGTCGTTTTCAGAGTTTATTGAGTTCTTGGTTGGCTGAGGTTGATTTTGTTATTTTATACAGCTGAATTAATTAAATATATATATATATAAATTTATGTACAATACTTATTTATAAAGATTATATATGATTCTTAAAATTACACAATGATAAAATATATACAATTTGGTACGCGCAAAATTGGTTTGTCGGTAACTAATATAAAAATAATATAAATGCGGAAAATTAACTGCGCGGCCCCACACTACTGCCCACCCCGAGAAGCGGAGCACGTATATCAAAAGTAGAAATATTCGGGTCTTGATTTGAATCGGATCCTTCGTCCAGCTCGCGTTGATCCTCGGTCGGCCTCGTTTCCGGTTGTTGCGTTGTCCTGCGCGCCCGTCCTGAGGTCTGTATTTGCTACCTCCGAGGTGCGTCCTCCATCGTCCTTTTTCCTTGCGTGCTTTTTCTCCGATCCGATGTCGTCCGATTGTGCGCCCGGTACCTGTGTGGGACCTGAAACTATATACGCCGGTTTTAAACGATTAATTGAAATGGCTTCTGATGATCCGTTGTTTTTTCTATTACGAAGTACTTATCGTGGCGTTCGAGAACACGGAAAGGTCCTTGATATGGTGCCTCGAATGGTTTTCGAACGCGGTCGATGCGTACCCATACGTGGCTTGATTTGTGGAGTTCCGATGGAATGAATGATTTGGGGGCTGAGTGAATGTTTCCTTGAGAGAGTTGGGCGAAATCGATTTGCGTCATTTTCTTGGCTAATTCGGAGATGAATTTTGAATTGGATTTTGACGACGAATTGGCGATCATTGGCCTCGGGCATAATAGGGTGGTTCCGGTGACGGTGGTGAACGGTGAATAACCCGATTCGTTGGGGAGACTGCGTAAACCAAGGAGAACTATGGGTAAAGCGGGGAGCCAATCTTGTTTTCGAGCGATGATTGCTGTCTTGATGGTGCGATGAGATCTTTCAATTATTCCGTTGGTCTGAGGGCGATACGACAAAGTTCTTAGTCGGTGAAATCCGATGAGAGCTGAGAGTTCCCTAAAGAGTTCGGATTCGAATTGGGATCCGCGGTCCGTTATGACTTGCAGTGGTACACCAAATCTTGAAATCCATACATCGAGAAATGCGTGTGCTATTGATGTGGCTGTAGTATCAATCAGAGGATATGCTTCTATCCATCTTGTGGCACGATCGATGCAGGTTAGGAGATATCTATATGGGGAAGGATATGTTTGACCGGGCAAAGTGGTTGGCGGTAAGGGACCGACGATGTCGATATGTACCGTTTCAAATCTTGAACTTGGTAAATCGAAGGGGGTTATTTCTGATTTTGTATGGCGAGAAATTTTTGAGGATTGACATGATTCACAATTTCGGGACCAAGTTCGAATATCCTTATTCATTGAGGGCCAAAAGTATCTTGATTTAATGATACGAAGTGATTGCTTGATGCCTGGATGAGAAATATTATGAAATTGATTGAAGATGGAAGATCGATGCTGCTTGGGAACAAAAGGACGGGGATATGGCGTGGATGTATCGCAATATAAAGTTGTATTTTCTGGAAACGGGAACGGCTTGAGACGTGGGAGAAATTCTTGCGTTTCTTGATCTTTTTGTTGAGATTCCGCGATTGCTGATAAATCGAAAGCGTCGATATGTACTGCGTTTACGTTGCGTGAAAGGCAGTCCGCTACGACGTTTTCGGATCCACAGATATGTATTACATCGCATACGTATTCCGTGATGGCAGACCAATGACGTTGTTGTCGGTCTGTCTTGGCTCGTAAGGGACTCTTGTAGGCAGAAACCATCGGTTTGTGATCCGTGAAGAGTATTACTTGACGACCTTCTAAAAATTGACGGAAATGCAGGACGGCTAGGTATGCTGCGAGTAATTCTCTATCGTATGCGGCGTACGCTTGCTGAGTTGTAGTTAATTTCTTGGAAAAGAAGGCGATGGGAACTGGTGTGCTGTCGATTATTTGATGAAGAACTGCTCCAGCTGCTATTTGTGAGCAGTCCGTAACTAAATGAAGGATTGAGCTTGATGGAAGAGGATGACAAAGCGTAACGGCGTTCCGTAGTGCATCCTTGACATCTTGAAAGGCTTGAATTGCTTCGTCGTTCCACTGTAGACTTTTGCTTTTGACTTGAGTTCTGACGATTTCACTTAAAGGTGAGACTAAATCGGCGTAACGGGGTATCATATGGCGATAGAATCCCGTCATTCCTAGGAATCTTCTGAGGCTTTGGTAATCTTGCGGTTGGGGAATATCTTGAATTTCGGAGACTTTGTTTACAGGAGGACGAATGCCTGCTGGGGAAACTTCATGACCCAGAAATTCAATTTTGGATTGCTGAAATATGCATTTTTCTAAGGAAATTCTTAAATTGTGTTCTTGAAGGATCTTGAATACGCGTTCTAAGTCTTTCAAATGGTCAACTGCGTTATTTGAATGGACTAAAATATCGTCGAGATACACAAATACGCAGTCAACTCCTCTGAAAATTGTATCCATGAAGCGTTGAAATGTTGCAGGGGCGTTTCTTAAACCAAATGGCATGTATAAATACTGAAATAAACCAAATGGAGTTGTTATAGCCGTTTTCTCGATATCTTCTGGGTGGACTGGAATTTGGTGATATGCTCTGACTAGATCGATTTTGCTAAAGCATGATTTTCCGTGCAGAGATGTTGACAGACTTCTTATATGAGGAAGTGGATATCTGTCCGGTTTCGTGACAGCGTTTAGGCTTCTATAATCACCACACGCCCGCCATTCGCCTGGTATCTTCTTCGGAACGAGGTGTAACGGTGAGGCCCATGGTGATTTTGAGGGTTCTATAATTCCATCTTGAAGTAAGTTGTTGAAAGTAGCCTTAGCTGAGGATAATTTATCGGGTGGAAGACGTCGAGGGCTTGCAAACACTGGTGGTGCGCTGCCAGTGTCGATGGTATGCTTGACAGTGTTGGTGGAAACTTTCTGCGGTTGAGCTGGTTTCAGTAGTGAGGAGTACTTGTCAAGCAGGTTCCTGATTTCTTGAGGTAATTTGTCGGTAGGGTTAATATTGATGAGGTGAAGGTCTTTGGATTGCACAGGTTTAGTAGTGGCTTGAAGAGTTGTTGCTCTATCCTTCAAAATGCCATGCTTGCAGTCCACAAGGATGTCATAATGGGATAGAAAATCGGCGCCGAGAAGTGGACTGGAGACTTGGGCGACGACGAATGGCCACCTGAATATTCTTCGTAATTTAGGAATTGATATGTCCAGTGTTACTTCTCCGAATATTTCGAGCGGCTGACCGTTTGCGGTGGAAATCTTTACTGCGGTTGGGTGGAGTTGACAATCATTGACACAAGTTGGTGGTAAAATTGAGATGCTCGCTCCTGTGTCAATGATAAAATTGACCTTCAGACTGGCGATGCGAGCTGCGACTGAGATCAGCGGCAGGCCGGACGTCGCGTTAATCACAGCCTGCTTATCTAGTTTTCCGACGTTTCTCTTGATGGTGAGGAAGATCTTGAATTTGGGCGTGACGAGGGGAGCAGCTTGGCGTCATCTTTATTTGGCCACTTGCACCATGGCCTGCAGGTCCTTGCTTGGGGGCCATAATAAAGGTGCGCGCGGCACACCACCGGCCGCTGATTCTCGCTGAAGGGTTTTAGGCCGATGGGGATATTCGTTCTTGGGCTTGTATTGGCTCGAGTTGACGTTGGCGCCGCGTAGCAGCTTTGTTGAGCGAACGGTATTAACTCATCGGCTAGTTTGCCGAGTTGAGTTAGCGTCAGCTCCTTTTGTGCTGCTACGACGGGCGCTATTGAGGATGGGAGCGCCTGGATGAATTTATGCTTCACCAAATCATCGCTGACGCCCACCTTCAGTGCCGTTTGGTGGATATCTTGAAGGAATTGGGAGGGCTTTCCAGTGAGAGGAGTGTTGGAGATGAGTCGTTCGAAGAGTTCTGGCTTCGTCTTTTCGTAATGACTCACGATTTCTTCTTTTAAATCGGTGTACGACTTGTTGGAGAGAGTTGCTGCTGAAATTCGTGAGACGACTTCGGGGGGTAACGAGGCTAGAACATGGAAAAATTTGGTCTCTTCGGATGTTATTCTGGAAATGTGGAATTGTGCCTCCATGATGGAGAACCATCCTGCGGCCGACGCTTCAGAGAACGTGGGTGGCTTGATGGTGACATGGTGCACTCCTGATTCAACAGATTCCATCTTGCGGGAATGTAATTCGGGTCTGCTGCTGCTTTGGTTCCGACCGGCTACTACGGGTGGGCGGCGAAGAGGCGTGGCTTCGGTTTGTTCCGCCCGGCGACTGAAGGATGCTGCTTCCGCTGGCTGCTTCGGGTCACTCCGGGGTCACCAATTGTAGCTGGTTCCTTCTTGGTGCTACTTGTAGTTGCCGGGAAGAATGAAGGATACGAGAGGCAAGCTATCGCTTTGTTGGGTATCTCTTTTAGGGGCCTCTCGTGTCCTCTTCTCTCCCTGTCGTTTGGGGGGTTGGCGTCTTGAAGGAAAAGCCGGTCGTTTTCAGAGTTTATTGAGTTCTTGGTTGGCTGAGGTTATTTTGTTATTTTATATACAGCTGAATTAATTAATATATATATATATATAATTTATGTACAATACTTATTTATAAAGATTATATATGATTCTTAAAATTACACAATGATAAAATATATACAATTTGGTACGCGCAAAATTGGTTTGTCGGTAACTAATATAAAAATAATATAAATGCGGAAAATTAACTGCGCGGCCCCACAAGTGAAGCCTATCTATACTTGGTCCACAGTCTGATGAGTGTGTTCAATAGAAGGATCCGACAAATTGAAGGAGGAGAAAAAAGTGTTATCGAGGTACTGTCTATTTTACAGGAGACTGCCGAATGCGTAAAGGAGAGATTAGAAGCAAAATTTATATCACTAAGTGTAAAATCCATACTTCGTAAGGATGAGGTTACTGAATCAATGGAAAAGAGATTCCGGTCAGAAGTAGAATATTTCTATCAGACGGGTTATGATTACCTAATAAAATGGATTTCTCCCCTCAAACACTTTGACACATTTGCATGGATGTGTCTAAGTAAGTATGAAAAAACTATATAGGGCTATGGGTTGATTGAAGATACCCTCATCCGTTGGAAATTTCCAGCAGATTTCAGTGGAGAGTTAAACGACAAAAGCCCTATGTTTTTTCGTTAGAGAGTTATGAATATGTAGGTCTTTAAAGGACCTCTTTATATTTAATTGTTTATGGTAATTTTAGGGTCGGGATTTTAGATGCCTATATGTGAATGAAAAGAAATTGTCCCACCTTATTTTTGCTGGGCCTTAGTTTGCTTCGATGTAGGGCTGTTAGAAAATCTAGAAGAGGAAGAACCATTGTTGTCCCAAGGCGATATGATGACTAAGCTGATTGATGCAGCATTGCTTGTATATATTAAGTTAAAGTGTATATATATTCATCTCATAATTGTAAGGTTAGTGAAAAATTCACTTAATTTAGAGCTAGCATTTTCGGGCTCTTGTGGCATCATTGTTTGGGCACTCTGGTGGCATCATTTTGGGGCGCTGCGCGTCCTTTCTACTCGTTTGTGGAATGCCGTACTTACAGGGTGTGGTCTTATAGAGAGCTCTCTTGCAATTCAGTTTGGTTGTTTAGATACAAGATTGTTGCATCGTGCAACAGTCCAGGTTGTGTTGTTGTTGCAAGGTTTAGAAAGAAGACCATAAATAGTGCCCCTTTTGTTTTTATCTTAAATTCATGCAACTGAGGCCTAAGGTAGGCCCACATCGAGTCAGCAACCCTGAGGTAGGACCTAATAGGACCTCAAGTCCGTAAGTTTTTAATTTTAGCTTAACTTGGGCTGTAGGTTGAACTGGCCCTTTAGAACTTGGCCGTTCACGGCTCAGCTGGGATTTTGAACCCAACAAATAAATAAATAACATGGTCTTTCGAACCGGATTCTAGCCCAAGACTGAGTCAGTGTCTATTTTTCGGCAAAGTTCTGATTGTGCAAATTGTAGCCCAAGTTAGGCCTAGACGGGTTGAGTATTATTGAATTAAGGTCCCAGGGTAGAAAGTTTGGTCGCCCAATTGCGAAACTTGGCCACTTGTCTGTCGTTGGTTTTGGCCTACATTTTTACCGGTTTGGTTAATTTTGGTTTATTATTGAATTAAGGTCCCAGGGTAGAAAGTTTGGTCGCCCAATTGCGAAACTTGGCCTCTTGTCTGTCGTTGTTTTTGGCCTACATTTTTACCGGTTTGGTTAATTTTGGTTTATTATTCGTAGGCGAAGGTTGCAGACTTCGGTGCGCCAGTTACTTGGGTGGAAAATTTGGTATTCCATACTGGTGGTTGGTTAGTACCCCACCCAGCAATTCAGTTTATTTGAAAAAAGCAAAATTTACGTTTGATCAGTTTGGTTAAGTATTTCTGCCAATTCAGCTCATTTGGCATTGAGCCCAATTGTTGTTTGCATTGAAGATGAGTGCATCTGAATTGAACAAGTTTAAAAAAAGGAGAAGCGCCTACAAAGGTCTAATTACAAAGGTCATTGCCACTATAGATTCTACCATAGAGCAAGAGGATTTAAGATTAGTGACTGCGCAGCTTTCCATATTAGAAACTAAAAAGGTTGCTCTAAGTGAAGTAAATGTTAAAATTGAGGCTCTTATAGAAGAGGATGAAATAGAAAATAACATAATTTACTTTGAAGAGATTATTGATGATATAATTAAAGTAGGCCACCGAGCAAAAGAGTTTAGCAGCTCATTACAGTTAGAGACCAGGTCTAATAATGAAACAACACTCAACAAATGATGTTTGTGAAGTTAAGGTTCACAGATCTGCAGTTCAATTACCGAGGCTTGTACTCAAAACATTTTCTGGGAGTATTCAGGAATGGCAAGGATGGGCAGACAGTTTTCAATCAGCAGTTCATTCTAGTCAAGTGTTAAGTGCGGTGGAGAAGTTTAATTATTTGCAGTCCCTCTTGGAAGGGGAGGCAGCAAAGACAATAGCAGGATTAGCATTAACAGAGGCTAATTATAATGTGGCTTGGGATATATTAAAGAAACTGTTTGGTAAGCCAGAGATCTTAATTAAAAGCCACCTCCGTGAACTTTTAGCTATACCTCCTGTTAATAATCCTAATAGTGTCAAGGAATTACGGCAGTTATATGATGAATTTGAAGTTAGAACTAGGTCCCTGGACAACTTGGGTGTAGGAATGGAAAGGTATGGTATAATGTTGGTTACTATACTGGAGTTGAGGTGACGTGTATGACTATATATGTATATAGTCTAACAGTCACTAAAGGGGAAATATCACTAAATCTAAGCTGAATGGCAAGAGCAAGTCATAAACGAACCAACGCGGCTGTTCGTATTGTTTTGGGCTAGCCTAGAGATGTTTTTTCCTATCTGACCTAATCAGTGGTGCTGAGCGTAATTAGGTTGTGTTTCTAAGGTGACAAATGGGGTAGAAAGTTGTCCGTACTTAAGTATAGTTAGGGGTAATGTCTATAGCTTCTAAGTTGGTAATGTAAGAGAGAGTTAGGTAGGCCGTTTGTGGGACACAGGAATCTAATGGTAGGCTTCCAAAGGAATATCTAATTCAACGCACCGGTAAGTGCTTTTGATTTGTTTGCTAGAACGTAAGTAACCTAACTGGGGTGTCTACCCCACGCTATCACATTTGGCGACGAGGATGGGATTCAATTAAGCTCATGGGATTCAATTAAGCTCATGGGATTCAATTTGGCTCATTTGATTAAATTTTGTTCATTGGGTTAAATTTGGCTCATTGGTTTAATTTGGCTTATTGGGTTCAAGTGGTTGTTTGGAAAATTGGATGTAGCCTAGTGGGTCGTCCGATTTGGTTTGTTTGTGTGGGTAAGCTACCGTACTATAGCGTAGGTCCCGCCGGACTAACTCTAAAACTAATTCCTACTCAGCCCTAACTCTAAAACTAATTCCTACTCAGCCCTAACTCTAAAACTAATTCCTACTCAGCCCTAACTCTAATACAATTCACTATTCAGCCCTAACTGGGGAGTAACTAGATCAAATTTAAACCTAATCTAACCTACTTCACGTGATTTGGCCTAATTTGGGTTTGCTCTAGCATGTCGGTGATTGGCCATATAAGCCCCTAGGAAGACTCTGGGGAGGACTTCGAAGCTTATGCCACTAGGGTGAGGTTGTTTTTCGAGGCAAATTCCATTCCTGATGCTAAGAAAGTACCTACCTTTTTAACTATAATAGGCCCTAAAACGTTTGGTTTAGTTATGGACCTAGTTTCTCCTAAAGCGCCAGAAACCTGCACCTATAATGAATTGGTACAGGCCCTAACCGATCACTACAAACCCCGAGTAGTTCTCATCTATGAACGTTTCAAATTTTATTCAAGGCATCAGATGGGAAATGAAAGCATTGCAGAGTTTGTTGCAGGAATAAAAAGCCATAGCCGTACGTGTAAATTTGGGGACAAACTAGATGAAATGCTAAGAGATAGGTTTGTAATGGGTCTCAAAGAGGAGTCTACCCAGAGAGCCCTATTAGCCATACAGGACCTAACTTTTAGTCAGGCTGTAGAAATAGCTACGGCTAGAGAAGCAGCTGCTAAAGATGTTAGAGCTTTTGGAAATCACAGTAGTAAAGCCCAACACGTAAATAGCTTTAAATCTTCTAGGCCTGGCAGACCTAATGAGCCTACTAGACAGGCAAATAAAAGGTATGAGGTGAATACGACTAAGCCTACTAATTCTACTAAGCCTTCCAAGCCATGTACGGGGTGTGGAAAACACCACTGGAAGAAGGATTGCCCTTTTAAAGAAGCAGTTTGCCGAAACTGTAGTAAAATAGGCCACATAGCTAAAGTGTGTTTTTCAAAGAAAACGAAGGGGGAAAATTCTAATTTTAACATTTCTAGTGTAAATCCTCAAAGGGGAAATACTTCGAACATTGGAGTGGAGTACCTATTTTATGAGCAGCAAAGTGGGAAAAATACAGGCCCATATATTGTAGAGGTAGGCCTAAATGGAATTACAGTTCCTCTAGAATTAGATACGGGTGCTTCCCGGACGGTCATGTCCAAGGCAGTTTTTGATAAGATTTTCAAAAACACACCTAAACTACATGCATCTAAAACTATTTTGAAGTATGGGGACATACAAATACCTATTTGTGGAGAAGCATACGTCACAGTTACACTCAACCAGAAAACTTTGTCTCAGCCCTTAACCCTTTTAGTGGTGGATGAGCAAGGGCCTACTCTACTAGGCCGTGATTGGATTGACGCTTTGAAAATACCGATTGACAAAATCTTGCCAAAGGGTCAGGCAGATGTGCATACACTTTCATATCCATCTGGCATAGACTCATTGTTAAGGGAGTTTTCTTCTGTTTTTGGGCCTGAAGTAGGCAACCTAAAAGGCCATCAGGTCTGCATAGAAGTAGATCCTAATGTAACTCCGAAATTTTGTAAGGCTCGTTCAATTGCGCATGCACTGCGGGAGAAGGTAGATTTAGAAATTGACAGGCTGCTAAAAGATAAAATTATTGAACCAGTCACACACGCTAAGTGGGCTGCCCCGGTAGTGTACTAAAACCGGACAAGTCCGTGCGGTTATGTGGGGATTACCGTTTAACAGCAAATAGAGCCGTCCTTCTAGATTGCTATCCTATACCCAAACCTGATGAATTATTTAGCTCTCTTGCTGGGGGTAAATATTTCACAAAACTCGATATGTCCCAAGCCTATGCTCAACTAAGTTTAGATGAAAACTCTAAAGAATTAACTATCATAAATACGCACCGAGGCCTATATAAGTACAATAGGCTATGCTATGGAATAGCATCGGCTCCGGGTATTTTTCAGAGGACAATGGACCAAGTTCTAGGTCACATTCCAGGGGTACTTTGCTTTCTAGATGATGTCCTCATTTCAGGTTCGTCTAAAAGAGAACACCTAACTAGATTAACCACGGTTCTAAAAAGACTCCGGGATGCCGGACTTAAGCTAAAGAGAAAAGTGTTCATGGGTCACTAACGAGGTTTCATATTTAGGGTTCCGCACAGATGCCTCAGGCATTCATCCAACGATGGATAAACTAGAAGCAATAAAAAATGCACCACCTCCACAAAACATCACACAGTTACAAGCTTATTTAGGTCTCCTAAACTTTTATAGGAAATTTTTGCCTAATGCATCGACTTTCCTTGAACCCCTAAATAAGCTATTACGATCTGGGGAACAGTGGAGATGGGAGAAAACTCAAAAGGAAGCATCTGAGGCTTCCAAGGACGTACTACTAAAGTCCACTCTCCTAGTGCATTATGATCCTAAACTTCCTCTCGTAGTTTCAGCAGACAGCAGTTCTTATGGAATTGGGGCAGTGTTATCTCACCACATTGATGGTGTAGATAGGCCTATCTGTTTTGCTTCTAGAACACTAACTGAAACTGAAAGACGATATGCACAAGTGGAACGTGAAGCATTAGCCTTAGTATTTGCAGTAAAAAAAATTCATTTCTATCTATGGGGTCATGAATTTAAACTAATTACTGACCATAAGCCTCTTTTAGGTTTATTTTCACCTAATAAAAATATTCCATTTATGGCCTCAGGTAGGATTCAACGATGGGCACTGATTCTGCAAGCCTATAAATTTGACTTAGTACATCGGTCAGGTAAACTTCTAGGTACGTCTGATGCGCTAAGTAGGTTGTCCTTAGAAAATCCAAATGATTGTGTACCTATACCTACAGAATGGGTTCACTTGGTGGAGTTTTTGGAATCCACTCCAGTATCTGCGGTACAAATAGAGCAGTGGACAAAATCGGACCCTATTCTGTCTAGGGTCATCCATTTCTGCTCAGTTGGTTGGCCTACTAAGGTTGAGAGTGAAATACAGCCTTTTTATCAACGTCAGTCTGGCCTCTCGATTCAAAATGGCTGTCTCTTATGGGGCCACAGAGTGATAATTCCAAATGAAGGCAGGGCGAATTTAGTGAAGGAACTTCACGCTGAACACATGGGCGCAACAAAAATGAAAGAGCTGGCGAGAGCTTATTTCTGGTGGCCTGGTTTAGATGGAGAACTCGAATCATTGGTTCGTTCCTGTCAAAGCTGCCTAGAGAACAGAGATCTCCCAAGGAAAAGTCCACTTCATCCTTGGGAATGGCCTACTATACCGTGGCATAGGATCCATGTTGATTATGCAGGTCCTATAAATAATACTTATTTCCTAGTCATTGTGGACGCCTACTCTAAGTGGGTGGAAATTCTTCCAACCACTTCCACGACTTCGGGTGTTACTATTCGTTTACTCCGTTCAGTTTTTGCTCGATGGGGTTTACCCGTAGTCCTGGTTTCCGACAATGGTACTTGTTTTACCAGTCAGGAATTTCGTTCCTTCGTCCACCTAAATGGCATTAGACATGTCCGGTCTAGTGTTTTCCAACCGTCTACTAACGGTCTCGCGGAAAACATGGTCCGTACTTTCAAGTCGGCCTTGCGTCATTCTCGTGGAGAGGAAATGCAAGTGGTGTTGGATAATTTTTTGTTTAAATATCGACTAACTCCTCACACAACGACGGGGGTGTCTCCCTCTAAACTTATGATTGGCCGGGGAATTCGTTCAGTTTTCGATTTGTTACGTCCAAACGAAACGTTACAACAACGAGTTTTACGCCATCAGGAAAAACAGAAGCTGTACCATGACACTAAAAGAGGGAGAGTTATAGAGGCGCAACCTAATGATCCAGTTATGATTCGCAACTATGGGGCTGGACCAAAATGGGTTCCTGCAACTGTCCAGGAGAGAACGGGCCCTGTTTCCTTCAAGTGCCAACTAGAAGATGGTCGTTCTATTAAACGCCATCAGGACCAGATATGGGAACGTGAATTGCAGAAGGACCAGAGTCTTCCGGAAGAGAGAACTGATCCTCCGGAAAATGGTTCAACTCGCCCGCCTATACAGGTTGCACCTAATCCTACTACATCAACCCCGCTCCGCAGGTCGTCTAGTGTCCCTCATCCCCCTGACAGACTAAACTTGTAGGGGAGGAGTGAGGTGACGTGTATGTATATATATATTATATATATATATATATATATATATATATATATATATATATATATATATATATATTAGGGTGGAGCGAAAAATACTGTTTTTCTAGTATGAAGTTCTAATAGCGATTAAAAGTTGCATTTAGTGGACGAAATATGCCTGCCAAACTATGAGTTCATTTGTTTAAAATTTTCAGCTGCCACCAGGGGGCTAAAGTTAACACAATTTTGTGTAAAAAGGAAAAAAATGCTTCTATTTTAGGTTTGTCAAACTATTATAAAATTTTATCTTAGAATTATCTAATAGTTTGATTAAGATTCTTAAATGATAGGAATTCGTTTTGTAAAAATGCCTTTTCATATGCTTAATATCTTCAGCTGCCACAAGAGAGCTGAATTTAACACAATTTAGAGTAACTGAGTCATGTTGAGACTACACTGAATGTTGTGGGGGATGGTTTGGGGAGGGTTGTGGGGGAGGGTTTTGGTGTGAAGGAATTTCTTTCTGTGAGTCATTAGAACAGTGTGTTAACACTTGTCTTCTTAGGTAGTAGGCCTAGTCGCTCAGTTGATCGGAGAGTTTTTTAATATGATCTATTATAAAACTTTATTTTAAAATGATTTATATAGAGATAATATTGATTTTATTATAAAATGCTTGTTATAATGTATTATATAATTTTAGTTTATTTATATAATATATTATATTTATATAATATATTATATATACTTATAAATATATTATATATATTAATTATATAATGTTTTGATGTTACAGGATATTTTGTGATTGTGAATTTTTCTTAAAAATATTATGGCATCAAATACTAAATATAAACATTTCACTAGAGAACATATGAAGTGTGCCATATTTGAAGTACCTTGTGAGATGAGTGATATGCAACTACCAACTTATAACTGCATTATGAAAGATTACCTGTTCACAAAACATTTAGTGAAGGAGCAGATGAATAACAAGGAGCCTTCATTTTCTGAAATAGCAGAGGCAGTTTCCAAAAAGGTAGAAAATATTTGGAAGAAGGCCTCTTTGCCAATAGTTTCACATACACGCGTTTTACAGATGATGCGAGTGTACCATGATAAATACAGGTCCTTATTAAAGCCATACAAGTCACGCAAGGATCAGCCTAAGTACAAAAATCAGCTTGAAGAATTTGAAAACTCTTCAAAATGCACTTTGTTTGACATCTGTACCTGCAAATGTAAGGAGTTTAGGAGATGCTCATGTGAAAAGAGTAAGAAAGTCCCTCCAAAAGAGCAGGATTTTTTAAATGACCAACGAACACGCAGAATAATGGTGATAGGAAGCATTGACAAAGCACACACAAGACGATTACAAGCAAGAGAACATCGAAAGGAAATGGAAAAAGCACGTCTGGAATCCTCACAAACAACTAGTGCTGCTATAACCAATACGTCCAACTTACAAATCGAAACAGAGACAAGTGAACTTCAACAACTAGAAGAGATATCTGAAGATAATGAGGAAGATACAACCTCGACTCAATATGTAATATCAGAACAACAGATGCGTGAGCCACTGCCTTCATTAGCAATTACTTGTGATAGATTTAAAATGTCGGACAGAGTTGGGGCTGCTATTGCTTCTGCAGTATTGGCAGATCTTAAAATTGTTACTCCGAAGACAAAGGGAATATTATAGACAGAAGTAAGCTAAAACGTGAAAGACAAAAACAGAGAAAGGAACTACAACAGATAGGAGAGCCAAAAACCATGCGGGGATTATACTTTGATGGCAGAAAGGATAAAACAATGATTCAAGTCCAGGAGAGTGATGGCTCTAACCACCAAAGAACCAAACGCGAAGAGCATATCAGCATAATATCTGAACCACACTCTCTGTACTTTGCACATGTGACACCTTCCAGTGGCAAAGCTAAATACATTTGCACAGCGCTAGTGAATTGCTTGAAAGAAAGGAATGTTGATATAGGGAACATCGTTGCAGTTGGCTGTGATTCGACAGTGGTTAACACTGGTAGTATTGGAGGCACAATAAGATTACTGGAAGAAGCCTTTAATAAGCCATTGCAGTGGCTGATATGCCTTTTACACCTTAATGAACTTCCATTGCGCCATCTGTTTCATCACTTGGATGGTACCACTACTGGACCAAGAGCATTTTCAGGAGAAATTGGCCGAGCACTTTCAGACTGTGAAAAGCTTCCCATAGTTAACTTCAAACCCATTGAAATTCAAGAGGACATGTGTGAAGTTGATGTAGATGACATAAGTACTGACCAGAAATACCTTCTTGAAATTCACAAGGCTATATCAAGTGGAACATTCTCAAAGAGTCTTAGTCATAAGAGTCCAGGCAATATATCACATTCAAGGTGGCTCACCACAGCAAACAGGACTCTGCGGTTATATGCAAGCACAGAGAATCCTTCAGGCAATTTACAAGAATTAGCTACTTTCATTGTTAGGGTATACGCACCAATGTGGTTTCAGATAAAGCGTAAACCATTATGCCAATATGGTGCTAAACATATGTGGCATATGATTGCAAGAAGCCGGTATCTCCGTGAAGAGCTTAGGAGAGTACATGACTCAGTCATTCAGCGAAATGCATATTACGCAAATCAAGAAAACATTCTCATTGCAATGATAGCTGATGAAAGGGAGCATGTGCGTCAGTTGGGATTTAGGCGTATCATAAAAGCAAGGGCATGCATTCAAGAAACAGATGTTATCAGGTATTTTAAGGTGCCAGAAATAAATTTTTATGCCAAAGACTATACAGATCTCATTATGTGGCAAGATTTTCAGATAGCAGAACCACCGATAACTAAAGGAGTTTCTCTTGATGATATTGAATCATGCATCAAACATGGTACTACTCTTCATTCAGAATTATTTCAGTTTCCATGTCATACACAAGCCGTAGAGAGATGCGTCAAGCTCGTTACAGACGCTGCTGGATCAGTCTGCGGACCTACAAACAGAGACGGTTGGATTCGTGCTACATTAGAATCAAGGAAAAAACAGCCAAAATTTGACACAAAAGCAAATTACTAAATAGTCTTCAGCAAGAACCCTTTCTAGAGGGAGGTTGGTTGGGGAAAGGGTGGTAACTCCGCTAAGGCACGAAATAACGTTTCTTAACTGTCTCAAGCCAATATAAAGGAGGAGAGACATCCTAATTTATTACTGTTCCCTTTTTCAAGTAAATACAGAATCATACTTAATTGTCATTTTTAAGTTAACTTCAGCCCTCTTGTGGCAGCTGAAGATATTAAGCATATGAAAAGGCATTTTTACAAAACGAATTTTTATCATTTAAAAATCTTAATCAAACTATTAGATAATTCTAAGATAAAATTTTATAATAGTTTGATGAACCTAAAATAGAAGCATTTTTTTCCTTTTTACCCAAAATTGTGTTAACTTTAGCCCCCTGGTGGCAGCTGAAAATATTAAACAAACGAAGTCGTATTTTGGCAGATATATATCGTCCACTAAATGCAACTTTTAATCACTATTAGAACTTCATACTAGAAAAAAAGTATTTTTCGCTCCACCCTAATATATATATATATATATGTATATAGTCTAAAAGTCACTAAAGGGGAAATATCACTAAATCTAAGCTGAATGGCAAGAGCAAGTCATAAACGAACCAACGCGGCTGTTCGTATTGTTTTGGGCTAGTCTAGAGATGCTTTTTCCTATCTGACCCAATCATTGGTGCTGAGTGTAATTAGGTTGTGTTTCTAAGGTGACAAATGGGGTAGAAAGTTGTCCGTACTTAAGTATAGTTAGGGGTAATGTCTATAGCAGGGGTGGGCAACCTTTTTAAGTGAGCGTGCCAAAATCGTCAAATCTTTGATGCAAAATTTTCTCACGTGCCAACCGAAATTTTGGGGAACATATTATTATTTGGTGCCTTTTAAGTATTGGGAGAACCTTTTCAAATAATCAAAAATTACACTGGAGCGGTAAAATCAAAGAATATTGTAAGAGTGATTATTGTAAGTCATGTAAGATTGAATAAATGTAAAATTTAGTGACGGAATTTTTACTTGAAGGTCGTTCTACCCTGTTGATAGCGTGGATATTTTTTATTAGCCTTTAATTGTAATTATAGCTGCCATATACAGCCACACAATTTAAAAACGCAATTTTTAACATCAGCAAAAGAGTAAACAATAATTCTGATTTTTTTTTGTTTTTATATATCAGATCAATCAGCCATAAGTTTTTTCAAGTTTTCCCAATACATTACAGTGCCCAATCTCATAATCGTTTTACTTGACTAAAGCACAATGAAAGAAAATAAAATTAAAGATATTCTTTTATTGATTCTTAATCCCTAATGAATAATACATAAAAATTACAGAGAAAATAAAATGTTATTTACCTACATAATATATTAAACAGAAGTTAATCTTTACCATTTTTTAGCAGAAAACATTAAGTTAAAATATAAAACTCAGCGAAGAATTTGGATATTTATTTATTTAATTTTTTTAAGGTGAGCCCGGAGAATCGCGTGCCGGAAAAAAGTCGTTGGCGTGCCACGTTTGGCACGCGTGCCAAGGGTTCCCCACCCCTGGTTTATAGCTTCTAAGTTGGTAATGTAAGAGAGAGTTAGGTAGGCCGTTTGTGGGACACAGGAATCTAATGGTAGGCTTCCAAAGGAATATCTAATTCAACGCACCAGTAAGTGCTTTTGATTTGTTTGCTAGAACCTAAGTAACCTAACTGGGGTGTCTACCCCACGCTATCACAGGAGTCTAAATTGCCTAGCTCAATTTTGCTTGAATTAAGTAGGGGACACTCTACAGAACATGTGTACATCCCCCTTCAGCAGATGTTAAGTCTTTTAGGCACAGAATTAGCAAAACGAGAGGGAATTGAGTTTGCACAGTGGGATGTTAAACAAGGGGACAAAGGCAGGCACAGCACCAAAGTTTCTACAAAAAGGAATAGCCCAGGTACAGTGTCAGCTCTACATGCATCCTCTGAGAATAAATTAAAGAGAATCAAGGAATGCATATTTTGCGAAGGCAACCACAAGTCATAAAATGTGAGGTGGCTGAGGCTTTACCTTTTGAGGAGAGAAAGGACAGGGTAACTAAGTCCACATCATGTTTTAAATGTTTTTTGAAAGGTCACAGAGCAAGGTTTTGTAAGTTTAAAATTTTGTGCAAAAAATGTCATGGCAGGCATCAGCCATTATTGTGTGAAAACACTCCTAGTAGGCCTACCCCAGCAGTAGAGACATCAGTGGCACATGCCACTGCTATGAAAGGGAGTAAAAGTAAAGGGGGATTATTGCAAACAACTGCAGCCTTATTAATTGGGAATGATGGAGAAGCTACTGTAAGAGTGTTGTTTGATAGTGGTAGCCAGTGTAGCTTTATCAAGACCAGAATTTCCAGAAAATTGAAGTTTAAAGAACTTAAGAGGGAAAATTTAAGAATTTCTGGGTTTGGGGGTTCCGTTCAAAACCGAACCAAATTTAAGAAGACAGAAGTTCTGTTTAAGGGGTTGTTACCGCAAAGTCCCACTATCAAGGTCCAAGCTGTAGAGATTGAGGAACTTTGTGCTCCAGTCACTACTTGTTTAGATATGGCATGTGTCCAAGAATTGCAAGTTAAAGGAATTAATTTGGGCAATAATAAGTTTGAAGGAACAGAAGATATTAGTCTTTTGATTGGAGCTGACTATTATTGGGACTTCATCACTGGTAATATTGTCCGCACATCTCAAGGCCCAGTAGCTATTGAAAGTAAGCTAGGCTGGATGCTACATGGTAGCTATTGCAATGAAATGGAAATTAAGGCTCTTTTTGTTAAGATTGAGGAGAACAGCCATGGTTTGGAAAGGCATTTGAAAGCGTTTTGGGAACTTGAATCCAGTGGCATAAAGGACAAACAGGCAAGTACAGTGAACAATGATGTTTTAGAGCAATTTGAAAAAGGGATTGGGTTTAGAGATGGTTGCTATGAAGTTGGCCTCCCGTGGAAGGATTCTTGCAAACCCGGTTCAAACCTTCAGCTACCTAATCGGAGGTTGGAGACTTCATTGTACAGGCTAAGAAAAAATGAGTTGTTAATTGAATACAATGAGGCCATCCTAAGCTATGTAAGGGAGGGCCATGCTGAAAGGGTGCAAGGTGAGCTGGTGAGCCAGGAGGCACATTATCTGCCACACCATGCAGTGGTACGGCGAGACAAAACTACCACCAAACTGAGGGTAGTTTTTGATGGCTCAGCCAAGGACAAAGGTGGTGTGTTCTTGAATGACTGTTTGGATGCTGGGCCAAATTTAAATGCAGATTTATTTTCCTTGTTACTGAGATTCAGGTTTGGTAGAGTAGCATTGACTGCAGATGTGAAGCAAGCCTTTTTGCGGATAAAGTTAAAACCAGAGGACAGAGATGCAGTAAGGTATCTGTGGGTGGATACGAAAGACTTGTTGGAAAATGAACCTAAGGTTCAAGCATATAGAATGAAATCCGTGTTGTTTGGCCTCAGCTCTAGTCCATTTCTGTTGGCAGCTACTATGCAGTACCATTTTAAAAAATATTCTGAAATCTATCCTAACACTATTGAACACATAAGGAAACATTTTTATGTTGATGATTTGCTGTGTTCCGTGGATAATACAGAGATGGCTAAACAGATATTCATGGAGGCTAGAGCTATAATGAGGGAGGCTGGCATGGAGTTTAGAAAATGGCAGACCAATCATTCTCAATTACAAGAGTTTATGAGTCAGTCCTGTGTAGTACCTGATGCAGCAGAAAGTATTAAGGATTCTGGTATTAAGGAGTTGTGGGCAATAGACGCAAAAATGCTAGGCATTGTTTGGCAGCAAGGAAATGATTTGTTTACCTTCAATGGGAAATCTTTAGAGCTGGCTGAGAATGAGACAAGGTGGACAAAACGTACAGCTCTTAGTTTGGCTTCAAAGGTCTTTGATCCTCTTGGATTCCTGGCTCCATTTGTGATAAAGTAAAAAATTTGGTTTCAGAGCCTCTGGGAAATTGGACTTGGTTGGGACCAAGAGTTATCTGATTATATGGTGGTAAGGTGGAAATATTGGTTCAAAGAATTGGCACATCTTGGAGACATTGAAATCCCAAGATGGTATTTTGGAGGGTTGAACAATAGTCCAGACAATTTGGAGCTGCACATCTTTTGTGATGCAAGTGAGGAAGCCTATGCAACTTGTATTTATATTAGAGGCACATTGCAAGAGGAAATAAGTTGCAGGTTGGTTGCTGCAAAGAGCAGAGTAGCACCTTTGAAAAGGCTTTCTGTTCCAAGGTTGGAATTGATGGGTGCAGTTATTGCTAGTCGGCTTGCAGTTACAGTGCAAAAGTCTTTGGCCCTCTATGAAATTCCAAGCTATTATTGGACAGACTCCACCATAGTTTGGCACTGGTTAAGAAGTCAGGCAAGGAAATGGAAACCATTTGTTGCCAATAGGGTGGAGGAAATTCAAGCGCACACAGATCCCAACCAATGGAAGCATTGTCCAGGTACCCAAAACCCCGCTGATTTACCAACACGAGGAATTTCAGTGAAAGATCTTGCACAGTCAAGTTTGTGGTGGAATGGGCCAGAGTGGCTAAAACTTGGAAGTGAAAACTGGCCTTCTAATCAGCCTATTGTAGGAGAATGCCAGGCTGAAGAAGCATGGGTGAGTGAGGTGAGAAAATGCACTGTGAACAGTTGTCAAGTTATGCAGCAGGACCCCATATTGAGGCTTGAGGACATTAGCAGTCTGAAAAGGTTGTTAAGAGTGACAGCATGGGTATATAGATTTACCAACAATATTAAGGGAGAAACAAGAAGGGAAGGAATTCTGAACAGTAAGGAGATTCAGCAAGCCAGGAAATACTGGGTGGTATATGTGCAGAAGGAAAAATTTGGTGAAGAGAGGGAATTGCTCACCAGCCATCCATTACAGGTTCTACCAACACATTCAGCTCTCAAGGGTTTGGATGTGTTTTTGGATCAGGATTTATTGAGAGTAGGAGGTAGACTACAGTTTTCTGGGCTTCCAAAGGAGAAAAGACATCCAATTTTGCTACCTTCTGGGAGGCACTTTGTGGACCTTTTGATCCTGGATACTCATCATAAGCTTTTACATGCTGGAGTTAGAGAAGTGATAATAGAGATCAGACAACAGTTTTGGATTCCCAAAATTAGACAAGTAGTAAAAAAGGTCTTGCATAAATGTGTGGTTTGCAAGCGTTGGAGTGCAAAGCCTTATTATGAAAAGGTGGCTCCACTTCCAAAAGAACGGTGTGTCTATACTGCCCCATTTGATGTAGTGGGAGTAGACTTTGCAGGTCCAGTCTATGTGTATGATCAAGGGGAGTTTAACAAAGGTTATATATGTCTTTTCACATGTGCTACCACCAGAGCAATCCATTTGGAGTTGGTAAGCAACTTAAGTAGTGATGTATTTCTTTTGGCCTTTAAAAGGTTTGTGAACAGAAGGGGTTTCCCAAGTAAAATTATATCGGATAATGCAAAAACCTTCAAAAAGGCTGCAAAGGAACTCCAAGAAATTTGGTCCTTGCTAAAAGAGGAAGGATTCCAATCCTACTTTTCACACCAAGGGGTACAGTGGGTTTATTGTTGAGAGAGCACCATGGTGGGGAGGATTTTGGGAAAGGCTAGTGAGAAGTGTAAAGTGTCCATTAAAGAAACTTTTAGCTAATGCTCATTTGAGCAAAGAAGAATTCTGCACTGTTTTATGTGAAGTAGAAGCAATGGTGAACAGTAGGCCTATCACTTTTGTTTATAACAGTATGCAGGATGCGGAGCCATTGACACCAAATCATTTTCTTTGTGGTAAACGATTAACATCAAGCCCCAGTGTGCCAGAAGACTTGCAGCCTATCCAGAGCACTCAAGGAGAGTTAACCAGACGGTTCAGGTACCTTGAAGAGCTACAAGATCAGTTATGGAAGAGGTGGCAGATGGAATACTTGCCAGAACTCAATTATTACCCATCAGGCAATGTAAAGGGCTCCAATGCAAATTGTATCAAGGTGGGAGAAGTGGTAATGATTGGGGATGAAAGACCAAGGCAATGCTGGAAGCTTGGCATAATTGAAGAGTTGTTTGTTGGCAAAGACAATTTAGTTAAGTCTGCACTGGTAAAGACTTCAGGAGGAAAATTAAAGAGACCTATACAAAAACTCTATGCTTTAGAAATCAGCAAAAACACGGATAGTCAAGATGAAGCATTTGAGTTACAACCTCATGGAGAAGGCTTGGCTAAACTTGCAGAAGGTAATGGCAACAATGCCTCTTCGGTGGGGAGTATCAGAAAATCTAGAAGAGGAAGAGCCATTGTTGTCCCAAGGCGATATGATGACTAAGCTGATTGATGCAGCAGTGCTTATATATATTAAGTTAAGGTGTGTATATATATATCCATCTCATAATTGTAAGGTTAGTGAAAAATTCACTTAATTTCAAGCTAGCATTTTTGGGCCCTTGTGGCATCATTGTTTGGGCACTCTTTTGGCATCATTTTTTGGGAGCACTGCCTGTCCTTCCTACTCGTTTGTTGAATGCGGCACTTACAGGGCGTGGTCTTATTGAGAGCTCTCTTGCAATTCAGTTTGGTTGTTTAGATACAAGATTGTTGCATCGTGCAATGGTGCAGGTTGTATTGTTGTTGCAAGGTTTAGAAAGAAGACCATAAGTAGTGCCCCTTTTATTTTTTATCTGAATTTTATGCAACTGAGGCCTAAGGTAGGCCGACAGCGAGTCAGCAGCCCTGAGGTAGGACCTAATAGGACCTCCAAGTCCGTAAGTTTTAGTCTAGCTTAACTTGGGCTGTGTGGCCCTTCAGAGCTCAGCTGGGATTCTGAACCCAATGAAATAAAATAAAACATAGCACATGGGTACTTGCCACAGTCCATTTTGTCAGTTGTATTGTTGCCAGTTGTTAGAAATAAGGGTGTTAGTATCTGTGATAAGAATAATTATAGGCGAATAGCACTTGCCAGTATACTTTCTAAGGTGTTAGAATATGTCATTTATAATAGGATAAGTACTTACTTGCAGATTTATGACAATCAGTTTGGCTTTAGAGTGAAACATGGTACTGACATGTGTATTTATATGCTAAAGGAAGCCGTCCTAAAGTACATGATGCCACATAGCAATGTATATTCCTGTTTTCTGGATGCATCAAAAGCATTTGATAGAGTTAACCATCATAAACTTTTCAAGAAACTCTTGTGTCGAGGAGTACCTAAATACAGTATATACTTAGGATACTTGCATTCTGGTATACAGAGCAGACCATATTTGTAAGATGGAAAAGCACTGTATCACTAGGTTTTAAGGTAACTAATGGTGTTAGGCAAGGGGTATATTATCACCCTATCTTTTCTTTATATACATGGATGACCTTACCAATGAACTAAAAACTGCACGTGCTGGCTGTGTCATTGGAAAGGAAAACATTAATCATTTAATGTATGCTGATGACCTTGTTCTTCTGTCACCCTCTCCCCATTGGCTGAGAGTACTAGTAGAGATATGTGAACAATATTGTATAGAAAATGACATCACCTATAATGGGGCAAAGCGTTGCATTTTGAGTTTTAGGTGTAATCTACTGAAACATGTATCATGTGGCAGAGCATTTTTTAAGTTTTTCCCACTGGGCGACAAAGGCAGATCGTGAAGTGGGGGGTGGGATTAAGGCAGGGGTATGCTGCCAATTTCTTAACAACCGGTTCTGATACAGATAAGGGTGTAAATCGGCGAGCGCCAATGGCGCGAGTCATTAAGCTAGGGGGTCTGAGGTGAGCGGTAGCTCCCCCAGCGGGTTCCGGGACGGAGCCCCCTAAGCCAACGCATTTTAGCTTTTCCAAACAGCATTTTGTAACATTTTGGCAGAAAGCGTCGTGTGTTAGGTGTAGGGTAAACAGGTGGTATTCGGAATTTAAAGATTATAACGGCGGTCCTATGGCGATTACCGAGAGATCAGTTTGTTTCTTTTGCGAGTTAATGGAGGAAATAGTTGACATAAAACGTAATGTACGTGAGGTAACGGAGAGACTTGCAACGCTTGATGAGGGCAGGGGTAGGGCTACGGTTGACGGAAGCCGAACCAATACTAACGTTGAAGACGTTAGTAATTTGAAGGGTGAGGTGCGTAACCTAGTTTCTAGTTTAGATAGCTTGTCGGGAAGGTTGGATAGAGTTGAGGAAGGGGTTAAGGTTAGTCCGAGAGTAGTAGATGGGGAGGGATTTAGAGAAGTTAAGGATGGAGTTAGGCCGCGTACGTTAGGTGATAGGAATCCCCCCCCCTTATCGAGGTTTCGAACCCTTTCGCCCATTTGGAAAGGGACGTGAATGAGGGGGAAACTATTTTAATTGGGGACTCTTTAGTGCGCCACATGGACAAAGAGTTCGTTGAACGGCATCCAACCAAGAGGAGGAGGGTCTGTCTCCCAGGGGCCAGGGTTGACAGAGTCAGAGACGAAGTGGATAGGATTGACGTTGCCTCCCGTCACTCGATGTTGGTGACGATGGTAGGAGGCAACGACTCGTATAGGTCCGATACGAGAGTGCCTGACCTTTTGGAGAGATATAGGGGGTTAATTAGGTCCCTGAAGGCGAGGTCAGATAGGTCTTTAGTTCTAGGTATTACCCCTAGGCACGGGTTGGGTCTTAGGATTACGTCAAAAACAATATTTTTTAATAATAAATTAGAAGAGATTTGTGCTGAGGAAAATGCACCCTTCGTAAAGTTGTGGTCCGAATTCAGTGATCCTAGCCTTTTTATAAAAGATGGGGGTGCATTTTAATGAAATAGGTAATGCTAGGCTAGGTAGGTTAATAGACGAAAACGTGCGAAAGCTGTATAAGTCGAAGCCTTCTTTAAACGTTGTGGGTCCGGGGAACGCGGGCCCGACGTGAAAAATAGTTTAAAACGCGGGCCCTTGGTAAAAAATAACTTAAAAGTCTTTTATTGTAACGCGCGTAGTATTAGAAATAAATTAAATGAATTTAAGGCGATAATTTATTCCGGCAACTACGATATAGTTGCTCTCACTGAAACTTGGTTAAATACCGTGACTCGGGACTTGTTGGGGGAACTTGAAATACCTGGTTTTAAACTCTTTACTAATGACAGGTTACATAGGTTTGGTGGCGGCGTTTTGCTGTACATTCGTAATTCCTTTAGGGCTATCGAGGTTAAGTTAGATTTTCCGGCAGCAATTAATGCGATATGTGTTGAAGTTAGGGCGCGTAGTATTAGTTTTAATTTTGTTGTTGTTTATAGACCTCCCGTACAACCCCTCGATACAGATACTAGATTTTACTCACTTCTTGGTAACTTTATTGACAATCGGAATAGTATAATTGTCGGAGATTTTAACTGCCCAAATGTTAATTACGAGACTTTTACTGGTAATGAGGAGGGTTTGAGATTGATTGAGTTCATGGAGGATAACTTTTTACGACAGATAGTTACCGAACCAACGCGCGGTGACAATATTTTAGATTTGGTGATGACGAACGGCGAAAATATAATCGATAGTTTAGAAGTAGGCGAGAGTTTAGGATGTAGTGATCATCAAATTCTTAGGTTTAAGTTATTGATAGAAAACACTAGGATAGTAACGTAATAGAAGTCCCTGATTTTCGTAGGGCTAATTTTGATAGTTTTGCGGATAGGATGAAAGTAGTGGACTGGGATAACTTATTTATGGGTAATGACACAAATTTGCATTGGGTGGCGTTTAAAGAAAGTTTTAGGAATATTAAAAGGGAGTTTATTCCTCGTAGACCGAAGCGCGCTAGAAATCATGGTAGGCCCAAGTGGTGGACTAGGGAAATAGGTGAGTTCATAAACGAGCGTAATAGAGCGTATAGATTTAATAAGCGCAATGGCACGGCAGCTAACTTTAATAGATATATCGAGCTTAGACGACAGGTTAAAAGATCAGTTAGGAATGCTAAGCGTAATTTAGAGATACTTATAGCTGCAGATAGTAAGCATAATCCAAAAAAGTTTTTTGAATACGTTAATAATCGTAAGCCGATAAAAGATAACATAGGCCCTCTAGTGGATGTTAATGGCGCTTTGGCTTCTGACGCTCAGGCGATGGCGGGTATTTTCAATAACTTTTTTGCGACATTTTTTACCGTAGAAGACGTAAATAATGTCCCCGACGTGGACGATATCGTTCCATTTAGTAGTGAGACTATTTTGGATGAAATAACTGTTTACGAGGGTGAGATTGCGCATTATATCGATAGGCTAAAAGTTAGCAAGGCTCCAGGCCCTGACGCTTTTTATCCCAGACATTTGAAAGATTTGAAAGACGTTATTGTAGGCCCCTTAACGAAGATTTTCAATCAGTCACTCGAAATGGGGATTATTCCTGAGGACTTCAAATTAGCTAACGTCACGCCTATTTTTAAAAAAGGCGACCGCGCAGTAGCTAGCAATTATAGGCCCATTAGCTTAACGTCAATTGTTGGTAAACTTTTGGAATCCGTAGTTAGGGATCGTATCATCGATCACTTAGAAAGTAGAGATTTGATTAATAGTAGTCAGCATGGGTTTCGACGCCATAGATCTTGTTTAACTAATTTGTTAGAATTTTATAACGAAATAGTGCGCGAATACGATAGGCATAGAGCGGCTGACGTTATTTATTTAGATTTTAAAAAGGCGTTCGATACAGTTCCGCATAGGAGATTAATTGCGAAGGTCAAAGCGCACGGTATACGCGGTCAGGTAGCTAACTGGTTAGAAGAATGGCTTCGTGCTAGGAGGCAGAGGGTGGTAGTTAACGGTAGTCAGGAGCGGCTCGCAGGTAGGCACTGTGGAACTGCAGCACCCCCATGATCTTATGATCTTTATATTTAAATATTTAAAATAGCCTCTCTGATTGTTTTTTTTCAATGAACTTTGAGTTTTTAAATCAGATTATATCCTTAAACTATTTCAATGCCGAACGAATGAATCACGAAAGTAGCTTCAGCCTTCCCGTGGAACTGCGTACTTAACAGTTCCAGATTTTGTTCGAAACGCTTGAAACCTCGGTGGCGGACGTACGAAGAGCGAGTCAGAATCGGGGTTTAAGAGGATCCAAAGCACTGTGGACAGAGCAGTGCCGATTTGTTTGTTTGACGTGGTAGTTGTGTTGCTGTATCGTTTGCTAATTCGAAATTTAATTTCCGAATTGCATTTATCAATGATTCGTTATCATTTATTTTTTGTCGTGAGATTGAAGTTAATTATATAATAATTGGATTATTTACAATATATAGCTTTCACTTCTTAGAATATTTTTTCGCTCAGAATAAAAACGGAAGAATGGAATTTGTTTATAAATAAAATTTTTGGCAAATTCGAAATTACCGGTTAAGCGTAAGTACCCTATAATTGATTTTATGATACTATTTTACTTTTTTTTATGACTGAGTAGTGAGTAGTTATCTATTTATCTATTCGACTTTCTCTCTCTCTCATATATATATATATATATAATCGACACAATTGTTCGCAATTTCTGAGGCAGCACCCCCATAACTGAAAGTCACGAGCCGCCACTGATGGTAGTGAATCGGGATGGTTGGATGTAGGTAGCGGTGTCCCACAGGGTTCAGTGTTAGGCCCATTGCTATTCATAATTTACATTAACGACATAGATGTAGGATTGA
Organism: Bathynomus jamesi; assembly: GCA_023014485.1. Classification (NCBI taxonomy): domain Eukaryota; kingdom Metazoa; phylum Arthropoda; class Malacostraca; order Isopoda; family Cirolanidae; genus Bathynomus; species Bathynomus jamesi. The sequence goes on from JAJOZX010003979.1 coordinate 357,012, forward strand.
CTAGTAACGTGTCAAAATTCGCGGACGATACTAAAATAGGCGGTAAGGTTGTGAACGAGGACGATAGAAATAGGCTCCAAGACGATGTAAATAGGATTATGGAGTGGACGGATAGGTGGCAGATGCAATTTAACGTAGACAAATGTAAAGTTTTGCATGTAGGTTCTCGTAACAATAATTACACGTACACGATGGATGATAGGGAGTTGGCGAGCGTTGACGAGGAAGTAGAATTAGGCGTACGCGTATCTAAGGATTTAAAGGTTAGGAACCAGTGCCTGGAGTCTTGCGCAAAAGCTAATAGGAAGTTAGGCTTCATAGCGCGTAATTTCGAATTTAAATCGAAGGATATTATATTGCCCCTTTACAAGTCCCTAGTCAGGCCTCATTTAGAATATGCTTTTCAGTTTTGGTGCCCGTACTTGCGTGAGGATATTGATAGGTTAGAAAAGGTTCAACGTCGTGCCACGAAACTAATTCCGTCATTGCGCAACAAGCCTTATGAAGATAGGATTAAAGAGTTAGACCTGTATTCACTCGAAACTAGGAGATTAAGGGGGGAGCTTATTGAAGTTTTCAAAATCGTTAATAACATCGATAACGTAAATTTTGACAAATTGTTCACTTCCGATAATAGTAATACTCGTAATAACGGATTTAAGTTGCGTGGCAGACGTTTCATTACTAATATCGCTAAAAACTTCTTTACGTTTAAAGTAATTGATAAATGGAATAATCTTCCCGCGCCCGTCGTGAACTCTACCAGCGTTAATGTGTTTAAGAACCGTCTTGACAGACATTTTAAAAATATTAACGTTGTTTAAAATAATAAAAAAAAACAATTAGCAACAGGAGCTCTGGTGGTGTGGTCGAGGATGAGTCTGTTGACGATAAATGCCAGCTTGTGACATGCCAGCGTGTGATGCCAGCAATAAAAATATGTATAAAAAAAAAAATTAGACTAACACGAACAAATAGCAAATATTACGTTCAAACATAACGTGCAAACAAGGGTTTAGCAATTCAGAAGATCGAAGATATTATGCACCTTTATTTTACTGATTCACTACATGAAAATTTAAAACACAAGAAAACGTCGAAACAAACAGAAACGAAATGCCTATTAGATTTCAAATAATTTAATCATCGACAAAAACAGATATCGAAACAACAAATTTTACCCTGATATAAACTATAAAAAGAACATAGACAATAAATAGCCTATTTTCAACAACTTTTATCCATATGGAAATTAAGTTCATGACTCCAGAGGAGATTATTTCCAAAAGTAGATTTTCGGAAGGTATTACGAGACTCCTCCTAATGTCTCAACAGCAACCGGAGGCAAGGATAGTCAGCTTATTCTCCGGACGGTCCCAAGCCCGGATAAAGGGGAGGGTTGGTGTCAGGAAGGGCATCCGGCCGTAAAAACCCACGCCACAACCAAATGAGATGAGTCAAGAACCAAGATGGAGGCGACTCACCTTAAACAGCGACCCCATATAAAAATGGGATTAATTATGCTGAGGAAGAAGAATAGACTAACACGAACGTAGATGTAGCTCGTAGCGTAAACTAACCCACTTTTTGTTTAACTTTACCTACTTTTTTTTTTTTTTCTTATCCTCTCCTTACTTTGCATGTCTGTAACTCTTTTCTTGCATGTTTGTAGTTTGCATGGTATGACAGTGAGTTAAAACTGTGTTTGCATGGTTTGTAAGCGTTCTTATTTTACTTCTTTTCATCTTTCACCCCTCTCCTATTTTCTCCGACTATTTTTCTGACTTGTCGGCAGTGGCCGGCGGATGATGATGGTGAGTCTTTTTACTCTTTTTCTGAATGAATGTTAACCCACGAGTGATAGGTGTTCCTCCTTACTTAACCCCTTATTCTCTTCTCTTCTCTTAACCTCTACTCTTTCCTTTCTCTCGGGCTAACCTTAGAATGGATCTTAGGGTCTTTGTTAGCCTTAGCTTCTGTAGATCTGTAGATCTGTAGATCTGAAAATAAACTAACTTTTCATCAAAAAATAAATAAATATTGAAACGACCACTGATTGTGATACTACCTATATTTTTCTATAAAATCCTGAAAAAATGAAAAAAAAATTAGATATAAATAAATTTCTACTGTCTGTTAAATATTTGTTAAAAACAAACAAACGGTTCGGTGATCCAATCAAAATTTAACAACCGGTTCAGGCGAACCGGACCGGACCGAACCGGTCCCAGCACACCCCTGGATTAAGGATACTATGGATCCGGATGTTCCCTAATCAGGCCACCATCCCCGTGTGGTCTGAAATAACACTAACATTATCTGTATATAAATATTCAATGTAAATTTCATATTTACATTTAGGATAAACAGTTCTAATTGTGGCATATGTGCATGTATTATATGTATTTATATGGCTTCCAAGACAACTCCCAAGACAATTCTATTTCTACAAATTTTGAAAATTCCTTGTCGCCCAGTACCCTAAAATTTCATTTACTGGGCGACAAATTTTCTTCACTGGGTGACATTCATGTCGCCCACTCACTAGGTTAAAAAATGCTCTGTCATGTGGGTCTTTTGAAATGAATGGTCAGACAGTACCTGTCAAAGACACGTGTAAATACTTAGGTCATGTAATTACTCACGAGCTGCGAGATGAATTTGATATTGAGAGGCAACGTAAAAAGTTGTATGTACAGGGTAACATGCTAGTAAGGAAATTTGGTACGTGTTCAGAATCAGTTAAAACTTATCTTTTTAGAACTTGCTGTACTGCAGTGTATACATCCCATCTGTGGTGGAACTATACAAAAACTGCTATGAATAACTCTCTGTTGCTTATAATAATATTTTTCGTGTGTTATGTAGGGAACCAAAATGGTGCAGTGCCAGTTTTATGTTTACTACGCGTAACCTACCTACCAGCCAAATGTTAATCCGAAAGAATATATATAATTTCATTACTTGGGTCCAAAACAGCTCTAATGTGTTATTGTGCAATGTCCTGTCTTCAGATACTGTGTACCTCTTATCTATCTGACAATCTTGGTTCAGACAACTGCTGGTTTACAATACCTTATTTTTGTAATGTAGCAAAGATTACACTGGGGAACAAATTTCAAATTTTTGTCTATTGAATTAGATTTGACAGTTACTTCTAGGTAATTTGGGTGCGCTGAGCACGAATTTTTACTCGGTTTTGCTCTATCAGGTCCTGATTTTGCTCAACACCCCTCCTCTTTCGTCGTATTCATAAAAAGGTTTTTTTCTCAATACTCGCTAAGTCTTTTTGCAGTTACACATTATGCAACTAGGTTTTTATCTAGGTATTTGTACCTATTGTTATGGTATTGTTGTATTATGTATATTTTTATATGTAACACCCTAAAAATATTTTTAATTTTGTCATTTTTAACCCATTTTAATATTAGTAAATTAAGCTAAAAATATCATAGAATTCTAAAATTTTCTCGAGCGTTCCTGTTCTCTGTAGAGTATTCTAGAGGGACAACTAAAATATATAAAAGCGACTCGTTTCCAGAGTTAATCAGTCAATTCAATCAGTCAGTCAGTCAGTCAGTCAGTTGAGTTAGTTAATTAAGTTTGGGCATTAACATAATTTTGAATTGGCATATGATTTAGTGAGTAATTTTGTCATCGTGATTTAATATAGTTGATTTAATTAGACGTAATTTATATTGTACCTACTCATCCGTGTTTCTAGTTTAATTTCATAGATTGTAAGTACCTATTTCATAATAAGTACCTATTTAAACTAATTTTTGTGTTTATATTTCAGATTTTCTTAAATTTATATGAATTAAGGGCTTTAAATACCTTTACAAATTGGCAGAACAATCAAGCAATATGTCATCAAGCACTAGAAAGTTCAAATGCAAAAACAACCCTGATTCCTTCTGTTATATATGTGGAAATTTTACACTTCCACATCAACGAGCAAATATAACTGACTTCGTAAAAGAGCTTACTTAGCTTATTTTGGCATAAAACTGGGGGACCAAGATAAATCGTGGGCTCCACATAAAGCCTGCACTACAGTATATGCATTGAAAGACTGCGACATTGGACGAAGGGTTCGGATTCAAAAATACCTTTTGGAGTTCCGATGGTAAGTTTATGATTTCATAAAACTACGTAATTTAATCACTAGTATACTGTAACTTACCTAAATGTAATTGTAACTTAGGTACATAAACAAAAATTTACAGAAAATGTTTATAAGAATCTCAAATATTGCATAAGGTTGAAACACATAGAAATGTTAAATGTTTGGGTGATAACTTTTGATAAATTCATAAAAACAAGTCTCGTCGCTTTTGTTAACGCTTTACAATTTTTTTTCCATATCAGGTGTGGCGAGAGCCTACTAACCACGAGACCGATTGCTACCTTTGCTTTGTCAAGACTTCGGGCTTCTCTAAGAAAAATAAACATTGTATCGAGTACCCAAATTTCGACACCGCGATACGACCTGTGCTACATTCAAATGAGATCCCCATTCCAAAATTTAAGGGTCTGCCAACTCAAGAATTAGTTGAAGATGTTCCTGAAATATTGTTATGCACTTTGAGGAGTCAGACACCGATTTTGACCCAGCGTATTTGAAAGTCAAAACGATCCGCAAAAGTTTAACCAGGCCGAGTTGAATGATCTTGTAAGGGATCTAAATTTGCCAAAAAAGGCTGCGGAAATTTTAGCTTCAAGACTTAAAGAGAAAAACTTGCTTACTTCAAACACACATTTCATTTTACAGAAAAAGAGAAGAAGAACTTGTTAAATATTTTAGAACAGAGGATAGTTTAGTATATTGCTGCGACATAGTTGGTTTGTTAAAGAAGATGGGGGTTGAGTCTTACGATGCAAATGATTGGCGCTTGTTTTTTAGACAGTTCGAAAAGAAGTCTTAAGTGTGTGTTGTTGCATAATGGCAATCTATACGGCTCGATACCGATTGGGCACTCAACAAAATTAAAAGAAAAGTATGAACATATAGAAAAGGTTTTAAATCTTATCAATATAGGGAGCACGAGTGGATCATATGTGTTGACTTAAAATGGTTAATTTTCTGCTAGGACAACAAGGAGGGTATACTAATATCCCTGCTTCCTTTGCTTATGGGACAGCAGAGCCAAGGAAGAACATTATTTCAAACAAATCTGGCCAGCACGAACATCACTTACTGTCGGAGAAAAAAACGTAATTAATCCACCTTTAGTGAGCAGAGATAAAATCATATTTCCTCCTCTGCATATAAAACTAGGCCTCATTAAACAATATGTAAAAGCTTTAGATACGAACGGCGAGTGTTTCAATACATAACTTCAAATTTCCAAGTTTAAGTTATGAAAATCAAGGCGGGAATTTCGACGGTCCAAAATAAGAACATGATTAAAGACAGCAATTTTCCTAATGTCATGAATGAACGCGAAAAAAATGGCTGGTTCTCATTCGTGGACTTGATAGAAAACTTTTTAGGCAATTATAGGGCAGATAACTACGAAGAAATCGTAAAAAAACTTTTAAGGGACTACAAAGAGTTAGGTTGCAATATGAGCATAAAAATGCATTTTTTGAATAGCCATCTTGACCAATTTCCAAGTAATTTAGGTGATGTAAGTGACGAACAAGGGGAGAGATTCCACCAAGATATCAAAATTATGGAGGAACGGTACCAAGGCCGCTGGGATTCCCACATGATGGCTGATTACTGCTGGTGCTTGAAAAGAGACCTGCCATCAACAAGCAAATACGCTAGAAAGTCTTACAAAAGAAAATTTTTGCCACAGTGAAAGCTTCATATCTGTTTGTTTTTTTATTTTAAGTCATTTCTATCGTTATAATGTAATTTTACTGTAGTTTGAACTGCTTGTATTCATGAAACTTGAAAAAAAAATTTAACACGACTTAATTTTTTAGTCCTAATTTGAAAAATCTGGAAAATGGCACATAGGCTGTCGACAAGAATCAGGACCTGATAGAGCCAAACCGAGTTGAAATTCGTATTCAGCGCACCCAAATTACCTAGAATCAAGTGTCAGATATCATTCAATAAAATACGTGTTGCCCAGTGTTATATATGCATATTGTATGTTGGCCTTATTTTTGTACTTGCACTGTATGTTAAGTGGCTATGTTGGCCTTATTTTTGTATTACGTTCAGTATAAATACGTAAGATTGTACTTGTATGTTAGGTTAAATGGCTATGGATTGTGAATGGTCCGCAACAAAGATGTTTTGTTTGTTGTATAATTAATAATTTAAAATATAGTTTCCACAAAATCATATCCGAACTCAGCTTCCCATAATTTATCAGCATTTTTATTAAACTCTTTTATTTTCATAATTTCTCTGATTTCTTCATTAAGCTACAATTATTTTCTCCTACGTATACAAATTATCTTTTTCAGTTAATGATGTATCGTGTAATAACAATATACATAAAATTGCCAGATAACTAATCAAACAGTATGCCAGTATACGTGGCTATGTTGGCCTTATTTTTGTATTAAGTTCAGTGTATAATACGTAAGATTGTACTTGTATTTTAGGTTAAGTGGCTATGGATTGTGAATGATCCACAATAAAGATGTTTGTTTGTTTGTTAACAAGTTCTTTGTGTAACAATCGATAAGCCATTTCCCACTAACTCTCTCTGCCCCTCGATCTCGCTCTCTCTCACACTGTCTCAATCTTTTTATCACTCAATGTCAATATGTTACAGTCAAAGTGTGTAACCAGCCATTTCGCGTAATGGCTGAAACTTTTAGTCATTTCGCGAAATGGCTGTTTCACTTGGTCATTTCGCGAAATGACTAAAATCTTCAGCCATTACGCGAAATGGCTGAATTCCACCTTGGTCATTTCGTGAAATGGCTAAAATGACTTGTCATGAATTCATAGAAATAAACATCACAATAAAATTGGAAACCTTTAACTAACTAAATCTGCTAAAACATACATACATCCACAGGTCTGTTCAAATAAGTGAGAAACACTCTTCAAATACACATTTGAACACATTTCAACATTTGAACACATTTGAATTTGAATTTTCAATGTAGAGGTTTTCAAATACTAATCGGGCCTTCAATGTTATTCCGATGTCTGCCATTGAAGGCCCAGTTAGGTCAACTGTATGCCCTTGACAATTGGTTAGGTTAAGTCGTGTTATTTTCGTTAAAACTAACGAAAATAACACAACTTACAAGATCATTTGCCCGGTTAGGTCAACTGTATGCCCATGGCAATTGGTTAGGTTAAGTCGTGTTATTTTCGTTAAAACTAACAAAAATAACACAACTCAACCTAACCAAATGTCAAGGGCATACAGTTGACCTAACGGGCATACAGTTGACCTAACTGGTCATACAGTTGACCTAACAGGGCATACAGTCGACCTGACCGGACAAATGATCTTGTACGAAATGACCAAGGTGGAATTTCAGCCATTTCGCCTAATGGCTGAAGATTTTAGTCATTTCGCGAAATGACCAAGTGAAACAGCCATTTCGCGAAATGACAACGTTTCGGCCATTACGCGAAATGGCTGGTTACACACTTTGACTGTAACATATATATATATATATATATATATATATATATATATATATATATATATACACCTTACCTACCTTACAACCTTACAAAGGTTCCGCGCGATGATTTCTCATTTCGCGAAGGTCAAGCTTGTCGCCCCTCCTCTCGAGTTGGCCTGGTGAAGTAGTGAGTTGGATTCTTGCGCTCTCCACCTCACATAGCCAGGTACGCCCGGCTCATCGGGGATTGTTCTGAGCCAGGCGTCTAGTCTTCTTTTGAAGATTTCCACTGCAACTCCCTTCGTGTTTCTTAGGTCTTTGGGCAACTGATTAAACAGTTTTGGTCCTCTCACTACAAAACTATTTTCTTTCAGGGTTAAGGATGTTCCCTGTCTCGCCTTCAATTTGGGAATACGACACAGTCTACCGCTTCTACTTTCCACCGTTGTTTGGGGAGTTATGGGATTCAGAGTAAGATTAGGGACTAGTTTCTCCATTATTTTCCAAGTGTAAATAATGGTGTATCTCTCTCTTCTCCTTTCCAGTGAATATAGGTCTAGTTCTCGTAACCTTTCCCAGTAATTTAGTTCTTTGCACCCATTGATCTTGGCTGTGAAGCTTCTTTGGATCCCCTCCAGCTGTCTAATGTCTTCTTTTTTATATGGGGAGTTAGGACCGAGCAGTATTCCAATTTGGGTATTATCAGGGTTTTCAGTAGAGGAATCATTACATTCCTATCCCTTCGTTTAAAGGTTCTCAATATCTGACCCGTTATTCTCTTTGCTCTGTTTACTGCTATCTTATTTTGTGTTTCAAATTTCGCATCATCTGTCATTACAACCCCTAAATCTTTTGCTCTGGAATTTCTCTGAATTTCCTGTCCATTTGGGGTATAATATTCCATGGACTTTAGGTCTTCTCTTTTTCCGTACCGTAATAGCTGAAATTTCTCGGTGTTAAACTTCATATTGTTGTCTTCGTCCACTTGTAGATTTTGTTTATGTCGGTTTGTAGAGATCCTATGTCTTCTGGGTTTCTTATTTTTCTACTGATCTTTGTGTCATCCGCAAAGGATGTTACTGTGCTGTCTCTGGTAACGTCCTCATCTATGTCAGTTAGCATGATTATGAAGAGTAGTGGAGCTAATACTGTTCCTTGTGGTACTGAGCTGAGGACCTCTGATTCTGATGAAGATACTCCTTGTACTGTAACGACTTGCCTCCGCTCACTAAGGAAATTATATATCCATTTCCCTACTTTTCCTGTTATTCCCATATATTTCAGTTTATGTATTATGATTCCGTGGTCACACTTGTCGAACGCTTTAGCAAAGTCTGTGTATAGTACATCATAGTTTTCATTACTTTCAAGTGAATCAATAATGTTGTTGTAGTGTTCCATTAGTTGTGATAGGCATGATCTGCCTGATCGAAACCCGTGTTGGTTATCATTGAATTTTTTCTGAGTTTCCAAAAAGTCATAGATTTTCTGTCTAACTATTCTTTCAAATATTTTAGTGAGATGAGATGTAAGCGACACTGGCCTATAGTTTTTGGCCTCGGATCGATCTCCTCCTTTATATATTGGGACTATGTTCGCGCTCTTCAGGATGCCCGGTATTTCTCCCGTGTCTAATGATCGTCTCCATATCCAGTATAGGGGCTCAGCGATTGCATTCTTGCAGTTTTTGATCAGTGTGGCATTCCATTTATCCGGTCCTGCCGCTGAGTGTGTTTTTAGTTTCCCTATGGCTTGTGTAATATCATCCGTCGTAAAGTCGAAATCCGTTATACTTTCCCCTTGTGGTTCTTCTTCAAAGAACGCGTTTCTATCGCATATCAATTTGTCAGTTTTTGGGATACTGAAAGATGATTCATACTGAGCTTTTAATATTTCAGATACTTCTGTTAGATCATCAGATAAATCACTGTTCTCATTTTTTAAAGGTCCGATAGTCGCTTGGTTTTTCGACTTTTTTTTGCGAAATTATAGAAGTACTTTGAGTTAGCCTTTATCGCTTCTATAGCGTCCATCTTCTTTTTCTGTATGCTTCTCGATTTGTTCCTGTATGACGACATCGATACTTTGTAGTTTATCATTTAATATTTTTCTGATGTTGTTATCTTTACAATTACTTAATTTTGCAGTCACTCTTTTTCTCTTTCGGAACAATGCCCTCTTTTGTCTTTCGAACCTGCTTCTCTTTCCTCTTTGTTGTATCTTTGGGACATGTTTTTCCACAATTTCTAACGTCTTCTCCTCTAACGTCATTAGCATCTCTTCCGTTGTCTTGGCCTCGAAAATGGTTTTCCAATCTATTACTTCCATGCTGGATGTCACATCTTCCCAGTTTATAGCTTTGGAGTGAAAATTAAAAATTTCGAATTTGCTTCTTTCTGTTGTGCGTGTTCTTTCCTTTCCTGTTGCCTTTATATTAGTTGTTATTTCAATGATATTGTGGTCTGATATCATAGTTGGGGATATTTCTACATTATCAATTAGATTACTGTTGTTTGTGAATACCAAATCTAGGCAGTTGTTTTTTCTTGTGTTTTCTGTTATTTCTTGCGTTAACATAAATTCATCAGCTAAAGCTAGTAGCATTTTTACCTGCTCCTGGTCTTCTCGTGTGCCCCCCTTGTCCTGGTGTATACATATATTTTTTCCTATCCTTTTATATTTCATGAATGGGAAATTAAAATCACCACAGAGAAAAATATTTGGGGTTGGAGAGTGTAGATCTTTTACTAAGTTTCTTACCTCTGTAATGGAATCTGAAAATTTTGAGGTTGGCGTGTTTGGGGGTCTGTACATTACAATTAGTACCATATTTAATTTTTCAATTTTTGCTGCTACACATTCTACGTAGTTGTTTGAGGTACTTATAGCCATTTCTGCTATGTGCCTTTCGCGTGTGTAAATAGCACATCCTCCTTTACGTCTCACTGTTCTGTCGGCTCGGAGGATGTTATAGTTGTCAATTTGTATTTCTTTTTTGTCAATACAGGACTCACAATTTTCACAGTTCGCCTGGCAGTCCTTTAGATGAGTTTCCGTGAGGCATGCAAAGTCTGCTCCGGCTTCTTGCATGAGTCCTTTCAGGTATGCAACTTTGTTCGTGGACTGGTTTGATTTAAGGCCCTGTATGTTGGCTAGGATTATTTTTATTTTTTCTTTCTTTTTCGCATACAGGTGGTTCCGCTTTGTTTTCCAATGGGGGTGCCGGTTTCGTTGCCTTGTGGTCCTCCGAGAATTTACCTCTTTTTATCTTTGTCGGTACCTGTTGTCCCGATAACGCATGAAGTGTCTTTGTTCGTACCTTCTGTCCGGCTCTCGGATTTCTATATTTATATTTGTCAGCTGGTTTTGTAATTGCTGGAGAGTATTTAGCAGCTGAAATGTGTTGGCTGCGTCTAAAAAATTCCACTCTTCTTTGATGTTCGTTTTTTCTGTTCCCTCGTTGCGTTCCTTTGAGGGTGGTGGTATCGGCATTTTTTTTCGTATTTGCAACTCCCATATCTTTCATAAGTGTTGCAGACCGTAAGATGGTGGAACATGCATTTCTTATCAAACTTGCATATCCACTTGTGTAATGCATTTTGCATAATGTGGGATGTGCATATATGCATTGCCCATCCCGATATCTGCAGTTTCCTTTCGCGTAGTATTTGCATACGATATTTTCTACGCTTCTGCTTTCTTTCTTATTATTTTACCAAGTTCTTAGTTTTGGCATTATCATTATTTTTCTTTGGCTGTTTATTTTCTACGTTTTTAGTTATTATCTTTTTATCATTTCGCTCGTTGGACCGTTTGTCTACTTCGCCACTTTTACTTATTTCTTTCCTTTCATCTATGTCTTCCTTCCGTATTATATTGTTTATATCGTTATTTGTTATTAAATTGTTGTTCGTTATTATGCTGTTATCGTTATTTCGTCTTCTCTCTCATCCACCCGGTTTTTCGTTGGGACCATTCCGGACCCATGTGCCCCATATATATATATATATTATATATTATATATATATATATATATATATATAAGAAGGAAAGAAACATCCATCAAGTTGGAAAGGGACTATATTTTGTATATTGCAACGTTTCAAGCACAAACTATGCTCATCCTCAGGCAAAAATTATATTGGTGAAGGCCGCTTCTGGCAAGCTTCAATTTCAATTTAAGCAGAAAGACACAGACAAGAAGGAAAGAAAAACATCCATCAAGTTGGAAAGGGACTATATTTTGTATATTGCAACGTTTCAAGCACAAACTATGCTCATCCTCAGGCAAAAATTATATTGGTGAAGGCCGCTTCTGGCAAGCTTCAATTTCAATTTAAGCAGAAAGACACAGACAAGAAGGAAAGAAACATCCATCAAGTTGGAAAGGGACTATATTTTGTATATTGCAACGTTTCAAGCACAAACTATGCTCATCCTCAGGCAAAATTATATTGGTGAAGGCCGCTTCTGGCAAGCTTCAATTTCAATTTAAGCAGAAAGACACAGACAAGAAGGAAAGAAACATCCATCAAGTTGGAAAGGGACTATATTTTGTATATTGCAACGTTTCAAGCACAAACTATGCTCATCCTCAGGCAAAAATTATATTGGTGAAGGCCGCTTCTGGCAAGCTTCAATTTCAATTTAAGCAGAAAGACACAGACAAGAAGGAAAGAAACATCCATCAAGTTGGAAAGGGACTATATTTTGTATATTGCAACGTTTCAAGCAAAAACTATGCTCATCCTCAGGCAAAAAAGGCCTTCACCAATATAATTTTTGCCTGAGGATGAGCATAGTTTGTGCTTGAAACGTTGCAATATACAAAATATAGTCCCTTTCCAACTTGATGGATGTTTCTTTCCTTCTTGTCTGTGTCTTTCTGCTTAAATTGAAATTGAAGCTTGCCAGAAGCGGCCTTCACCAATATAATTTTTGCCTGAGGATGAGCATAGTTTGTGCTTGAAACGTTGCAATATACAAAATATAGTCCCTTTCCAACTTGATGGATGTTTCTTTCCTTCTTGTCTGTGTCTTTCTGCTTAAATTGAAATTGAAGCTTGCCAGAAGCGGCCTTCACCAATATAATTTTTGCCTGAGGATGAGCATAGTTTGTGCTTGAAACGTTGCAATATACAATATAGTCCCTTTCCAACTTGATGGATGTTTCTTTCCTTCTTGTCTGTGTCTTTCTGCTTAAATTGAAATTGAAGCTTGCCAGAAGCGGCCTTCACCAATATAATTTTTGCCTGAGGATGAGCATAGTTTGTGCTTGAAACGTTGCAATATACAAAATATAGTCCCTTTCCAACTTGATGGATGTTTCTTTCCTTCTTGTCTGTGTCTTTCTGCTTAAATTGAAATTGAAGCTTGCCAGAAGCGGCCTTCACCAATATAATTTTGCCTGAGGATGAGCATAGTTGTGCTTGAAACGTTGCAATATACAAAATATAGTCCCTTTCCAACTTGATGGATGTTTCTTTCCTTCTTGTCTGTCTTTCTGCTTAAATTGAAATTGAAGCTTGCCAGAAGCGGCCTTCACCAATATAATTTTTGCCTGAGGATGAGCATAGTTTGTGCTTGAAACGTTGCAATATACAAAATATAGTCCCTTTCCAACTTGATGGATGTTTCTTTCCTTCTTGTCTGTGTCTTTCTGCTTAAATTGAAATTGAAGCTTGCCAGAAGCGGCCTTCACCAATATAATTTTTGCCTGAGGATGAGCATAGTTTGTGCTTGAAACGTTGCAATATACAAAATATAGTCCCTTTCCAACTTGATGGATGTTTCTTTCCTTCTTGTCTGTCTTTCTGCTTAAATTGAAATTGAAGCTTGCCAGAAGCGGCCTTCACCAATATAATTTTTGCCTGAGGATGAGCATAATTTGTGCTTGAAACGTTGCAATATACAAAATATAGTCCCTTTCCAACTTGATGGATGTTTCTTTCCTTCTTGTCTGTGTCTTTCTGCTTAAATTGAAATTGAAGCTTGCCAGAAGCGGCCTTCACCAATATAATTTTTGCCTGAGGATGAGCATAGTTTGTGCTTGAAACGTTGCAATATACAAAATATAGTCCCTTTCCAACTTGATGGATGTTTCTTTCCTTCTTGTCTGTGTCTTTCTGCTTAAATTGAAATTGAAGCTTGCCAGAAGCGGCCTTCACCAATATAATTTTTGCCTGAGGATGAGCATAGTTTGTGCTTGAAACGTTGCAATATACAAAATATAGTCCCTTTCCAACTTGATGGACGTTTCTTTCCTTCTTGTCCGTGTCTTTCTGCTTAAATTGAAATTGAAGCTTGCCAGAAGCGGCCTTCACCAATATAATTTTTGCCTGAGGATGAGCATAGTTTGTGCTTGAAACGTTGCAATATACAAAATATATATATATATATATATATATATATATATATATATATATATATATATATATATAATCGTTCAAATTCACTAGTATATAAAAAGTTGTATTGTGGTATCTATTCATACTAACTTGCAGTAATCATAATGGAACCTTATTACTGTATAAGACTAGTAAACATGGAGTCAATGCTGTTCACGATCATATTAATCGTTTATCTTTATGAACACAGACATTACATTATAATTAGGGGCCGTTCAGAAATTACGTAACGCTATTTTTGCTAAAACTTGACACCCTATATGTAGTGTATTAAGAATTAAATGTTTTGTTTATTAGAATTTAATAATGGTTTGTTTAATAAGAAATTAAAAATTTTGTATAAAAATACGAATTAGTAACACTAAAATGTGCCCAAGCGGAGGCTGAGAGAATACCCTTCAGTTGTCGGACGGGTGTTGGCCCAATAAGGTGTTTTTCGTATTTAGTATGTATTGTTTATTTAAAATAATTAATTGCGTCTCTCTCTCTCCGCGGTAAAATGTTAACGCTAATTCCGCCCTCGCATTACCTCGTTTGTCTAAATTGGTTCGGTATAAATAAAAAGTCATTAAATAGTAAAATAAAGTGTATAACACTGCCCAACACCAATTTTGCTGATTTAATTCTAACACCTGTTTTTAGGTAACTTTGGTGTGCTGATTTCAAAAATCACCTTAGATTTTGCCTATCACGTCAGGTTTTCGAGCAATCAAATATGGATATTTTGGAGATATCGCATTTTGGCAGGGTTATGCCCAATTTTTTTTCTTTTCAAAAAATAAGTTTTTACATACTCAGAATCAGCATGGAAAAGTAAACAATTGTGCAGGTAGTGAACTTTAATATACAATGGTAATATTGACACATAAAGTGATTAAAAGTGTTTAAATAAGCAAAAAATGAACCCATGATCATGACGTCACGCTCACACCTGGGGAAATCACAGATACCCAAGATTTTAATATGTTGTACATGACCTTTAGATTTAATTGCACAGATTTGCATATTCCACAGATAAAATTTTAACAGCAAAATAGCTGTTAACAGGTCTCAAAAATCATCAATTTTGATAAGCGCCCTTCATGGATCACCCAAAATAGGCATATTGCATTGCACGAAAACCTGATGTGATGGACAAAATCTAAGGTGATTTTTGAAATCAGCACATCAATATTATCCAGAAACAAGTCTTAGAATTAAATCAGCAGCAAACAATTTTTTTTTGTTGGGCAGTGTAATTTATTCCCGATCTCTTTGCGTTGTTAGAAAGTGTAATGGCGCTCGCCGGCCACGTCTACCCGCGTCTTTATAAATCACAGTGAAAACGAGTGGAAAGAGAAAAAGCAACGCTAAAAAGAAATTGAATAAAGAAAAGTAAATAATAAATAAAGAATGAATTGTAAATGAGGGGAAAGAGTTTTGTTCACTACACATGTCTCCCAGGAAAGTTCTGTATCGCTAGACCAGACACCCCCTAAGATGTTATGTAATACTTCCCCACCTCACATCCCACACGTTACGGAACGTTACAGTAGAGGGGTGTCAGGTTTTAGCAAAAATAGCGTACGTTACGTAATTTTTGAACGGCGTCTTACCTGTATGTCAATATTATATGTTGTTGGAGTCGGTTGTCCCCCCTCACCTCACCTTCCCCCAGTTGGGGTACCTTGACTATCGCTGCGGCGTTGCCACATGTACGGAGACGCCTGTGAGGCGAGGAACATTTTATATGCGGGCAAATGTACCTGGTTACTTGGTTCGTATATTAATATTCTAGTATAATCACCAGAAAATGATTGTAAGATGGGGTGGGGTTAATTCAGAGCCATTCTCTGTGACCAATGGTGTCAGGCAGGGAGGGATATTATCCCCCTACTTATTCAATGTTTATATGGGTAATTTATCTGTTGTGCTGAACACCTGTAAAATAGGCTGTTATTTTGGTACAATGATTGTTAATCATCTGATGTATGCAGATGATCTAGTAGTTCTTATTTCTCCAGCTGTAAAAGGGCTCAGCACACTTTTGAAGGTGTGTGAAAGGTATGGTGGAATTAAAATAACATTTTTATTTGTTAAATTTTTTCAAATGAACAGTAAACTCTTCATAACTATCCTATGTATAATACAAAAGATAAATACAAATATAGCTGAAATATTTTTCTGTACGAATACTTATGAACACCACTATAAGTATTGCAGAATTAAAATGAACATTTTAATATAGTGAATTTAAACCTTAATGTGAAAATTCTAATAGCTTATATCCCAAAACTAAAACTGTTCTTTATTGTGCTATAATGAGTTCTCAGCAAGATTACTAATTTCATCTTTTCTCTTTGTAGGGAGACGATCGTGCGAATCTTATAAAGAAATATAAAACTTAATGTTAAGTGTTTTTTGCCAAAAGATTCCACCCTTGCAGCCTAGAACCTAGTAACTCTGCTTAACTCTTAGATAAGCTTAAGTCCCTGACTAGGTCATTTCTCTCACCTTGTGTAATTAAGTGAGGCTCTCTTGACCCAGGTGGTTGAAAATCTGGGTCCATGTCTTGTTCCAAGTCCATAGGCTCGTCTACGGTAGTTTCATCTTCTAAGGTCCATGTCTCTGGCCGCTCTGGTATAGGAAAACTTTCACCATGTGGCAGCAGTCTTATTGCCGATGGAAGACGGATATTCAATCGATGTTTTGCCTTTAGAAGAAAATCCAGAAACATTCGTCAAACAAAAGTAACAGTCTGTGACGTGATCTCTCTGCTCTCTCCAAACCATGGGGGCAACAAATGGCATGGATCGGCGAGTACCGTTTAGGCCATACCCTGAGATTTACTGCGCGAGATGTACAACAAATATGAGGAGTCCAGCTTTTGTCTTGGTCCTCTATTTTACATCCGAAATAGAGTTCGTATGCTTTTTTTAATGAGAGGAGTGATATTCATCTTTTGAGATTTGAGAGTGAACTCACCGCATACGTAACAGAAAGTATTAAGGTTATTAACACATTTGCGAGACATAATGGCTTTTTAGAGCTTTTGACACACGACAACTTTCAATGACAACAAACGACTAACGACAGTGTTTTTTCAGGCAGTGCAGTGCAGCGGTCACTATTGCATCGTCCTATTAGCATGGTTGCCAGATTGTGCGATTTTAGTGTTCAATGAATTTAAATTTTTAAGCACCTCATAAACTGGAAAGTGATAAGTCTAATGCTATTTTCTTTTGCAATATGGAATATTACGGTGAAGCTGCTATTTAAAAAAAAAAAATTACAAATACTCAAGCTGCTGAAATGAAATCCATCCATCCATCGTGTTCTGCCTATCATTGCTTTCCTTTTCCTTCCCCTCGGCCTTCTACCTTCATATCTACCCTCTATCACCTTCTTCAACAATCCTTCTCCTCTCAACACGTGTCCGATCCATTTCTTCTGTCTTTCTCTTATCACCTTAATGAGTCTTCTTTCCTCCCTCACCTGTTGCAGTACTTCCTCATTACTTTGGTGTTCCCTCCAGCTTATTTTTAGCATTCTTCTCCAAATCCACATTTCAAAACTTTCCAGGAGTTTCTTTTCAGTTGTTTTCAGTGTCCATGTTTCTGTTCCATACAGTACCACACTCCATATCAAGCTTTTTACTAACCTTTTCTTCAGTTTCAAGTTGAGTTTACCTGTAAGTAGTCTTTTCTCTCTCACAAAAGCTACCTTACCCATACCAATTTTAGATCTTACTTCCTTATTGCAATCTCCATTGTTGGTTAATAAACTTCCTAGATATTTAAATTGCTCAGCTTCTTTTAAGGTCCGATTTCCTGTAGTTAGGTTCATTTGTGCTCCTTTCCTTCTTGCAATTTTCATTACCTTTGTTTTAGTCTCATTAATTCTCATTCCAAATTCTTCCGCTGTTGTTGTCAAGCTATTGACCATTCTTTGCAGTCCTTCCTCAGTACCACAAACAAATGCCTTGTCATCTGCAAACCTTACAGATTTGACCAATTTATCTCCTACTCTGATTCCTTCTTCCAGATCTGAGAGTGCTTCTATTATCATTGCTTCCGCATAGATGTTAAACAACACGGGGGACAGGGAGCATCCTTGCATTTCCCCTCTTCCAACCAATCCAGGCTCCGATTCTCTCCTGCAACTTTAACATTCACAGTCTGCCCAAAATATAGATTTTTTATAAGCCTACGGTGCCTCCAGTCAACATTAATATTCTTCAATGTTTCCATTAGTTTCTTCCATTGGACTCTGTCAAATGAAATAAAGGAATAGAAAATGTCTTGAAAACCGTGCGTGATATAGAAATTGCAAGGTCATTTCTGTAATCAGCGTTAAAAAATCTATAGGAATCACAATCTCACCGAGGAAACAAAATTCTTGTTGACCAGTGTTATTATAGTCATACAATAATACTTATACCTAAGGAGATAAATAGTTGAAGTAACCCCAAACTACGCTCAGTGAAGTGTCAATTGAGGTATATTAGTGTAAACAAAATTAGATAAGCTTTCAGTATGTGTGTCACAGATTTGTGACTATGCTGCTCCAACCAACTAGAATTGCAATCCTATAAAGCTGATATGACTTCTCGATGCTATCCCAGGCTAATAATATCCAAATAAAAAAATAAATTTATATAACAGAACACCTTAATACTAACAATAACAAGACAGTATTACACGAGCTTGCCAATCCTTTAATTTTACTTTGAGAATGATTTTCTTATGATTCAATTACACACCCACATTCAAATTCAACTCGATTAGTTGGCACAAAATTACCAAATTTGTTACAGTGGAAAATCTTAATGATTAGCATTTACAATTTAACAATTAGAACTCAATACCTAACTTAACTTAATATTATTCGTGCAATTATGCCCATATTAGATGTGTAGCGGATCGACATGAAATAGACCAACAAATAGACAGAAAAATTCTTCTTTCCACGCCTTCATCAAACAGTCTTCGAAGGCACACGTGGGCAAGGAATCAGAAAACAATGAAGCGTCTGTTTTCTTCCAGAGACCCGCCAAAAACAAGCTCTTCAACTAAAGGACACGTAGGGCGGAGTTTCAAGAAAGTCCGCGAAAGTCCGCGTCACCGAAGTAATAAAAGCGAGTTTACACTCACACTCACTCTCACTCTCACTCTCTTACTTGCTCTCCACCTTCACGAACAACACACGTTCGTCAACCGCCCTCCGGCTTCCCGCCGGAGGAGCGGCCTGCTGTCTCCATCAAGGCCTTCGATCTATCATCAAGTAAGACCTTCTACAGATCGCTTGCAGAAGCAATCCTTCGAAGCCCAACCAGAATTACTTCGGGCCTACGGTCTACAAGGTCAGCCTTCAAGTTTATCTACCGTCTACGAGAGATATTCAGCACCTCAGGAACACCGTCAGCAAGATCATTTATAGGCCATCCTGCACCTCGAGAAGTAACATCACCTCAGGCCTACGTTCTACGAAGCCTACATCAAGCATCTCCATCATCTCGAGAGGCTTAACAGACAACGAAAACTCGAGCCTACGGTAATAGGTTCCTCTTCAACCCTCCTTCAACAGAGTTTCCATCGTCCCGGTAAGATAAGTGCATCCTTTTCTAAGTACTCTGGTGAAGCCTACATCAGCTTACCGCCGAACGGTAGACTATACCCCAAGTGTAATTAAGCGTTCCAACTGACTCTCGTTAAAGAACGCAGTAGGCCTATTATCCAATTCAAGTGTAATTCCGAAACCGTAATTCCGCGTATCATTCGTTATTGGGTTCAATTCATATATTTATGTGATAACTAAATATTCTCTTGGCGTAATCACTTAGCATCACATAATGGCCTGATTTATAAATGATATTTGTGTAACCATTGTCAAGCATTCAATCCATTATTAATGGGCCGCATCATTTATTCTGTCATTACTAGGCCCATTCAATCATCTAGCCTACTTAATCAGAGTGTCACGCACACACAGTTCTGCATTATTTATATTATTTACTAGGCCCATTCAATGTTCCATTTTGCATGCCATTTTTATATCATCAATGAATGTATTACGTGTCAATTTAAGCTATTAACCAGTCATCTTATTAGCTAATTTCCATGTCATCAGCATGACGTAAAGGCTAGCTATAATCACTGTCAATCCTTTGTTAATTACTTTGAATAAATAACATCTTTATTTTAATAATAAAATACAAAACAATAAGGTATTTTTATAACCTTAACATTAATTTGCTTAGGTGTAATCCAAGCTGGTGACCTCGTTGCAATTCATATCACTTCCAATAGTATGGTGGGCCTACTCCATTAGCTACTTTCCAATCGGTGATACTGTACGATATCATAAATTGTTAACCCAGCCTACCATTAATACTCAGTCATTGCAGCAATAATCATTAGCATACAATCCAATCATTATCACCTTAAACGGCTAAAACTAGGTCCACTATAGATGTGTACACAATTTCTTAATAAATTGACACAGACCAATGAAATAAAATTTTAGGACTAAAATTGATTAGCCTTACACCTTAAACTTTAGTACTCCATATAACTTGTGCCCATTACCATAATCTAAAAATACACTATTGGGCCCTCGTCATCGTGCAGGGCCATACCAATGTTAACTCCAGTTGTAAGTACTGTCCATTCACGCTTTAATACTATACTGTATATACACCAGAAACTTTTAGAATGCCACACTGAATGAATAAACTTTAGTTCTGCACATCAAGCCCTTGTGCTTAGTTTCCAGATAAATTAGTTTTCTTTCATTGGGCAACAAACAATTGAAACGGATTGTTCTACTTGAGGATACTCCAGAGAAACCTCCAATGCTCTTGACTCTGGAACTTTGTACTTGTGTCCACTTACAATTTTTCCCAGTACCCACTAGAAATTCCTCTTGTCTGGCTATTTCTCACTTATCCATGGGTGGGCCCTTCTGTTCTCGACACTCATTCAAGCTGGAGTTACTGGCAAACCGACAAGCTGTTCAGTGTCTCCACTGATTCAACCTTTAAATAAAATTATACTATAAATAGTTGTCCCCTGAAACAACTGTCCCACTATATTCTTACATAACATCCAAATCACTGACCAAGTAGGTGGGGGAGGGGGGTCAAAGGGGTTCGGACCAACAGTAAATATCTTTATATTACTAGCCAATATAAAATTATATTTATATATTATATTTTAATTGTACTCACATAAAAGGGGGTGCCAATATTATTTATAAATTTTATAGGGGCGCAACTTTGGGTGTAAGGTCACAAGGTCTAGGCCTTTTGGTAACAAAAGTTGTAAAATCCTTGTCGCCCAGTACGTTAAAATGTCATTCAGTAGGCGACCAATTTCCTTGACTGGGCAATATCGCCCAGTCACTAGTTAAAAAAATGCACTGATATACATACTGATATATATATATATATATATATATATATATATATATATATATATATATATATATATATATATATATATATATATATATATATATATATACCAACTGTGTGTGTATATATACACCAACACGTGGTGTCAAATCAGAAAAATGCGATTTCGCTAGAACAATTCCGGTCAGAGTTAGATGCGTTGAAAGAGAGGCTCCTCCCAAAGTCCAGTTACTCGAAGTTGTTCAGCAAGTCAGAACCCCAAGAAGTGCGTCGGGCAGCGAGGTAAACGAAACCCCTCCCCCAACTCCCCCCTGAATGTGGGGTAGAAACGCAGCATGCAGGGGAAGCGGTCAACCTCCCTCCCGTTCAGGAAAAGACTCCTGCTCCCGATTTCACAATGAGGAATAGGGACTATCCGCTGCAAAGAGACGAGGCATCACTGTCCTCTTCCTTACCTTCCACTGCAGGGGAGAGGCGTTCGATTACTCAAACGCATCACTCGGCGTGCAGTTCCCCCCCTCCCACCGAAGAAGGAGGGGCACGCGCGTCCGTCAGGATATAAACACCGCTAACAGACCCTCACCAAGCCACAGAGTAGGGAAGGGGCCTCCTATCCCCTCAAGGTCGTGCCACCCATCCCCCAGGCAGGCGAACCCTGCCTCAGGAAGATTGAGGGAAGAGGACGGGTGGGTCACAGTTAACAGGCGTTCACCACGGAGGGTTCCTCAACCTGTCAGCGCGGCAAGGCCACCGGTGAGGAATCTCACCCTCTGTGTATCGCGAATTCAGCTCTCGAACGAGGGAAGCGATATTTGACACATGATGGAAGAGGTCTGTGGTGAACACAGTACATTGTTAGTTAATAAACTAAACACAAAACCTTCGTATTATAACTCATTTAACGTAATAATTAAAGACGTAAATTCGCATTTCAACAAGTACAGTATGAGTCAGTGACCAGAAGGTATTATTGTTAAAGAGTTTATTCACTTTTCCAGGAGATTTGATAACAGGCAAAATAATAATAATAATAATAATAATCATCATAATAATAGGTGCCCTAACGGTAATGCCTGAAATTTGTACTGTGTATAATAATAATCAGATTAATTTTCTATCAGTCATTGTGAATAACTTGTTGAAAATAGTCTCATATAACGTAAGGTCAGTGAGGAATTCAATTGTAGATGTTCATAAAATCTGTGACAGTGCAGATTTGATACTCCTGCAAGAGCACTGGCTACCTAAGCAAGAGCTAAAATTCCTCTCTACCATCCATGATGACTTTATGTACCATGCGTCATCAGCAGTAGACTTGTCAGATGAATTAATGTACGGTAGGCATTTTGGTGGTGTTGCTTTCTTAATAATAAGGAAACATTTTTCAAAAAATTTTTAACAAGCGATAATGTAAGGTTGTTAGGCATTGAATTACAAGTGAACAATGATTGCATATTAATTGTAAACTGCTATTTACCATACAACAACGGCAGTAATCTGATGAATACATTGAGTTGCTTTACAAAATTAAGTCATTATCAGTTAACCCCAAATATTCTTATTGTATAATAATGGGTGACTTTAACGCGCGTGTGAACTCGGAATTCTTTGTAGAATTGGGTAACATGTGCGAGTCGGCCAAATTAAGTATAAGTGATGTAGATGAATTAGGGGTAACCAGTGGTAATTTTACATACGTTAGTGATATGAGTGGTACCACCAGATCGATTGATCATTGTCTCACTAGTAATAATCTAAAGAATCGAATTGTTAGAGTTCACATTTTGCATGATTTCCTCCTTTCTGATCATCGACCATTAGAACTATCAATTAATTTTACCAATTTATGCGCAACACGATATAACAAGAATAATTCAATAGGTAAGAATGATCGCGTCGATTGGTCTAATGTTAATTAGACCAATGACTGAGTATTAATGGTAGGCTGGGTTAACAATTTATGATATCGTACAGTATCACCGATTGGAAAGTAGCTAATGGAGTAGGCCCACGCCTTCATCAAACAGTCTTCGAAGGCACACGTGGGCAAGGAATCAGAAAACAATGAAGCGTCTGTTTTCTTCCAGAGACCCGCCAAAAACAAGCTCTTCAACTAAAGGACACGTAGGGCGGAGTTTCAAGAAAGCCCGCGAAAGTCCGCGTCACCGAAGTAATAAAAGCGAGTTTACACTCACACTCACTCTCACTCTCACTCTCTTACTTGCTCTCCACCTTCATGAACAACACACGTCCGTCAACCGCCCTCCGGCTTCCCGCCGGAGGAGCGGCCTGCTGTCTCCATCAAGGCCTTCGATCTATCATCAAGTAAGACCTTCTACAGACCGCTTGCAGAAGCAATCCTTCGAAGCCCAACCAGAATTACTTCGGGCCTACGGTCTACAAGGTCAGCCTTCAAGTTTATCTACCGTCTACGAGAGATATTCAGCACCTCAGGCCACCTCAGGCCACCTCAGCCTACCAAGATCATTTATAGGTCATCCTGCACCTCGAGAAGTAACATCACCTCAGGCCTACGTTCTACGAAGCCTACATCAAGCATCTCCATCATCTCGAGAGGCTTAACAGACAACGAAAACTCGAGCCTACGGTAATAGGTTCCTCTTCAACCCTCCTTCAACAGAGTTTCCATCGTCCCGGTAAGATAAGTGCATCCTTTTCTAAGTACTCTGGTGAAGCCTACATCAGCTTACCGCCGAACGGTAGACTATACCCCAAGTGTAATTAAGCGTTCCAACTGACTCTCGTTAAAGAACGCAGTAGGCCTATTATCCAATTCAAGTGTCATTCCGAAACCGTAATTCCGCGTATCATTCGTTATTGGGTTCAATTCATATATTTATGTGATAACTAAATATTCTCTTGGCGTAATCACTTAGCATCACATAATGGCCTGATTTATAAATGATATTTGTGTAACCATTGTCAAGCATTCAATCCATTATTAATGGGCCGCATCATTTATTCTGTCATTACTAGGCCCATTCAATCATCTAGCCTACTTAATCAATCAGAGTGTCACGCACACACAGTTCTGCATTATTTATATTATTTACTAGGCCCATTCAATGTTCCATTTTGCATGCCATTTTTATATCATCAATGAATGTATTACGTGTCAATTTAAGCTATTAACCAGTCATCTTATTAGCTAATTTCCATGTCATCAGCATGACGTAAAGGCTAGCTATAATCACTGTCAATCCTTTGTTAATTACTTTGAATAAATAACATCTTTATTTTAATAATAAAATACAAAACAATAAGGTATTTTTATAACCTTAACATTAATTTGCTTAGGTGTAATCCAAGCTGGTGACCTCGTTGCAATTCATGTCACTTCCAGTAGTATGGTGGGCCTACTCCATTAGCTACTTTCCAATCGGTGATACTGTACGATATCATAAATTGTTAACCCAGCCTACCATTAATACTCAGTCATTGCAGCAATAATCATTAGCATACAATCCAATCATTATCACCTTAAACGGCTACAACTAGGTCCACTATAGATGTGTACACAATTTCTTAATAAATTGACACAGACCAATGAAATAAAATTTTAGGACTAAAATTGATTAGCCTTACACCTTAAACTTTAGTACTCCATATAACTTGTGCCCATTACCATAATCTAAAAATACACTATTGGGCCCTCGTCATCGTGCAGGGCCATACCAATGTTAACTCCAGTTGTAACTTGTAAGTACTGTCCATTCACGCTTTAATACTATACTGTATATACACCAGAAACTTTTAGAATGCCACACTGAATGAATAAACTTTAGTTCTGCACATCAAGCCCTTGTGCTTAGTTTCCAGATAAATTAGTTTTCTTTCATTGGGCAACAAACAATTGAAACGGATTGTTCTACTTGAGGATACTCTAGAGAAACCTCCAATGCTCTTGACTCTGGAACTTTGTACTTGTGTCCACTTACAATTTTTCCCAGTACCCACTAGAAATTCCTCTTGTCTGGCTATTTCTCACTTATCCATGGGTGGGCCCTTCTGTTCTCGAAACTCATTCAAGCTGGAGTTACTGGCAAACCGACAAGCTGTTCAGTGTCTCCACTGATTCAACCTTTAAATAAAATTATACTATAAATAGCTGTCCCCTGAAACAACTGTCCCACTATATTCTTACATAACATCCAAATCACTGACCAAGTAGGTGGGGGAGGGGGGTCAAAGGGGTTCGGACCAACAGTAAATATCTTTATATTACTAGCCAATATAAAATTATATTTATATATTATATTTTAATTGTACTCACATAAAAGGGGGTGCCAATATTATTTATAAATTTTATAGGGGCGCAACTTTGGGTGTAAGGTCACAAGGTCTAGGCCTTTTGGTAACAAAAGTTGTAAAATCCTTGTCGCCCAGTACGTTAAAATGTCATTCAGTAGGCGACCAATTTCCTTGACTGGGCAATATCGCCCAGTCACTAGTTAAAAAAATGCACTGATATACATACTGAATATATATATATATATATATATATATATATATATATATATATATATATATATAATATATATATATATATATTATATATATATTATATATATATATATATATATATATATATATATATATATATACCAACTGTGTGTGTATATATACACCAACACGTGGTGTCAAATCAGAAAAATGCGATTTCGCTAGAACAATTCCGGTCAGAGTTAGATGCGTTGAAAGAGAGGCTCCTCCCAAAGTCCAGTTACTCGAAGTTGTTCAGCAAGTCAGAACCCCAAGAAGTGCGTCGGGCAGCGAGGTAAACGAAACCCCTCCCCCAACTCCCCCTGAATGTGGGGTAGAAACGCAGCATGCAGGGGAAGCGGTCAACCTCCCTCCCGTTCAGGAAAAGACTCCTGCTCCCGATTTCACAATGAGGAATAGGGACTATCCGCTGCAAAGAGACGAGGCATCACTGTCCTCTTCCTTACCTTCCACTGCAGGGGAGAGGCGTTCGATTACTCAAACGCATCACTCGGCGTGCAGTTCCCCCCTCCCACCGAAGAAGGAGGGCACGCGCGTCCGTCAGGATATAAACACCGCTAACAGACCCTCACCAAGCCACAGAGTAGGGAAGGGGCCTCCTATCCCCTCAAGGTCGTGCCACCATCCCCCAGGCAGGCGAACCCTGCCTCAGGAAGATTGAGGGAAGAGGACGGTGGGTCACAGTTAACAGGCGTTCACCACGGAGGGTTCCTCAACCTGTCAGCGCGGCAAGGCCACCGGTGAGGAATCTCACCCTCTGTGTATCGCGAATTCAGCTCTCGAATGAGGGAAGCGATATTTGACACATGATGGAAGAGGTCTGTGGTGAACACAGTACATTGTTAGTTAATAAACTAAACACAAAACCTTCGTATTATAACTCATTTAACGTAATAATTAAAGACGTAAATTCGCATTTCAACAAGTACAGTATGAGTCAGTGACCAGAAGGTATTTGTTAAAGAGTTTATTCACTTTCCAGGAGATTTGATAACAGCAAAATAATAATAATAATAATAATCATCATAATAATAGGTGCCCTAACGGTAATGCCTGAAATTTGTACTGTGTATAATAATAATCAGATTAATTTCTATCAGTCATTGTGAATAACTTGTTGAAAATAGTCTCATATAACGTAAGGTCAGTGAGGAATTCAATTGTAGATGTTCATAAAATCTGTGACAGTGCAGATTTGATACTCCTGCAAGAGCACTGGCTACCTAAGCAAGAGCTAAAATTCCTCTCTACCATCCATGATGACTTTATGTACCATGCGTCATCAGCAGTAGACTTGTCAGATGAATTAATGTACGGTAGGCATTTTGGTGGTGTTGCTTTCTTAATAAGGAAACATTTTTCAAAAAAATTTTTAACAAGCGATAATGTAAGGTTGTTAGGCATGAATTACAAGTGAACAATGATTGCATATTAATTGTAAACTGCTATTTACCATACAACAACGGCAGTAATCTGATGAATACATTGAGTTGCTTTACAAAATTAAGTCATTATCAGTTAACCCCAAATATTCTTATTGTATAATAATGGGTGACTTTAACGCGCTGTGAACTCGGAATTCTTTGTAGAATTGGGTAACATGTGCGAGTCGGCCAAATTAAGTATAAGTGATGTAGATGAATTAGGGGTAACCAGTGGTAATTTTACATACGTTAGTGATATGAGTGGTACCACCAGATCGATTGATCATTGTCTCACTATAAATCTAAAGAATCGAATTGTTAGAGTTCACATTTTGCATGATTTCCTCCTTTCCTGATCATCGACCATTAGAACTATCAATTAATTTTACCAATTTATGCGCAACACGATATAACAAGAATAATTCAATAGGTAAGAATGATCGCGTCGATTGGTCTAATGTTAATTAGACCAATGACTGAGTATTAATGGTAGGCTGGGTTAACAATTTATGATATCGTACAGTATCACCGATTGGAAAGTAGCTAATGGAGTAGGCCACGCCTTCATCAAACAGTCTTCGAAGGCACACGTGGGCAAGGAATCAGAAAACAATGAAGCGTCTGTTTTCTTCCAGAGACCCGCCAAAACAAGCTCTTCAACTAAAGGACACGTAGGGCGGAGTTTCCAAGAAAGCCCGCGAAAGTCCGCGTCACCGAAGTAATAAAAGCGAGTTTACACTCACACTCACTCTCACTCTCACTCTCTTACTTGCTCTCCACCTTCATGAACAACACACGTCCGTCAACCGCCCTCCGGCTTCCGCCGGAGGAGCGGCCTGCTGTCTCCATCAAGGCCTTCGATCTATCATCAAGTAAGACCTTCTACAGACCGCTTGCAGAAGCAATCCTTCGAAGCCAACCAGAATTACTTCGGGCCTACGGTCTACAAGGTCAGCCTTCAAGTTTATCTACCGTCTACGAGAGATATTCAGCACCTCAGGCCAACACGGTCCTGCAAGATCATTTATAGGTCATCCTGCACCTCGAGAAGTAACATCACCTCAGGCCTACGTTCTACGAAGCCTACATCAAGCATCTCCATCATCTCGAGAGGCTTAACAGACAACGAAAACTCGAGCCTACGGTAATAGGTTCCTCTTCAACCCTCCTTCAACACGAGTTTTCCATCGTCCCGGTAAGATAAGTGCATCCTTTTCTAAGTACTCTGGTGAAGCCTACATCAGCTTACCGCCGAACGGTAGACTATACCCCAAGTGTAATTAAGCTTCCAACTGACTCTCGTTAAAGAACGCAGTAGGCCTATTATCCAATTCAAGTGTCTTCCGAAACCGTAATTCCGCGTATCATTCGTTATTGGGTTCAATTCATATATTTATGTGAAACTAAATATTCTCTTGGCGTAATCACTTAGCATCACATAATGGCCTGATTTATAAATGATATTTGTGTAACCATTGTCAAGCATTCAATCCATTATTAATGGGCCGCATCATTTATTCTGTCATTACTAGGCCCATTCAATCATCTAGCCTACTTAATCAATCAGAGTGTCACGCACACACAGTTCTGCATTATTATATTATTTACTAGGCCCATTCAATGTTCCATTTTGCATGCCATTTTATATCATCAATGAATGTATTACGTGTCAATTTAAGCTATTAACCAGTCATCTTATTAGCTAATTTCCATGTCATCAGCATGACGTAAAGGCTAGCTATAATCACTGTCAATCCTTTGTTAATTACTTTGAATAAATAACATCTTTATTTTAATAATAAAATACAAAACAATAAGGTATTTTTATAACCTTAACCATTAATTTGCTTAGGTGTAATCCAAGCTGGTGACCTCGTTGCAATTCATGTCACTTCCAGTAGTATGGTGGGCCTACTCCATTAGCTACTTTCCAATCGGTGATACTGTACGATATCATAAATTGTTAACCCAGCCTACCATTAATACTCGTCATTGCAGCAATAATCATTAGCATACAATCCAATCATTATCACCTTAAACGGCTACAACTAGGTCCACTATAGATGTGTACACAATTTCTTAATAAATTGACACAGACCAATGAAATAAAATTTTAGACTAAAATTGATTAGCCTTACACCTTAAACTTTAGTACTCCATATAACTTGTGCACATTACCATAATCTAAAAATACACTATTGGCCCTCGTCATCGTGCAGGGCCATACCAATGTTAACTCCAGTTTAACTTGTAAGTACTGTCCATTCACGCTTTAATACTATACTGTATATACACCAGAAACTTTTAGAATGCCACACTGAATGAATAAACTTTAGTTCTGCACATCAAGCCCTTGTGCTATTTCCAGATAAATTAGTTTTCTTTCATTGGGCAACAACAATTGAAACGGATTGTTCTACTTGAGGATACTCTAGAGAAACCTCCAATGCTCTTGACTCTGGAACTTTGTACTTGTGTCCACTTACAATTTTTTCCCAGTACCCACTAGAAATTCCTCTTGTCTGGCTATTCTCACTTATCCATGGTGGGCCCTTCTGTTCTCGAAACTCATTCAAGCTGGAGTTACTGGCAAACCGACAAGCTGTTCAGTGTCTCCACTGATTCAACCTTTAAATAAAATTATACTATAAATAGCTGTCCCCTGAAACAACTGTCCACTATATTCTTACATAACATCCAAATCACTGACCAAGTAGTGGGGGAGGGGGGTTCAAAGGGGTTCGGACCAACAGTAAATATCTTATATTACTAGCCAATATAAAATTATATTTATATTATATTTTAATTGTACTCACATAAAAGGGGGTGCCATATTATGTTATAAATTTTATAGGGGCGCAACTTTGGGTGTAAGGTCACAGGTCTAGGCCTTTTGGTAACAAAAGTTGTAAAATCCTTGTCGCCCATACGTTAAAATGTCATTCATAGGCGACCAATTTCCTTGACTGGGCAATATCGCCCAGTCACTAGTTAAAAAATGCACTGATATACATACTGAATATATATATATATATATATATATATATATATATATATATATATATATATATATATATATATATATATATATATATATATATATATATATATATATATATATATATATATACTGTGTGTGTATATATACACCAACACGTGTGTCAAATCAGAAAAATGCGATTTCGCTAGAACAATTCCGGTCAGAGTTAGATGCGTTGAAAGAGAGGCTCCTCCCAAAGTCCAGTTACTCGAAGTTGTTCAGCAAGTCAGAACCCCAAGAGTGCGTCGGGCAGCGAGGTAAACGAAACCCCTCCCCAACTCCCCCTGAATGTGGGGTAGAAACGCAGCATGCAGGGGAAGCGGTCAACCTCCCTCCCGTTCAGGAAAACTCCTGCTCCCGATTTTCACAATGAGGAATAGGACTATCCGCTGCAAAGAGACGAGCATCACTGTCCTCTTCCTTACCTTCCACTGCAGGGGAGAGGCCGTTCGATTACTCAAACGCATCACTCGGCGTGCAGTTCCCCCCCTCCCACCGAAGAAGGAGGGGCCGAGCGCGTCCGTCAGGATATAAACACCGCTAACAGACCCTCACCAAGCCACAGAGTAGGGAAGGGGCCTCCTATCTCCCTCAAGGTCGTGCCACCCATCCCCCAGGCAGGCGAACCCTGCCTCAGGAAGATTGAGGGAAGAGGACGGGTGGGTCACAGTTAACAGGCGTTCACCACGGAGGGTTCCTCAACCTGTCAGCGCGGCAAGGCCACCGGTGAGGAATCTCACCCTCTGTGTATCGCGAATTCAGCTCTCGAATGAGGGAAGCGATATTTGACACATGATGGAAGAGTCTGTGGTGAACACAGTACATTGTTAGTTTAATAAACTAAACACAAAACCTTCGTATTATAACTCATTTAACGTAATAATTAAAGACGTAAATTCGCATTTCAACAAGTACAGTATGTCAGTGACAGAAGGTATTATTGTTAAAGAGTTTATTCACTTTTCCAGGAGATGTTGATAACAGGCAAAATAATAATAATAAATAATTCATCATCATAATAATAGGTGTCCTAACGGTAATGCCTGAAATTTGTACTGTGTATAATATAAACAGATTAATTTTCTATCAGTCATTGTGAATAACTTGTTTGAAAATAGTCTCATATAACGTAAGGTCAGTGAGGAATTCAATTGTAGATGTTCATAAAATCTGTGACAGTGCAGATTTGATACTCCTGCAAGAGCACTGGCTACCTAAGCAAGAGCTAAAATTCCTCTCTACCATCCATGATGACTTTATGTACCATGCGTCATCAGCAGTAGACTTGTCAGATGAATTAATGTACGGTAGGCATTTTGGTGGTGTTGCTTTCTTAATAAGGAAACATTTTTCAAAAAATTTTTAACAAGCGATAATGTAAGGTTGTTAGGCATTGAATTACAAGTGAACAATGATTGCATATTAATTGTAAACTGCTATTTACCATACAACAACGGCAGTAATCTGATGAATACATTGAGTTGCTTTACAAAATTAAGTCATTATCAGTTAACCCCAAATATTCTTATTGTATAATAATGGGTGACTTTAACGCGCGTGTGAACTCGGAATTCTTTGTAGAATTGGGTAACATGTGCGAGTCGGCCAAATTAAGTATAAGTGATGTAGATGAATTAGGGGTAACCAGTGGTAATTTTACATACGTTAGTGATATGAGTGGTACCACCAGATCGATTGATCATTGTCTCACTAGTAATAATCTAAAGAATCGAATTGTTAGAGTTCACATTTTGCATGATTTCCTCCTTTCTGATCATCGACCATTAGAACTATCAATTAATTTTACCAATTTATGCGCAACACGATATAACAAGAATAATTCAATAGGTAAGAATGATCGCGTCGATTGGTCTAATGTTAATTAGACCAATGACTGAGTATTAATGGTAGGCTGGGTTAACAATTTATGATATCGTACAGTATCACCGATTGGAAAGTAGCTAATGGAGTAGGCCCACGCCTTCATCAAACAGTCTTCGAAGGCACACGTGGGCAAGGAATCAGAAAACAATGAAGCGTCTGTTTTCTTCCAGAGACCCGCCAAAAACAAGCTCTTCAACTAAAGGACACGTAGGGCGGAGTTTCAAGAAAGCCCGCGAAAGTCCGCGTCACCGAAGTAATAAAAGCGAGTTTACACTCACACTCACTCTCACTCTCACTCTCTTACTTGCTCTCCACCTTCATGAACAACACACGTCCGTCAACCGCCCTCCGGCTTCCCGCCGGAGGAGCGGCCTGCTGTCTCCATCAAGGCCTTCGATCTATCATCAAGTAAGACCTTCTACAGACCGCTTGCAGAAGCAATCCTTCGAAGCCCAACCAGAATTACTTCGGGCCTACGGTCTACAAGGTCAGCCTTCAAGTTTATCTACCGTCTACGAGAGATATTCAGCACCTCAGGCCACCTCAGCCTACCAAGATCATTTATAGGTCATCCTGCACCTCGAGAAGTAACATCACCTCAGGCCTACGTTCTACGAAGCCTACATCAAGCATCTCCATCATCTCGAGAGGCTTAACAGACAACGAAAACTCGAGCCTACGGTAATAGGTTCCTCTTCAACCCTCCTTCAACAGAGTTTCCATCGTCCCGGTAAGATAAGTGCATCCTTTTCTAAGTACTCTGGTGAAGCCTACATCAGCTTACCGCCGAACGGTAGACTATACCCCAAGTGTAATTAAGCGTTCCAACTGACTCTCGTTAAAGAACGCAGTAGGCCTATTATCCAATTCAAGTGTCATTCCGAAACCGTAATTCCGCGTATCATTCGTTATTGGGTTCAATTCATATATTTATGTGATAACTAAATATTCTCTTGGCGTAATCACTTAGCATCACATAATGGCCTGATTTATAAATGATATTTGTGTAACCATTGTCAAGCATTCAATCCATTATTAATGGGCCGCATCATTTATTCTGTCATTACTAGGCCCATTCAATCATCTAGCCTACTTAATCAATCAGAGTGTCACGCACACACAGTTCTGCATTATTTATATTATTTACTAGGCCCATTCAATGTTCCATTTTGCATGCCATTTTTATATCATCAATGAATGTATTACGTGTCAATTTAAGCTATTAACCAGTCATCTTATTAGCTAATTTCCATGTCATCAGCATGACGTAAAGGCTAGCTATAATCACTGTCAATCCTTTGTTAATTACTTTGAATAAATAACATCTTTATTTTAATAATAAAATACAAAACAATAAGGTATTTTTATAACCTTAACATTAATTTGCTTAGGTGTAATCCAAGCTGGTGACCTCGTTGCAATTCATGTCACTTCCAGTAGTATGGTGGGCCTACTCCATTAGCTACTTTCCAATCGGTGATACTGTACGATATCATAAATTGTTAACCCAGCCTACCATTAATACTCAGTCATTGCAGCAATAATCATTAGCATACAATCCAATCATTATCACCTTAAACGGCTACAACTAGGTCCACTATAGATGTGTACACAATTTCTTAATAAATTGACACAGACCAATGAAATAAAATTTTAGGACTAAAATTGATTAGCCTTACACCTTAAACTTTAGTACTCCATATAACTTGTGCCCATTACCATAATCTAAAAATACACTATTGGGCCCTCGTCATCGTGCAGGGCCATACCAATGTTAACTCCAGTTGTAACTTGTAAGTACTGTCCATTCACGCTTTAATACTATACTGTATATACACCAGAAACTTTTAGAATGCCACACTGAATGAATAAACTTTAGTTCTGCACATCAAGCCCTTGTGCTTAGTTTCCAGATAAATTAGTTTTCTTTCATTGGGCAACAAACAATTGAAACGGATTGTTCTACTTGAGGATACTCTAGAGAAACCTCCAATGCTCTTGACTCTGGAACTTTGTACTTGTGTCCACTTACAATTTTTCCCAGTACCCACTAGAAATTCCTCTTGTCTGGCTATTTCTCACTTATCCATGGGTGGGCCCTTCTGTTCTCGAAACTCATTCAAGCTGGAGTTACTGGCAAACCGACAAGCTGTTCAGTGTCTCCACTGATTCAACCTTTAAATAAAATTATACTATAAATAGCTGTCCCCTGAAACAACTGTCCCACTATATTCTTACATAACATCCAAATCACTGACCAAGTAGGTGGGGGAGGGGGGTCAAAGGGGTTCGGACCAACAGTAAATATCTTTATATTACTAGCCAATATAAAATTATATTTATATATTATATTTTAATTGTACTCACATAAAAGGGGGTGCCAATATTATTTATAAATTTTATAGGGGCGCAACTTTGGGTGTAAGGTCACAAGGTCTAGGCCTTTTGGTAACAAAAGTTGTAAAATCCTTGTCGCCCAGTACGTTAAAATGTCATTCAGTAGGCGACCAATTTCCTTGACTGGGCAATATCGCCCAGTCACTAGTTAAAAAAATGCACTGATATACATACTGATATATATATATATATATATATATATATATATATATATATATATATATATATATATATATATATATATATATATATATATATATATATATACCAACTGTGTGTGTATATATACACCAACACGTGGTGTCAAATCAGAAAAATGCGATTTCGCTAGAACAATTCCGGTCAGAGTTAGATGCGTTGAAAGAGAGGCTCCTCCCAAAGTCCAGTTACTCGAAGTTGTTCAGCAAGTCAGAACCCCAAGAAGTGCGTCGGGCAGCGAGGTAAACGAAACCCCTCCCCCAACTCCCCCCTGAATGTGGGGTAGAAACGCAGCATGCAGGGGAAGCGGTCAACCTCCCTCCCGTTCAGGAAAAGACTCCTGCTCCCGATTTCACAATGAGGAATAGGGACTATCCGCTGCAAAGAGACGAGGCATCACTGTCCTCTTCCTTACCTTCCACTGCAGGGGAGAGGCGTTCGATTACTCAAACGCATCACTCGGCGTGCAGTTCCCCCCCTCCCACCGAAGAAGGAGGGGCACGCGCGTCCGTCAGGATATAAACACCGCTAACAGACCCTCACCAAGCCACAGAGTAGGGAAGGGGCCTCCTATCCCCTCAAGGTCGTGCCACCCATCCCCCAGGCAGGCGAACCCTGCCTCAGGAAGATTGAGGGAAGAGGACGGGTGGGTCACAGTTAACAGGCGTTCACCACGGAGGGTTCCTCAACCTGTCAGCGCGGCAAGGCCACCGGTGAGGAATCTCACCCTCTGTGTATCGCGAATTCAGCTCTCGAACGAGGGAAGCGATATTTGACACATGATGGAAGAGGTCTGTGGTGAACACAGTACATTGTTAGTTAATAAACTAAACACAAAACCTTCGTATTATAACTCATTTAACGTAATAATTAAAGACGTAAATTCGCATTTCAACAAGTACAGTATGAGTCAGTGACCAGAAGGTATTATTGTTAAAGAGTTTATTCACTTTTCCAGGAGATTTGATAACAGGCAAAATAATAATAATAATAATAATAATCATCATAATAATAGGTGCCCTAACGGTAATGCCTGAAATTTGTACTGTGTATAATAATAATCAGATTAATTTTCTATCAGTCATTGTGAATAACTTGTTGAAAATAGTCTCATATAACGTAAGGTCAGTGAGGAATTCAATTGTAGATGTTCATAAAATCTGTGACAGTGCAGATTTGATACTCCTGCAAGAGCACTGGCTACCTAAGCAAGAGCTAAAATTCCTCTCTACCATCCATGATGACTTTATGTACCATGCGTCATCAGCAGTAGACTTGTCAGATGAATTAATGTACGGTAGGCATTTTGGTGGTGTTGCTTTCTTAATTAATAAGGAAACATTTTTCAAAAAATTTTTAACAAGCGATAATGTAAGGTTGTTAGGCATTGAATTACAAGTGAACAATGATTGCATATTAATTGTAAACTGCTATTTACCATACAACAACGGCAGTAATCTGATGAATACATTGAGTTGCTTTACAAAATTAAGTCATTATCAGTTAACCCCAAATATTCTTATTGTATAATAATGGGTGACTTTAACGCGCGTGTGAACTCGGAATTCTTTGTAGAATTGGGTAACATGTGCGAGTCGGCCAAATTAAGTATAAGTGATGTAGATGAATTAGGGGTAACCAGTGGTAATTTTACATACGTTAGTGATATGAGTGGTACCACCAGATCGATTGATCATTGTCTCACTAGTAATAATCTAAAGAATCGAATTGTTAGAGTTCACATTTTGCATGATTTCCTCCTTTCTGATCATCGACCATTAGAACTATCAATTAATTTTACCAATTTATGCGCAACACGATATAACAAGAATAATTCAATAGGTAAGAATGATCGCGTCGATTGGTCTAATGTTAATTAGACCAATGACTGAGTATTAATGGTAGGCTGGGTTAACAATTTATGATATCGTACAGTATCACCGATTGGAAAGTAGCTAATGGAGTAGGCCCACGCCTTCATCAAACAGTCTTCGAAGGCACACGTGGGCAAGGAATCAGAAAACAATGAAGCGTCTGTTTTCTTCCAGAGACCCGCCAAAAACAAGCTCTTCAACTAAAGGACACGTAGGGCGGAGTTTCAAGAAAGCCCGCGAAAGTCCGCGTCACCGAAGTAATAAAAGCGAGTTTACACTCACACTCACTCTCACTCTCACTCTCTTACTTGCTCTCCACCTTCATGAACAACACACGTCCGTCAACCGCCCTCCGGCTTCCCGCCGGAGGAGCGGCCTGCTGTCTCCATCAAGGCCTTCGATCTATCATCAAGTAAGACCTTCTACAGACCGCTTGCAGAAGCAATCCTTCGAAGCCCAACCAGAATTACTTCGGGCCTACGGTCTACAAGGTCAGCCTTCAAGTTTATCTACCGTCTACGAGAGATATTCAGCACCTCAGGCCACCTCAGGCCACCTCAGCCTACCAAGATCATTTATAGGTCATCCTGCACCTCGAGAAGTAACATCACCTCAGGCCTACGTTCTACGAAGCCTACATCAAGCATCTCCATCATCTCGAGAGGCTTAACAGACAACGAAAACTCGAGCCTACGGTAATAGGTTCCTCTTCAACCCTCCTTCAACAGAGTTTCCATCGTCCCGGTAAGATAAGTGCATCCTTTTCTAAGTACTCTGGTGAAGCCTACATCAGCTTACCGCCGAACGGTAGACTATACCCCAAGTGTAATTAAGCGTTCCAACTGACTCTCGTTAAAGAACGCAGTAGGCCTATTATCCAATTCAAGTGTCATTCCGAAACCGTAATTCCGCGTATCATTCGTTATTGGGTTCAATTCATATATTTATGTGATAACTAAATATTCTCTTGGCGTAATCACTTAGCATCACATAATGGCCTGATTTATAAATGATATTTGTGTAACCATTGTCAAGCATTCAATCCATTATTAATGGGCCGCATCATTTATTCTGTCATTACTAGGCCCATTCAATCATCTAGCCTACTTAATCAATCAGAGTGTCACGCACACACAGTTCTGCATTATTTATATTATTTACTAGGCCCATTCAATGTTCCATTTTGCATGCCATTTTTATATCATCAATGAATGTATTACGTGTCAATTTAAGCTATTAACCAGTCATCTTATTAGCTAATTTCCATGTCATCAGCATGACGTAAAGGCTAGCTATAATCACTGTCAATCCTTTGTTAATTACTTTGAATAAATAACATCTTTATTTTAATAATAAAATACAAAACAATAAGGTATTTTTATAACCTTAACATTAATTTGCTTAGGTGTAATCCAAGCTGGTGACCTCGTTGCAATTCATGTCACTTCCAGTAGTATGGTGGGCCTACTCCATTAGCTACTTTCCAATCGGTGATACTGTACGATATCATAAATTGTTAACCCAGCCTACCATTAATACTCAGTCATTGCAGCAATAATCATTAGCATACAATCCAATCATTATCACCTTAAACGGCTACAACTAGGTCCACTATAGATGTGTACACAATTTCTTAATAAATTGACACAGACCAATGAAATAAAATTTTAGGACTAAAATTGATTAGCCTTACACCTTAAACTTTAGTACTCCATATAACTTGTGCCCATTACCATAATCTAAAAATACACTATTGGGCCCTCGTCATCGTGCAGGGCCATACCAATGTTAACTCCAGTTGTAACTTGTAAGTACTGTCCATTCACGCTTTAATACTATACTGTATATACACCAGAAACTTTTAGAATGCCACACTGAATGAATAAACTTTAGTTCTGCACATCAAGCCCTTGTGCTTAGTTTCCAGATAAATTAGTTTTCTTTCATTGGGCAACAAACAATTGAAACGGATTGTTCTACTTGAGGATACTCTAGAGAAACCTCCAATGCTCTTGACTCTGGAACTTTGTACTTGTGTCCACTTACAATTTTTCCCAGTACCCACTAGAAATTCCTCTTGTCTGGCTATTTCTCACTTATCCATGGGTGGGCCCTTCTGTTCTCGAAACTCATTCAAGCTGGAGTTACTGGCAAACCGACAAGCTGTTCAGTGTCTCCACTGATTCAACCTTTAAATAAAATTATACTATAAATAGCTGTCCCCTGAAACAACTGTCCCACTATATTCTTACATAACATCCAAATCACTGACCAAGTAGGTGGGGGAGGGGGGTCAAAGGGGTTCGGACCAACAGTAAATATCTTTATATTACTAGCCAATATAAAATTATATTTATATATTATATTTTAATTGTACTCACATAAAAGGGGGTGCCAATATTATTTATAAATTTTATAGGGGCGCAACTTTGGGTGTAAGGTCACAAGGTCTAGGCCTTTTGGTAACAAAAGTTGTAAAATCCTTGTCGCCCAGTACGTTAAAATGTCATTCAGTAGGCGACCAATTTCCTTGACTGGGCAATATCGCCCAGTCACTAGTTAAAAAATGCACTGATATACATACTGTGATATATATATATATATATATATATATATATATATATATATATATATATATATATATATATATATATATATATATATATATATATATATATATACCAACTGTGTGTGTATATATACACCAACACGTGGTGTCAAATCAGAAAAATGCGATTTCGCTAGAACAATTCCGGTCAGAGTTAGATGCGTTGAAAGAGAGGCTCCTCCCAAAGTCCAGTTACTCGAAGTTGTTCAGCAAGTCAGAACCCCAAGAAGTGCGTCGGGCAGCGAGGTAAACGAAACCCCTCCCCCAACTCCCCCCTGAATGTGGGGTAGAAACGCAGCATGCAGGGGAAGCGGTCAACCTCCCTCCCGTTCAGGAAAAGACTCCTGCTCCCGATTTCACAATGAGGAATAGGGACTATCCGCTGCAAAGAGACGAGGCATCACTGTCCTCTTCCTTACCTTCCACTGCAGGGGAGAGGCGTTCGATTACTCAAACGCATCACTCGGCGTGCAGTTCCCCCCCTCCCACCGAAGAAGGAGGGGCACGCGCGTCCGTCAGGATATAAACACCGCTAACAGACCCTCACCAAGCCACAGAGTAGGGAAGGGGCCTCCTATCCCCTCAAGGTCGTGCCACCCATCCCCCAGGCAGGCGAACCCTGCCTCAGGAAGATTGAGGGAAGAGGACGGGTGGGTCACAGTTAACAGGCGTTCACCACGGAGGGTTCCTCAACCTGTCAGCGCGGCAAGGCCACCGGTGAGGAATCTCACCCTCTGTGTATCGCGAATTCAGCTCTCGAACGAGGGAAGCGATATTTGACACATGATGGAAGAGGTCTGTGGTGAACACAGTACATTGTTAGTTAATAAACTAAACACAAAACCTTCGTATTATAACTCATTTAACGTAATAATTAAAGACGTAAATTCGCATTTCAACAAGTACAGTATGAGTCAGTGACCAGAAGGTATTATTGTTAAAGAGTTTATTCACTTTTCCAGGAGATTTGATAACAGGCAAAATAATAATAATAATAATAATAATCATCATAATAATAGGTGCCCTAACGGTAATGCCTGAAATTTGTACTGTGTATAATAATAATCAGATTAATTTTCTATCAGTCATTGTGAATAACTTGTTGAAAATAGTCTCATATAACGTAAGGTCAGTGAGGAATTCAATTGTAGATGTTCATAAAATCTGTGACAGTGCAGATTTGATACTCCTGCAAGAGCACTGGCTACCTAAGCAAGAGCTAAAATTCCTCTCTACCATCCATGATGACTTTATGTACCATGCGTCATCAGCAGTAGACTTGTCAGATGAATTAATGTACGGTAGGCATTTTGGTGGTGTTGCTTTCTTAATAAGGAAACATTTTTCAAAAAATTTTTAACAAGCGATAATGTAAGGTTGTTAGGCATTGAATTACAAGTGAACAATGATTGCATATTAATTGTAAACTGCTATTTACCATACAACAACGGCAGTAATCTGATGAATACATTGAGTTGCTTTACAAAATTAAGTCATTATCAGTTAACCCCAAATATTCTTATTGTATAATAATGGGTGACTTTAACGCGCGTGTGAACTCGGAATTCTTTGTAGAATTGGGTAACATGTGCGAGTCGGCCAAATTAAGTATAAGTGATGTAGATGAATTAGGGGTAACCAGTGGTAATTTTACATACGTTAGTGATATGAGTGGTACCACCAGATCGATTGATCATTGTCTCACTAGTAATAATCTAAAGAATCGAATTGTTAGAGTTCACATTTTGCATGATTTCCTCCTTTCTGATCATCGACCATTAGAACTATCAATTAATTTTACCAATTTATGCGCAACACGATATAACAAGAATAATTCAATAGGTAAGAATGATCGCGTCGATTGGTCTAATGTTAATTAGACCAATGACTGAGTATTAATGGTAGGCTGGGTTAACAATTTATGATATCGTACAGTATCACCGATTGGAAAGTAGCTAATGGAGTAGGCCCACGCCTTCATCAAACAGTCTTCGAAGGCACACGTGGGCAAGGAATCAGAAAACAATGAAGCGTCTGTTTTCTTCCAGAGACCCGCCAAAAACAAGCTCTTCAACTAAAGGACACGTAGGGCGGAGTTTCAAGAAAGCCCGCGAAAGTCCGCGTCACCGAAGTAATAAAAGCGAGTTTACACTCACACTCACTCTCACTCTCACTCTCTTACTTGCTCTCCACCTTCATGAACAACACACGTCCGTCAACCGCCCTCCGGCTTCCCGCCGGAGGAGCGGCCTGCTGTCTCCATCAAGGCCTTCGATCTATCATCAAGTAAGACCTTCTACAGACCGCTTGCAGAAGCAATCCTTCGAAGCCCAACCAGAATTACTTCGGGCCTACGGTCTACAAGGTCAGCCTTCAAGTTTATCTACCGTCTACGAGAGATATTCAGCACCTCAGGCCACCGCCTACCAAGATCATTTATAGGTCATCCTGCACCTCGAGAAGTAACATCACCTCAGGCCTACGTTCTACGAAGCCTACATCAAGCATCTCCATCATCTCGAGAGGCTTAACAGACAACGAAAACTCGAGCCTACGGTAATAGGTTCCTCTTCAACCCTCCTTCAACAGAGTTTCCATCGTCCCGGTAAGATAAGTGCATCCTTTTCTAAGTACTCTGGTGAAGCCTACATCAGCTTACCGCCGAACGGTAGACTATACCCCAAGTGTAATTAAGCGTTCCAACTGACTCTCGTTAAAGAACGCAGTAGGCCTATTATCCAATTCAAGTGTCATTCCGAAACCGTAATTCCGCGTATCATTCGTTATTGGGTTCAATTCATATATTTATGTGATAACTAAATATTCTCTTGGCGTAATCACTTAGCATCACATAATGGCCTGATTTATAAATGATATTTGTGTAACCATTGTCAAGCATTCAATCCATTATTAATGGGCCGCATCATTTATTCTGTCATTACTAGGCCCATTCAATCATCTAGCCTACTTAATCAATCAGAGTGTCACGCACACACAGTTCTGCATTATTTATATTATTTACTAGGCCCATTCAATGTTCCATTTTGCATGCCATTTTTATATCATCAATGAATGTATTACGTGTCAATTTAAGCTATTAACCAGTCATCTTATTAGCTAATTTCCATGTCATCAGCATGACGTAAAGGCTAGCTATAATCACTGTCAATCCTTTGTTAATTACTTTGAATAAATAACATCTTTATTTTAATAATAAAATACAAAACAATAAGGTATTTTTATAACCTTAACATTAATTTGCTTAGGTGTAATCCAAGCTGGTGACCTCGTTGCAATTCATGTCACTTCCAGTAGTATGGTGGGCCTACTCCATTAGCTACTTTCCAATCGGTGATACTGTACGATATCATAAATTGTTAACCCAGCCTACCATTAATACTCAGTCATTGCAGCAATAATCATTAGCATACAATCCAATCATTATCACCTTAAACGGCTACAACTAGGTCCACTATAGATGTGTACACAATTTCTTAATAAATTGACACAGACCAATGAAATAAAATTTTAGGACTAAAATTGATTAGCCTTACACCTTAAACTTTAGTACTCCATATAACTTGTGCCCATTACCATAATCTAAAAATACACTATTGGGCCCTCGTCATCGTGCAGGGCCATACCAATGTTAACTCCAGTTGTAACTTGTAAGTACTGTCCATTCACGCTTTAATACTATACTGTATATACACCAGAAACTTTTAGAATGCCACACTGAATGAATAAACTTTAGTTCTGCACATCAAGCCCTTGTGCTTAGTTTCCAGATAAATTAGTTTTCTTTCATTGGGCAACAAACAATTGAAACGGATTGTTCTACTTGAGGATACTCTAGAGAAACCTCCAATGCTCTTGACTCTGGAACTTTGTACTTGTGTCCACTTACAATTTTTCCCAGTACCCACTAGAAATTCCTCTTGTCTGGCTATTTCTCACTTATCCATGGGTGGGGCCCTTCTATTCTCGAAACTCATTCAAGCTGGAGTTACTGGCAAACCGACAAGCTGTTCAGTGTCTCCACTGATTCAACCTTTAAATAAAATTATACTATAAATAGCTGTCCCCTGAAACAACTGTCCCACTATATTCTTACATAACATCCAAATCACTGACCAAGTAGGTGGGGGAGGGGGGTCAAAGGGGTTCGGACCAACAGTAAATATCTTTATATTACTAGCCAATATAAAATTATATTTATATATTATATTTTAATTGTACTCACATAAAAGGGGGTGCCAATATTATTTATAAATTTTATAGGGGCGCAACTTTGGGTGTAAGGTCACAAGGTCTAGGCCTTTTGGTAACAAAAGTTGTAAAATCCTTGTCGCCCAGTACGTTAAAATGTCATTCAGTAGGCGACCAATTTCCTTGACTGGGCAATATCGCCCAGTCACTAGTTAAAAAAATGCACTGATATACATACTGAAATATATATATAATATATATATATATATATATATATAATTATATAATATTATATTATATTACCAACTGTGTGTGTATATATACACCAACACGTGGTGTCAAATCAGAAAAATGCGATTTCGCTAGAACAATTCCGGTCAGAGTTAGATGCGTTGAAAGAGAGGCTCCTCCCAAAGTCCAGTTACTCGAAGTTGTTCAGCAAGTCAGAACCCCAAGAAGTGCGTCGGGCAGCGAGGTAAACGAAACCCCTCCCCCAACTCCCCCCTGAATGTGGGGTAGAAACGCAGCATGCAGGGGAAGCGGTCAACCTCCCTCCCGTTCAGGAAAAGACTCCTGCTCCCGATTTCACAATGAGGAATAGGGACTATCCGCTGCAAAGAGACGAGGCATCACTGTCCTCTTCCTTACCTTCCACTGCAGGGGAGAGGCGTTCGATTACTCAAACGCATCACTCGGCGTGCAGTTCCCCCCCTCCCACCGAAGAAGGAGGGGCACGCGCGTCCGTCAGGATATAAACACCGCTAACAGACCCTCACCAAGCCACAGAGTAGGAAGGGGCCTCCTATCCCCTCAAGGTCGTGCCACCCATCCCCCAGGCAGGCGAACCCTGCCTCAGGAAGATTGAGGGAAGAGGACGGGTGGGTCACAGTTAACAGGCGTTCACCACGGAGGGTTCCTCAACCTGTCAGCGCGGCAAGGCCACCGGTGAGGAATCTCACCCTCTGTGTATCGCGAATTCAGCTCTCGAACGAGGGAAGCGATATTTGACACATGATGGAAGAGGTCTGTGGTGAACACAGTACATTGTTAGTTAATAAACTAAACACAAAACCTTCGTATTATAACTCATTTAACGTAATAATTAAAGACGTAAATTCGCATTTCAACAAGTACAGTATGAGTCAGTGACCAGAAGGTATTATTGTTAAAGAGTTTATTCACTTTTCCAGGAGATTTGATAACAGGCAAAATAATAATAATAATAATAATAATCATCATAATAATAGGTGCCCTAACGGTAATGCCTGAAATTTGTACTGTGTATAATAATAATCAGATTAATTTTCTATCAGTCATTGTGAATAACTTGTTGAAAATAGTCTCATATAACGTAAGGTCAGTGA
The DNA here is from genome assembly GCA_023014485.1 of Bathynomus jamesi. Classification (NCBI taxonomy): domain Eukaryota; kingdom Metazoa; phylum Arthropoda; class Malacostraca; order Isopoda; family Cirolanidae; genus Bathynomus; species Bathynomus jamesi. The sequence goes on from JAJOZX010003979.1 coordinate 401,891, forward strand.
GGAATTCAATTGTAGATGTTCATAAAATCTGTGACAGTGCAGATTTGATACTCCTGCAAGAGCACTGGCTACCTAAGCAAGAGCTAAAATTCCTCTCTACCATCCATGATGACTTTATGTACCATGCGTCATCAGCAGTAGACTTGTCAGATGAATTAATGTACGGTAGGCATTTTGGTGGTGTTGCTTTCTTAATAAGGAAACATTTTTCAAAAAATTTTTAACAAGCGATAATGTAAGGTTGTTAGGCATTGAATTACAAGTGAACAATGATTGCATATTAATTGTAAACTGCTATTTACCATACAACAACGGCAGTAATCTGATGAATACATTGAGTTGCTTTACAAAATTAAGTCATTATCAGTTAACCCCAAATATTCTTATTGTATAATAATGGGTGACTTTAACGCGCGTGTGAACTCGGAATTCTTTGTAGAATTGGGTAACATGTGCGAGTCGGCCAAATTAAGTATAAGTGATGTAGATGAATTAGGGGTAACCAGTGGTAGTATTATTTTACATACGTTAGTGATATGAGTGGTACCACCAGATCGATTGATCATTGTCTCACTAGTAATAATCTAAAGAATCGAATTGTTAGAGTTCACATTTTGCATGATTTCCTCCTTTCTGATCATCGACCATTAGAACTATCAATTAATTTTACCAATTTATGCGCAACACGATATAACAAGAATAATTCAATAGGTAAGAATGATCGCGTCGATTGGTCTAATGTTAATTAGACCAATGACTGAGTATTAATGGTAGGCTGGGTTAACAATTTATGATATCGTACAGTATCACCGATTGGAAAGTAGCTAATGGAGTAGGCCCACGCCTTCATCAAACAGTCTTCGAAGGCACACGTGGGCAAGGAATCAGAAAACAATGAAGCGTCTGTTTTCTTCCAGAGACCCGCCAAAAACAAGCTCTTCAACTAAAGGACACGTAGGGCGGAGTTTCAAGAAAGCCCGCGAAAGTCCGCGTCACCGAAGTAATAAAAGCGAGTTTACACTCACACTCACTCTCACTCTCACTCTCTTACTTGCTCTCCACCTTCATGAACAACACACGTCCGTCAACCGCCCTCCGGCTTCCCGCCGGAGGAGCGGCCTGCTGTCTCCATCAAGGCCTTCGATCTATCATCAAGTAAGACCTTCTACAGACCGCTTGCAGAAGCAATCCTTCGAAGCCCAACCAGAATTACTTCGGGCCTACGGTCTACAAGGTCAGCCTTCAAGTTTATCTACCGTCTACGAGAGATATTCAGCACCTCAGGCCACCTCAGGCCACCTCAGCCTACCAAGATCATTTATAGGTCATCCTGCACCTCGAGAAGTAACATCACCTCAGGCCTACGTTCTACGAAGCCTACATCAAGCATCTCCATCATCTCGAGAGGCTTAACAGACAACGAAAACTCGAGCCTACGGTAATAGGTTCCTCTTCAACCCTCCTTCAACAGAGTTTCCATCGTCCCGGTAAGATAAGTGCATCCTTTTCTAAGTACTCTGGTGAAGCCTACATCAGCTTACCGCCGAACGGTAGACTATACCCCAAGTGTAATTAAGCGTTCCAACTGACTCTCGTTAAAGAACGCAGTAGGCCTATTATCCAATTCAAGTGTCATTCCGAAACCGTAATTCCGCGTATCATTCGTTATTGGGTTCAATTCATATATTTATGTGATAACTAAATATTCTCTTGGCGTAATCACTTAGCATCACATAATGGCCTGATTTATAAATGATATTTGTGTAACCATTGTCAAGCATTCAATCCATTATTAATGGGCCGCATCATTTATTCTGTCATTACTAGGCCCATTCAATCATCTAGCCTACTTAATCAATCAGAGTGTCACGCACACACAGTTCTGCATTATTTATATTATTTACTAGGCCCATTCAATGTTCCATTTTGCATGCCATTTTTATATCATCAATGAATGTATTACGTGTCAATTTAAGCTATTAACCAGTCATCTTATTAGCTAATTTCCATGTCATCAGCATGACGTAAAGGCTAGCTATAATCACTGTCAATCCTTTGTTAATTACTTTGAATAAATAACATCTTTATTTTAATAATAAAATACAAAACAATAAGGTATTTTTATAACCTTAACATTAATTTGCTTAGGTGTAATCCAAGCTGGTGACCTCGTTGCAATTCATGTCACTTCCAGTAGTATGGTGGGCCTACTCCATTAGCTACTTTCCAATCGGTGATACTGTACGATATCATAAATTGTTAACCCAGCCTACCATTAATACTCAGTCATTGCAGCAATAATCATTAGCATACAATCCAATCATTATCACCTTAAACGGCTACAACTAGGTCCACTATAGATGTGTACACAATTTCTTAATAAATTGACACAGACCAATGAAATAAAATTTTAGGACTAAAATTGATTAGCCTTACACCTTAAACTTTAGTACTCCATATAACTTGTGCCCATTACCATAATCTAAAAATACACTATTGGGCCCTCGTCATCGTGCAGGGCCATACCAATGTTAACTCCAGTTGTAACTTGTAAGTACTGTCCATTCACGCTTTAATACTATACTGTATATACACCAGAAACTTTTAGAATGCCACACTGAATGAATAAACTTTAGTTCTGCACATCAAGCCCTTGTGCTTAGTTTCCAGATAAATTAGTTTTCTTTCATTGGGCAACAAACAATTGAAACGGATTGTTCTACTTGAGGATACTCTAGAGAAACCTCCAATGCTCTTGACTCTGGAACTTTGTACTTGTGTCCACTTACAATTTTTCCCAGTACCCACTAGAAATTCCTCTTGTCTGGCTATTTCTCACTTATCCATGGGTGGGCCCTTCTATTCTCGAAACTCATTCAAGCTGGAGTTACTGGCAAACCGACAAGCTGTTCAGTGTCTCCACTGATTCAACCTTTAAATAAAATTATACTATAAATAGCTGTCCCCTGAAACAACTGTCCCACTATATTCTTACATAACATCCAAATCACTGACCAAGTAGGTGGGGGAGGGGGGTCAAAGGGGTTCGGACCAACAGTAAATATCTTTATATTACTAGCCAATATAAAATTATATTTATATATTATATTTTAATTGTACTCACATAAAAGGGGGTGCCAATATTATTTATAAATTTTATAGGGGCGCAACTTTGGGTGTAAGGTCACAAGGTCTAGGCCTTTTGGTAACAAAAGTTGTAAAATCCTTGTCGCCCAGTACGTTAAAATGTCATTCAGTAGGCGACCAATTTCCTTGACTGGGCAATATCGCCCAGTCACTAGTTAAAAAAATGCACTGATATACATACTGAATATATATATATATATATATATATATATATATATATATATATATATATATATATATATATATATATATATATATATATATATACCAACTGTGTGTGTATATATACACCAACACGTGGTGTCAAATCAGAAAAATGCGATTTCGCTAGAACAATTCCGGTCAGAGTTAGATGCGTTGAAAGAGAGGCTCCTCCCAAAGTCCAGTTACTCGAAGTTGTTCAGCAAGTCAGAACCCCAAGAAGTGCGTCGGGCAGCGAGGTAAACGAAACCCCTCCCCCAACTCCCCCCTGAATGTGGGGTAGAAACGCAGCATGCAGGGGAAGCGGTCAACCTCCCTCCCGTTCAGGAAAAGACTCCTGCTCCCGATTTCACAATGAGGAATAGGGACTATCCGCTGCAAAGAGACGAGGCATCACTGTCCTCTTCCTTACCTTCCACTGCAGGGGAGAGGCGTTCGATTACTCAAACGCATCACTCGGCGTGCAGTTCCCCCCCTCCCACCGAAGAAGGAGGGGCACGCGCGTCCGTCAGGATATAAACACCGCTAACAGACCCTCACCAAGCCACAGAGTAGGGAAGGGGCCTCCTATCCCCTCAAGGTCGTGCCACCCATCCCCCAGGCAGGCGAACCCTGCCTCAGGAAGATTGAGGGAAGAGGACGGGTGGGTCACAGTTAACAGGCGTTCACCACGGAGGGTTCCTCAACCTGTCAGCGCGGCAAGGCCACCGGTGAGGAATCTCACCCTCTGTGTATCGCGAATTCAGCTCTCGAACGAGGGAAGCGATATTTGACACATGATGGAAGAGGTCTGTGGTGAACACAGTACATTGTTAGTTAATAAACTAAACACAAAACCTTCGTATTATAACTCATTTAACGTAATAATTAAAGACGTAAATTCGCATTTCAACAAGTACAGTATGAGTCAGTGACCAGAAGGTATTATTGTTAAAGAGTTTATTCACTTTTCCAGGAGATTTGATAACAGGCAAAATAATAATAATAATAATAATAATCATCATAATAATAGGTGCCCTAACGGTAATGCCTGAAATTTGTACTGTGTATAATAATAATCAGATTAATTTTCTATCAGTCATTGTGAATAACTTGTTGAAAATAGTCTCATATAACGTAAGGTCAGTGAGGAATTCAATTGTAGATGTTCATAAAATCTGTGACAGTGCAGATTTGATACTCCTGCAAGAGCACTGGCTACCTAAGCAAGAGCTAAAATTCCTCTCTACCATCCATGATGACTTTATGTACCATGCGTCATCAGCAGTAGACTTGTCAGATGAATTAATGTACGGTAGGCATTTTGGTGGTGTTGCTTTCTTAATAATAAGGAAACATTTTTCAAAAAATTTTTAACAAGCGATAATGTAAGGTTGTTAGGCATTGAATTACAAGTGAACAATGATTGCATATTAATTGTAAACTGCTATTTACCATACAACAACGGCAGTAATCTGATGAATACATTGAGTTGCTTTACAAAATTAAGTCATTATCAGTTAACCCCAAATATTCTTATTGTATAATAATGGGTGACTTTAACGCGCGTGTGAACTCGGAATTCTTTGTAGAATTGGGTAACATGTGCGAGTCGGCCAAATTAAGTATAAGTGATGTAGATGAATTAGGGGTAACCAGTGGTAATTTTACATACGTTAGTGATATGAGTGGTACCACCAGATCGATTGATCATTGTCTCACTAGTAATAATCTAAAGAATCGAATTGTTAGAGTTCACATTTTGCATGATTTCCTCCTTTCTGATCATCGACCATTAGAACTATCAATTAATTTTACCAATTTATGCGCAACACGATATAACAAGAATAATTCAATAGGTAAGAATGATCGCGTCGATTGGTCTAATGTTAATTAGACCAATGACTGAGTATTAATGGTAGGCTGGGTTAACAATTTATGATATCGTACAGTATCACCGATTGGAAAGTAGCTAATGGAGTAGGCCCACGCCTTCATCAAACAGTCTTCGAAGGCACACGTGGGCAAGGAATCAGAAAACAATGAAGCGTCTGTTTTCTTCCAGAGACCCGCCAAAAACAAGCTCTTCAACTAAAGGACACGTAGGGCGGAGTTTCAAGAAAGCCCGCGAAAGTCCGCGTCACCGAAGTAATAAAAGCGAGTTTACACTCACACTCACTCTCACTCTCACTCTCTTACTTGCTCTCCACCTTCATGAACAACACACGTCCGTCAACCGCCCTCCGGCTTCCCGCCGGAGGAGCGGCCTGCTGTCTCCATCAAGGCCTTCGATCTATCATCAAGTAAGACCTTCTACAGACCGCTTGCAGAAGCAATCCTTCGAAGCCCAACCAGAATTACTTCGGGCCTACGGTCTACAAGGTCAGCCTTCAAGTTTATCTACCGTCTACGAGAGATATTCAGCACCTCAGGCCACCTCAGGCCACCTCAGCCTACCAAGATCATTTATAGGTCATCCTGCACCTCGAGAAGTAACATCACCTCAGGCCTACGTTCTACGAAGCCTACATCAAGCATCTCCATCATCTCGAGAGGCTTAACAGACAACGAAAACTCGAGCCTACGGTAATAGGTTCCTCTTCAACCCTCCTTCAACAGAGTTTCCATCGTCCCGGTAAGATAAGTGCATCCTTTTCTAAGTACTCTGGTGAAGCCTACATCAGCTTACCGCCGAACGGTAGACTATACCCCAAGTGTAATTAAGCGTTCCAACTGACTCTCGTTAAAGAACGCAGTAGGCCTATTATCCAATTCAAGTGTCATTCCGAAACCGTAATTCCGCGTATCATTCGTTATTGGGTTCAATTCATATATTTATGTGATAACTAAATATTCTCTTGGCGTAATCACTTAGCATCACATAATGGCCTGATTTATAAATGATATTTGTGTAACCATTGTCAAGCATTCAATCCATTATTAATGGGCCGCATCATTTATTCTGTCATTACTAGGCCCATTCAATCATCTAGCCTACTTAATCAATCAGAGTGTCACGCACACACAGTTCTGCATTATTTATATTATTTACTAGGCCCATTCAATGTTCCATTTTGCATGCCATTTTTATATCATCAATGAATGTATTACGTGTCAATTTAAGCTATTAACCAGTCATCTTATTAGCTAATTTCCATGTCATCAGCATGACGTAAAGGCTAGCTATAATCACTGTCAATCCTTTGTTAATTACTTTGAATAAATAACATCTTTATTTTAATAATAAAATACAAAACAATAAGGTATTTTTATAACCTTAACATTAATTTGCTTAGGTGTAATCCAAGCTGGTGACCTCGTTGCAATTCATGTCACTTCCAGTAGTATGGTGGGCCTACTCCATTAGCTACTTTCCAATCGGTGATACTGTACGATATCATAAATTGTTAACCCAGCCTACCATTAATACTCAGTCATTGCAGCAATAATCATTAGCATACAATCCAATCATTATCACCTTAAACGGCTACAACTAGGTCCACTATAGATGTGTACACAATTTCTTAATAAATTGACACAGACCAATGAAATAAAATTTTAGGACTAAAATTGATTAGCCTTACACCTTAAACTTTAGTACTCCATATAACTTGTGCCCATTACCATAATCTAAAAATACACTATTGGGCCCTCGTCATCGTGCAGGGCCATACCAATGTTAACTCCAGTTGTAACTTGTAAGTACTGTCCATTCACGCTTTAATACTATACTGTATATACACCAGAAACTTTTAGAATGCCACACTGAATGAATAAACTTTAGTTCTGCACATCAAGCCCTTGTGCTTAGTTTCCAGATAAATTAGTTTTCTTTCATTGGGCAACAAACAATTGAAACGGATTGTTCTACTTGAGGATACTCTAGAGAAACCTCCAATGCTCTTGACTCTGGAACTTTGTACTTGTGTCCACTTACAATTTTTCCCAGTACCCACTAGAAATTCCTCTTGTCTGGCTATTTCTCACTTATCCATGGGTGGGCCCTTCTGTTCTCGAAACTCATTCAAGCTGGAGTTACTGGCAAACCGACAAGCTGTTCAGTGTCTCCACTGATTCAACCTTTAAATAAAATTATACTATAAATAGCTGTCCCCTGAAACAACTGTCCCACTATATTCTTACATAACATCCAAATCACTGACCAAGTAGGTGGGGGAGGGGGGTCAAAGGGGTTCGGACCAACAGTAAATATCTTTATATTACTAGCCAATATAAAATTATATTTATATATTATATTTTAATTGTACTCACATAAAAGGGGGTGCCAATATTATTTATAAATTTTATAGGGGCGCAACTTTGGGTGTAAGGTCACAAGGTCTAGGCCTTTTGGTAACAAAAGTTGTAAAATCCTTGTCGCCCAGTACGTTAAAATGTCATTCAGTAGGCGACCAATTTCCTTGACTGGGCAATATCGCCCAGTCACTAGTTAAAAAAATGCACTGATATACATACTGAATATATATATATATATATATATATATATATATATATATATATATATATATATATATATATATATATACCAACTGTGTGTGTATATATACACCAACACGTGGTGTCAAATCAGAAAAATGCGATTTCGCTAGAACAATTCCGGTCAGAGTTAGATGCGTTGAAAGAGAGGCTCCTCCCAAAGTCCAGTTACTCGAAGTTGTTCAGCAAGTCAGAACCCCAAGAAGTGCGTCGGGCAGCGAGGTAAACGAAACCCCTCCCCCAACTCCCCCCTGAATGTGGGGTAGAAACGCAGCATGCAGGGGAAGCGGTCAACCTCCCTCCCGTTCAGGAAAAGACTCCTGCTCCCGATTTCACAATGAGGAATAGGGACTATCCGCTGCAAAGAGACGAGGCATCACTGTCCTCTTCCTTACCTTCCACTGCAGGGGAGAGGCGTTCGATTACTCAAACGCATCACTCGGCGTGCAGTTCCCCCCCTCCCACCGAAGAAGGAGGGGCACGCGCGTCCGTCAGGATATAAACACCGCTAACAGACCCTCACCAAGCCACAGAGTAGGGAAGGGGCCTCCTATCCCCTCAAGGTCGTGCCACCCATCCCCCAGGCAGGCGAACCCTGCCTCAGGAAGATTGAGGGAAGAGGACGGGTGGGTCACAGTTAACAGGCGTTCACCACGGAGGGTTCCTCAACCTGTCAGCGCGGCAAGGCCACCGGTGAGGAATCTCACCCTCTGTGTATCGCGAATTCAGCTCTCGAACGAGGGAAGCGATATTTGACACATGATGGAAGAGGTCTGTGGTGAACACAGTACATTGTTAGTTAATAAACTAAACACAAAACCTTCGTATTATAACTCATTTAACGTAATAATTAAAGACGTAAATTCGCATTTCAACAAGTACAGTATGAGTCAGTGACCAGAAGGTATTATTGTTAAAGAGTTTATTCACTTTTCCAGGAGATTTGATAACAGGCAAAATAATAATAATAATAATAATAATCATCATAATAATAGGTGCCCTAACGGTAATGCCTGAAATTTGTACTGTGTATAATAATAATCAGATTAATTTTCTATCAGTCATTGTGAATAACTTGTTGAAAATAGTCTCATATAACGTAAGGTCAGTGAGGAATTCAATTGTAGATGTTCATAAAATCTGTGACAGTGCAGATTTGATACTCCTGCAAGAGCACTGGCTACCTAAGCAAGAGCTAAAATTCCTCTCTACCATCCATGATGACTTTATGTACCATGCGTCATCAGCAGTAGACTTGTCAGATGAATTAATGTACGGTAGGCATTTTGGTGGTGTTGCTTTCTTAATAAGGAAACATTTTTCAAAAAATTTTTAACAAGCGATAATGTAAGGTTGTTAGGCATTGAATTACAAGTGAACAATGATTGCATATTAATTGTAAACTGCTATTTACCATACAACAACGGCAGTAATCTGATGAATACATTGAGTTGCTTTACAAAATTAAGTCATTATCAGTTAACCCCAAATATTCTTATTGTATAATAATGGGTGACTTTAACGCGCGTGTGAACTCGGAATTCTTTGTAGAATTGGGTAACATGTGCGAGTCGGCCAAATTAAGTATAAGTGATGTAGATGAATTAGGGGTAACCAGTGGTAATTTTACATACGTTAGTGATATGAGTGGTACCACCAGATCGATTGATCATTGTCTCACTAGTAATAATCTAAAGAATCGAATTGTTAGAGTTCACATTTTGCATGATTTCCTCCTTTCTGATCATCGACCATTAGAACTATCAATTAATTTTACCAATTTATGCGCAACACGATATAACAAGAATAATTCAATAGGTAAGAATGATCGCGTCGATTGGTCTAATGTTAATTAGACCAATGACTGAGTATTAATGGTAGGCTGGGTTAACAATTTATGATATCGTACAGTATCACCGATTGGAAAGTAGCTAATGGAGTAGGCCCACGCCTTCATCAAACAGTCTTCGAAGGCACACGTGGGCAAGGAATCAGAAAACAATGAAGCGTCTGTTTTCTTCCAGAGACCCGCCAAAAACAAGCTCTTCAACTAAAGGACACGTAGGGCGGAGTTTCAAGAAAGCCCGCGAAAGTCCGCGTCACCGAAGTAATAAAAGCGAGTTTACACTCACACTCACTCTCACTCTCACTCTCTTACTTGCTCTCCACCTTCATGAACAACACACGTCCGTCAACCGCCCTCCGGCTTCCCGCCGGAGGAGCGGCCTGCTGTCTCCATCAAGGCCTTCGATCTATCATCAAGTAAGACCTTCTACAGACCGCTTGCAGAAGCAATCCTTCGAAGCCCAACCAGAATTACTTCGGGCCTACGGTCTACAAGGTCAGCCTTCAAGTTTCTACCGTCTACGAGAGATATTCAGCACCTCAGGCCACCTCAGGCCACCTCAGCCTACCAAGATCATTTATAGGTCATCCTGCACCTCGAGAAGTAACATCACCTCAGGCCTACGTTCTACGAAGCCTACATCAAGCATCTCCATCATCTCGAGAGGCTTAACAGACAACGAAAACTCGAGCCTACGGTAATAGGTTCCTCTTCAACCCTCCTTCAACAGAGTTTCCATCGTCCCGGTAAGATAAGTGCATCCTTTTCTAAGTACTCTGGTGAAGCCTACATCAGCTTACCGCCGAACGGTAGACTATACCCCAAGTGTAATTAAGCGTTCCAACTGACTCTCGTTAAAGAACGCAGTAGGCCTATTATCCAATTCAAGTGTCATTCCGAAACCGTAATTCCGCGTATCATTCGTTATTGGGTTCAATTCATATATTTATGTGATAACTAAATATTCTCTTGGCGTAATCACTTAGCATCACATAATGGCCTGATTTATAAATGATATTTGTGTAACCATTGTCAAGCATTCAATCCATTATTAATGGGCCGCATCATTTATTCTGTCATTACTAGGCCCATTCAATCATCTAGCCTACTTAATCAATCAGAGTGTCACGCACACACAGTTCTGCATTATTTATATTATTTACTAGGCCCATTCAATGTTCCATTTTGCATGCCATTTTTATATCATCAATGAATGTATTACGTGTCAATTTAAGCTATTAACCAGTCATCTTATTAGCTAATTTCCATGTCATCAGCATGACGTAAAGGCTAGCTATAATCACTGTCAATCCTTTGTTAATTACTTTGAATAAATAACATCTTTATTTTAATAATAAAATACAAAACAATAAGGTATTTTTATAACCTTAACATTAATTTGCTTAGGTGTAATCCAAGCTGGTGACCTCGTTGCAATTCATGTCACTTCCAGTAGTATGGTGGGCCTACTCCATTAGCTACTTTCCAATCGGTGATACTGTACGATATCATAAATTGTTAACCCAGCCTACCATTAATACTCAGTCATTGCAGCAATAATCATTAGCATACAATCCAATCATTATCACCTTAAACGGCTACAACTAGGTCCACTATAGATGTGTACACAATTTCTTAATAAATTGACACAGACCAATGAAATAAAATTTTAGGACTAAAATTGATTAGCCTTACACCTTAAACTTTAGTACTCCATATAACTTGTGCCCATTACCATAATCTAAAAATACACTATTGGGCCCTCGTCATCGTGCAGGGCCATACCAATGTTAACTCCAGTTGTAACTTGTAAGTACTGTCCATTCACGCTTTAATACTATACTGTATATACACCAGAAACTTTTAGAATGCCACACTGAATGAATAAACTTTAGTTCTGCACATCAAGCCCTTGTGCTTAGTTTCCAGATAAATTAGTTTTCTTTCATTGGGCAACAAACAATTGAAACGGATTGTTCTACTTGAGGATACTCTAGAGAAACCTCCAATGCTCTTGACTCTGGAACTTTGTACTTGTGTCCACTTACAATTTTTCCCAGTACCCACTAGAAATTCCTCTTGTCTGGCTATTTCTCACTTATCCATGGGTGGGCCCTTCTGTTCTCGAAACTCATTCAAGCTGGAGTTACTGGCAAACCGACAAGCTGTTCAGTGTCTCCACTGATTCAACCTTTAAATAAAATTATACTATAAATAGCTGTCCCCTGAAACAACTGTCCCACTATATTCTTACATAACATCCAAATCACTGACCAAGTAGGTGGGGGAGGGGGGTCAAAGGGGTTCGGACCAACAGTAAATATCTTTATATTACTAGCCAATATAAAATTATATTTATATATTATATTTTAATTGTACTCACATAAAAGGGGGTGCCAATATTATTTATAAATTTTATAGGGGCGCAACTTTGGGTGTAAGGTCACAAGGTCTAGGCCTTTTGGTAACAAAAGTTGTAAAATCCTTGTCGCCCAGTACGTTAAAATGTCATTCAGTAGGCGACCAATTTCCTTGACTGGGCAATATCGCCCAGTCACTAGTTAAAAAAATGCACTGATATACATACTGAATATATATATATATATATATATATATATATATATATATATATATATATATATATATATATATATATATATATATATATATATATACCAACTGTGTGTGTATATATACACCAACACGTGGTGTCAAATCAGAAAAATGCGATTTCGCTAGAACAATTCCGGTCAGAGTTAGATGCGTTGAAAGAGAGGCTCCTCCCAAAGTCCAGTTACTCGAAGTTGTTCAGCAAGTCAGAACCCCAAGAAGTGCGTCGGGCAGCGAGGTAAACGAAACCCCTCCCCCAACTCCCCCTGAATGTGGGGTAGAAACGCAGCATGCAGGGGAAGCGGTCAACCTCCCTCCCGTTCAGGAAAAGACTCCTGCTCCCGATTTCACAATGAGGAATAGGGACTATCCGCTGCAAGAGACGAGGCATCACTGTCCTCTTCCTTACCTTCCACTGCAGGGGAGAGGCGTTCGATTACTCAAACGCATCACTCGGCGTGCAGTTCCCCCCCTCCCACCGAAGAAGGAGGGGCACGCGCGTCCGTCAGGATATAAACACCGCTAACAGACCCTCACCAAGCCACAGAGTAGGGAAGGGGCCTCCTATCCCCTCAAGGTCGTGCCACCCATCCCCCAGGCAGGCGAACCCTGCCTCAGGAAGATTGAGGGAAGAGGACGGGTGGGTCACAGTTAACAGGCGTTCACCACGGAGGGTTCCTCAACCTGTCAGCGCGGCAAGGCCACCGGTGAGGAATCTCACCCTCTGTGTATCGCGAATTCAGCTCTCGAACGAGGGAAGCGATATTTGACACATGATGGAAGAGGTCTGTGGTGAACACAGTACATTGTTAGTTAATAAACTAAACACAAAACCTTCGTATTATAACTCATTTAACGTAATAATTAAAGACGTAAATTCGCATTTCAACAAGTACAGTATGAGTCAGTGACCAGAAGGTATTATTGTTAAAGAGTTTATTCACTTTTCCAGGAGATTTGATAACAGGCAAAATAATAATAATAATAATAATAATCATCATAATAATAGGTGCCCTAACGGTAATGCCTGAAATTTGTACTGTGTATAATAATAATCAGATTAATTTTCTATCAGTCATTGTGAATAACTTGTTGAAAATAGTCTCATATAACGTAAGGTCAGTGAGGAATTCAATTGTAGATGTTCATAAAATCTGTGACAGTGCAGATTTGATACTCCTGCAAGAGCACTGGCTACCTAAGCAAGAGCTAAAATTCCTCTCTACCATCCATGATGACTTTATGTACCATGCGTCATCAGCAGTAGACTTGTCAGATGAATTAATGTACGGTAGGCATTTTGGTGGTGTTGCTTTCTTAATAAGGAAACATTTTTCAAAAATTTTAACAAGCGATAATGTAAGGTTGTTAGGCATTGAATTACAAGTGAACAATGATTGCATATTAATTGTAAACTGCTATTTACCATACAACAACGGCAGTAATCTGATGAATACATTGAGTTGCTTTACAAAATTAAGTCATTATCAGTTAACCCCAAATATTCTTATTGTATAATAATGGGTGACTTTAACGCGCGTGTGAACTCGGAATTCTTTGTAGAATTGGGTAACATGTGCGAGTCGGCCAAATTAAGTATAAGTGATGTAGATGAATTAGGGGTAACCAGTGGTAATTTTACATACGTTAGTGATATGAGTGGTACCACCAGATCGATTGATCATTGTCTCACTAGTAATAATCTAAAGAATCGAATTGTTAGAGTTCACATTTTGCATGATTTCCTCCTTTCTGATCATCGACCATTAGAACTATCAATTAATTTTACCAATTTATGCGCAACACGATATAACAAGAATAATTCAATAGGTAAGAATGATCGCGTCGATTGGTCTAATGTTAATTAGACCAATGACTGAGTATTAATGGTAGGCTGGGTTAACAATTTATGATATCGTACAGTATCACCGATTGGAAAGTAGCTAATGGAGTAGGCCCACGCCTTCATCAAACAGTCTTCGAAGGCACACGTGGGCAAGGAATCAGAAAACAATGAAGCGTCTGTTTTCTTCCAGAGACCCGCCAAAAACAAGCTCTTCAACTAAAGGACACGTAGGGCGGAGTTTCAAGAAAGCCCGCGAAAGTCCGCGTCACCGAAGTAATAAAAGCGAGTTTACACTCACACTCACTCTCACTCTCACTCTCACTCTCTTACTTGCTCTCCACCTCCATGAACAACACACGTCCGTCAACCGCCCTCCGGCTTCCCGCCGGAGGAGCGGCCTGCTGTCTCCATCAAGGCCTTCGATCTATCATCAAGTAAGACCTTCTACAGACCGCTTGCAGAAGCAATCCTTCGAAGCCCAACCAGAATTACTTCGGGCCTACGGTCTACAAGGTCAGCCTTCAAGTTTATCTACCGTCTACGAGAGATATTCAGCACCTCAGGCCACCTCAGGCCACCTCAGCCTACCAAGATCATTTATAGGTCATCCTGCACCTCGAGAAGTAACATCACCTCAGGCCTACGTTCTACGAAGCCTACATCAAGCATCTCCATCATCTCGAGAGGCTTAACAGACAACGAAACTCGAGCCTACGGTAATAGGTTCCTCTTCAACCCTCCTTCAACAGAGTTTCCATCGTCCCGGTAAGATAAGTGCATCCTTTTCTAAGTACTCTGGTGAAGCCTACATCAGCTTACCGCCGAACGGTAGACTATACCCCAAGTGTAATTAAGCGTTCCAACTGACTCTCGTTAAAGAACGCAGTAGGCCTATTATCCAATTCAAGTGTCATTCCGAAACCGTAATTCCGCGTATCATTCGTTTTGGGTTCAATTCATATATTTATGTGATAACTAAATATTCTCTTGGCGTAATCACTTAGCATCACATAATGGCCTGATTTATAAATGATATTTGTGTAACCATTGTCAAGCATTCAATCCATTATTAATGGGCCGCATCATTTATTCTGTCATTACTAGGCCCATTCAATCATCTAGCCTACTTAATCAATCAGAGTGTCACGCACACACAGTTCTGCATTATTTATATTATTTACTAGGCCCATTCAATGTTCCATTTTGCATGCCATTTTTATATCATCAATGAATGTATTACGTGTCAATTTAAGCTATTAACCAGTCATCTTATTAGCTAATTTCCATGTCATCAGCATGACGTAAAGGCTAGCTATAATCACTGTCAATCCTTTGTTAATTACTTTGAATAAATAACATCTTTATTTTAATAATAAAATACAAAACAATAAGGTATTTTTATAACCTTAACATTAATTTGCTTAGGTGTAATCCAAGCTGGTGACCTCGTTGCAATTCATGTCACTTCCAGTAGTATGGTGGGCCTACTCCATTAGCTACTTTCCAATCGGTGATACTGTACGATCATAAATTGTTAACCCAGCCTACCATTAATACTCAGTCATTGCAGCAATAATCATTAGCATACAATCCAATCATTATCACCTTAAACGGCTACAACTAGGTCCACTATAGATGTGTACACAATTTCTTAATAAATTGACACAGACCAATGAAATAAAATTTTAGGACTAAAATTGATTAGCCTTACACCTTAAACTTTAGTACTCCATATAACTTGTGCCCATTACCATAATCTAAAAATACACTATTGGGCCCTCGTCATCGTGCAGGGCCATACCAATGTTAACTCCAGTTGTAACTTGTAAGTACTGTCCATTCACGCTTTAATACTATACTGTATATACACCAGAAACTTTTAGAATGCCACACTGAATGAATAAACTTTAGTTCTGCACATCAAGCCCTTGTGCTTAGTTTCCAGATAAATTAGTTTTCTTTCATTGGGCAACAAACAATTGAAACGGATTGTTCTACTTGAGGATACTCTAGAGAAACCTCCAATGCTCTTGACTCTGGAACTTTGTACTTGTGTCCACTTACAATTTTTCCCAGTACCCACTAGAAATTCCTCTTGTCTGGCTATTTCTCACTTATCCATGGGTGGGCCCTTCTGTTCTCGAAACTCATTCAAGCTGGAGTTACTGGCAAACCGACAAGCTGTTCAGTGTCTCCACTGATTCAACCTTTAATAAAATTATACTATAAATAGCTGTCCCCTGAAACAACTGTCCCACTATATTCTTACATAACATCCAAATCACTGACCAAGTAGGTGGGGGAGGGGGTCAAAGGGGTTCGGACCAACAGTAAATATCTTTATATTACTAGCCAATATAAAATTATATTTATATATTATATTTTAATTGTACTCACATAAAAGGGGGTGCCAATATTATTTATAAATTTTATAGGGGCGCAACTTTGGGTGTAAGGTCACAAGGTCTAGGCCTTTTGGTAACAAAAGTTGTAAAATCCTTGTCGCCCAGTACGTTAAAATGTCATTCAGTAGGCGACCAATTTCCTTGACTGGGCAATATCGCCCAGTCACTAGTTAAAAAAATGCACTGATATACATACTGAATATATATATATATATTATATATATATATATATATATATAATATATATATATATATATATTATATATATATATATACCAACTGTGTGTGTATATATACACCAACACGTGGTGTCAAATCAGAAAAATGCGATTTCGCTAGAACAATTCCGGTCAGAGTTAGATGCGTTGAAAGAGAGGCTCCTCCCAAAGTCCAGTTACTCGAAGTTGTTCAGCAAGTCAGAA